>BPTQ01000005.1:172687946-173040671 GCA_019973895.1 Chrysanthemum seticuspe | reverse complement strand
AAGGAGAGGGAGTGTTGCCCTAGCTCCTTGCCTATATAAACTATTGTAAACCCTCATTTGAGGGTTGGTTGTTCAAGTTTTCTCTTTCACTACACTCTACGCATAACCGGTCTAGTATACTTGTGTGTGTGTGTTTGGTTTACTTGTTCAATCGCCTTATCTCTTCTCTTATAAGCTTGTGTTGTAAAACTAGTGACCTAACACACCCGATGGGTGTTTTGTAAGCTGTACGGAAGGCCCAGAGTGCGTCATCTAGCTTATCCGACCAAGAGGCACGGTTTTCGCCAACCGTCCTCTCCAAGATTCTTTTAATCCCCAGGTTGGAAACTTCCACTTGCCCACTTGTTTGGGGGTGGTACGCAGTAGAGAGACGGTGAGTTACACCATACTTTTGCATGACTCTATCAAACTGGTCGTTGCAGAAATGCGTACCACGATCACTAATTATGGCTCGTGGAGTTCCAAACCTAGCAAAAAGAGATTTTAAGAATTTCACAACAACTCGGGCATCGTTGGTGGGCAAAGCCTTAGCTTCAACCCATTTTGACAAGTAGTCAATGGCCACGAGTATGTACTTATTACCGCGAGAAGAAGGAAATGGCCCCATAAATTCAATGCCCCATATGTCAAAAAATCTCACACACTTGAATGGCGTTTTGCGGCATTTCATTTCTTTGTGAGATATTCCCGTGACGTTGACAAGCGTCACAGGTTTTGACAAATTCATGGGCATCCTTATAAATCGTGGGCCAATAGAATCCGGAATCAAACACCTTCTTGGCAGTGTAGTTGGGGCTATGATGTCCCCCAGTAGGTCCAGAATGGCAAGCCTTGAGAATGTCAATAGCTTCCTGACCATACACACATCGCCTGATGACTTGATCCGCGCAAATTTTAAACAAGTAGGGGTCGTCCCAGAAGTAATGTTTCACATCTTTAAATAATTTATTTTTCTGTTGGGACGACATCCCTTTCACCACAAAGTTACCCGCATGGTAATTTGCAAAGTCAGCAAACCATGGGGTAGAAGAGTCTCCACGAAAAGAAACCACATTGATTGTTTCGAGAGGAAATGTTTCGTTAATTTCCTTTTTCTCAAACACATCTTGGTGAGGGTTTTCTAGACGGGACAGATGATCAGCAGCCAGGTTCTCAGCTCCTTTTTTATCACGAATAATGATATCAAATTCTTGTAGGAGGAGAACCCAACGGAGCAATCTCGGCTTTGCATCTTGTTTGGCAAAGAGATATTTGAGAGCCGAGTGATCCGTATACACCACGCATTTGGTCAAGATAAGGTATGGCCGAAACTTTTCAAACGCATACACCACAGCTAATAATTCTTTTTCTGTAGTGGTGTAATGGGTTTGAGCTTCAGTCATAGTTTTGCTTGCGTAGTGGATAGGCTGAAAATGCTTGGTTTTGCGTTGCCCCAAGACTGCACCGATAGCAAAATCACTTGCATCGCACATGAGCTCAAAGGGTAAATCCCAGTCGGGGGCAACTAGAATGGGTGCTTCCGTAAGCTTTTTCTTTAATGTTTCAAAAGCTTCGATGCACTCGGGAGAGAAGATAAAAGGAGCATCTTTTTCGAGAAGATGGGTCATAGGCCGAGCGATTTTAGAGAAATCTTGAATGAATCTACGATAAAACCCGGCATGACCTAGAAAACTCCTAATACCTTTGACGGTAGTAGGATGAGGCAATTTAGCAATAACATCAACTTTTGCTCTATCTACCTCAATCCCATTTTTGGAAATCTTATGGCCAAGGACTATGCCTTCTTTGACCATAAAGTGGCTCTTCTCCCAATTTAGACAAAGATTGGTGTCTTCACACCTTTTTAGCATTTTGTCTAAATGGGAGAGACATGTATGAAACGAGTCCCCAATGACCGAGAAGTCATCCATAAACACCTCCATAGTTTCCCCGATCATGTCGTGGAAAATTGCCATCATACATCTTTGGAACGTGCCAGGAGCATTACATAAGCCAAAAGGCATACGTCTGTAGGCAAACGTCCCGTATGGGCAGGTGAATGTGGTCTTTTCTTGATCCAGCGGATCAATGGGGATCTGAAAGTAACCCGAGAAACCATCAAGGAAACAATAGTATTCGTTCCCTGCTAATCTCTCAAGCATCTGGTCCATGAAGGGTAGAGGAAAATGGTCTTTACGGGTGGCTTCGTTTAACTTACGGTAGTCAATACACACACGCCATCCCGTAACCAATCGAGTTGGAATTAACTCGTTTTCTTCATTCGTGACAACAGTAATGCCACCCTTTTTTGGAACGCAATGAATTGGGCTAACCCAAGGACTATCAGAGATAGGGTAAATTAAACCGGCATCAAGAAGTTTGAGAACCTCTTGTTTGATAACCTCATGAATCTTAGGATTCACCCTTCTCTGATGTTGGACTGCTGGTTTGAAGTCATCCTCCATTAAGATTTTGTGAGTACAAAATTCAGGGTTGATACCCTTAATGTCGGAGAGTTTCCAAGCAATTGCTTGCTTGTGTGACTTCAAGACCTTTATGAGAGCAGTTTTCTCCTCCGCAGTCAAGTCTTTAGCAATTATGACGGGTAATTTATCATCACCCTCCAAAAATGCATACTCGAGATGAGGAGGTAGGTCCTTAAGTTCAACCTCGGGAAATTCTTCAGTAGAAGTTTGTACTGATTTGATTTCCTCAATCGTGATTTCTTTCGGAGGGAGTGAAGGTAATGGATCTTCATTAAGCAATTGCTCAAGATAAAGAATATCCCCCTCCGAATCATAAACACCATCAATTCCAGGCGGAATTGATTCATCAGTAGCAAGAAATGCATCGATCTCTTCCAGAAGGAAGTCACCTCCCTCAAACGGAGTGAGAGAGGGGGAAGAGTCGGCAATGATAGGTTGAGAAGATGTGGTGGAATCCCCACCCACAGAATTATGAAGATAACCAAGAAACTCTTGAGAGTACTCCTCTGAAGCAATATCAATTAAATCGACTCGATTAAATGATTCAGTGTCATAATTTGAGGAGTACCTCGAAGTCTGATCGAGGTTAAAGGTAACAGCTTCATTACCCACACGTAAAGTGATTTCTTGCTCAAATACATCAATAAGAGCACGGCCCGTTCTCAGGAATCCTCGTCCAACAATGAGGGGAACCCGATGATCGGCATCGAAATCAACAACCACGAAGTCAGCTGGAAAATGGAACTTTCCTACTTTCACAAATACATCCTCGGCGATGCCAAGAGGACGAGATATAGAACGATCTGCAAGCTCAAGAGTCATGCAGGTAGGAATAAGTTCCGGAAGAGAAAGTTTCTTCCATACTGAATACGGCATCAGATTGATGCTTGCACCAAGATCGGCAAGGGCAAAGCATTCAATCATCCCAGGAAAAACACAAGGAAGAAGAAATTTTCCGGGATCTCCTAGCTTCTCGGGAAGCTTCTTTAACAGAACAGCTGAGCAGTTCTCGTTCAAAGGAGTTTTAGCCATTTCAAACAGCTTTTCCTTATTGCTCAACATGTGTTTGAGAGTAGATGCAAACTTGGGCATCAGCATGATGGCATCCGCAAAGCTTATGTCAAAATGAAGTTCTTGGAAAATTTGAAAGAATTTTTCCATTTGATGACTGGCTTTTTCACGGAGCTTTTGCTCATGTAAACGTGAGGGGTAAGGAATAGAAGTTTTGGATTTAGGGTTACCAACTGGAGGTTCAAAAACAACTCCAGGATTGGTCTTGGGTTTCGGGACAACCTGAGGATGGACATTGCTGGTACCTCTGTTATTAGTAGGAAGTTCCTTGTCCTTTGTCGCCTCAGGTTCGCTTTCCACTACCTTCGGGAGAGAAGAAGAAGAGGTAGTAGGAATAGCGGGTCCATCATAAGAAGCACCACTTCTGGTTGTGATCGCCTTTGCATCGCCCCTCGGATTAGCGATCGTGTTGCTAGGTAAAGTACCTGAGCCCGAGGGTCGATCATTTAAAGACTTCTTAATGTCAGAAATCTGGCTAACCAACAACCTGTTCATTTCATCTTGGGATTTCATGAATTGTTTCAACAACTCATCAGATGATGGTCCAGTTGGAACAATGGCTTGAGTTTGCACAGGAAAATTCTGGCCTCTATTGTTAGGATTAGGGCCTTTATTTTAAACATTTCCCTGGTTATTGCCATGAAAATACCCTGGGTTGAAATTTCCCTGACCTGGGTTTCTATTGAAATTTCCTTGGTGTTGGAAATTTTGATTTTGATTTTGAAAACCGTTGTTTGGACTGAAATTACCTTGGTTTTGAAAACCTTGGTTTGGTCTATTTTGATTCTGATTACGGTTTTGGTTTTGATTGAAACCGGGAGGTCCAGGGTAGTGGTTAGGACGGTGGTTCGGGTCTATAGGAGCACGATATTGATTGCCTCCTTGATTAGAAATCCCGCCCACAGCATTAGCTTCAAAAGGGTTACCATCGGTGGCCATACAGTTATAATAAGCATGGGGGCCACCACAAGTAACACAGACTTCCACTTTCTTAACTTCGCAGGAGGTGAAGTTTGTGGAAAAGAGACTTTCTTTTGGTTGGAGAGAACCAAAGCTTGAATAGCTTCCGTGAGTTTGTCAATCTTAGCATCGGTGCTAGATTGACTCACGGGCGATGAAGAAGAAGGACCAACACTGACTTGGGAAACAACCGGCTTGCTTCGTGCAGTGCGGACTTTAGACTTGTTTTCAATGATCGCTAAAGCTTCTTTGACAGTTTTGCTTAAGAAATTTCCTCCCGCGGAGGAATTGAGAGAATCTTGATCAGATTGACTCACTCCATTGTAGAAAGTATCGAGTTGCATCAACTCGGAGAAACCGTGGTGAGGACATTTGCGAAGTAATTCCTTAAAACGATCCCACGATTCACTGAAGGATTCATCAAACTTTTGAGTGAACTTGATGATTTCATTTTTAAGACTCGTGGTTTTGGAAGGTGGATAAAATTCATTCACAAATTTCTTCACCAGGTCTTCCCATGTCTCGATTGATTTAGGGGGTTGTTTTTCAAGCCAAATTCGGGCTTGCCCCTCAAGAGAAAATGGGAACAGAAGAAGCTTAACAGCATCAGTAGGGACATTCTTGTATTTGATGGTAGATGCAATCTTGTTAAACCATCGAATATGAGCATGAGGATCATCCCGCTCAAAACCGTAGAATTGATTTGAGGTTACAAGATTCAGTAACCCGGTTTTGAGTTCAAAATTTTCAGCCACGATGGCTGGTACAACGATAGCATCTCCATACCCGTCGATGGGTGCCTGGAGAAGCTCACACATAGGGCGTTCTTCCGCCATGATAACGGAAGTAGTGTGAGCAGTCCGGATCTCAGATCCGACTGAAGGAGCAGAAAGTCTACGGACACGCCTTCTTGGAATCTTGACAAGCTCACGAAATGGGCTCACAGATCTAGAAGAGCGAGTGCGCATACACTAGAGTTAACTCTAAGAGACCTCAGAGTTAAGGAGAGAAATGGGAATTATGAAAATATTTCTGATGAGAATGAGAATTATGAAGGGAATTATGAAAATGGGGTAAGAAGAATTTTTTTTTTTTTTGGGTTTTCTGGTTCTGACAAGTATATATAACAACAAAATCAATTAAAACAAAATCGAGGCAAAACAACAGTGAACTTAACCAATAATCACAAGATGAATGGCTTCTTTGAAAAAGGTACACCAATCACAAGGACACAAAGGCAAGTTTTAAATCTTTGGTTCGGGAACTTATTATGGTCGTACCCCCAGTTAGGTAGTACACTGCCTTGGTTTGCGGTGGTAATCTTTTATGTTGTTATTATTAAAGAAAACGACAAATCTTTTTGTATTTTTATCTTTGATACATATATAGAAACAAAAGAAAAATATTTTTGTGTTTTATATGTTTTTGGATGTTTTTGGGTTTTTGGATTTTTTATAAGAAAATATGGATATATATATATAGATGGATGATATGAACAAAGAGTGAATATTCAAACTACTAATCTGCTAAACGGAAGATAATCAGCACAGCTCCCCGGCAGCGGCGCCAAAAATTTGATCGGTGCAAAACCGTCAAGTTTTCTCACGCAAGCTGACCACTTGTGAATGGCCAACTGTAAGAAACTTAAAACAGCTCAGACACCAATGCAATGAAGATCAGGAGAGTATAGTGTTTCCCCGGGTCGTTATGTCCCAGCGAGCTATGCAATGAATCACCAAACGTATAGTGATCGAGAGATTTGAACAGAAGAGAGGTTTTGAGAATGATTATAACTACAGAAAAAGCCAACAAATTACAGGGGCTTAAATGCAAATTAAAGGAAATTAAAAAGATAAAAAATATTAAATAAACGCTATCACTATTTGCAAAATGATGTTTTTGATTTTATGTTTTTATAAAACTGAATTAAAAACTACGTAACGTACAAAAGAAAATGTGAAACTGAAACAGTATTAATCCTAAAAATATGAAAATGATATTTTTACAAACCTAATGATAAAAGAAAATTATTAGAAAAAGAAAATTATTTTATAACTAATTATCTATTTATTATTAATTAAAAACTATTTTTAACTATTTAATAATAGCCTAAAATACAAGAAAATATGAAATAAAGCTAGAAAAATAAAATTATGAATTGGAAAAGTCTAAAATATCAAAAGAGAATTTTCAAAACTATTTTTGTATTTTTCTGATTATTTTTGTATTTTCTAGGAATTAAAATCTATTTAAAACTACTTAAATTGTTTAAAAATACAAATTTAACTAAGAAAAATCTAGAAAAATATTTTTTTGGCTTTTTATATTTATATTAACTTAATAAAAATGAAAAATTATTTTTTTGAACTTTTTCTTAATTAATTGGATTAAAAGCTATTTAAAAAGTGCTAAAAATTTATTTAAATGCAGAAAAATAGCAAACAGGCTTAGAAAAATCTGAAAAATTCAAGAAAAGTCTAAAATAATGTTTAGAATCTAGGAAAAATAAAAAAAACAGGGGTTGTGTACAAGAAAATGAAACTGCTATTACAAGTGCTTATAAATAAGCACTTATAATAAGCAAATGAAAACCAATAAGCACCAACTGTTTACAGAAGTTATAAAATGATAAAATTACCAAAATGAAACAAGTCTAAACTGCTTTTAACCTCTGGATTGCAACTTGCAAAGATTTGGCTTATTTGAGCTTATTGCTTAAAAACAGTTTTAGGTATTAAGTTGCAGCCACAAAATAAGCACTCAAATAAGCTAGAAATCAAAAACAAGAACTTAGAACCTACACTAGACCTGGCCAAGAGTTTGTAAACCAAAAATCAGACCAAGGTGAGCTAAGGTGAGCCCTGTGCAAGCCTACACAAAACTGTGCAAAGTCAGTGTCAACTGACTCAGTTGCACAGGGGAACTGAGGCCTATTTGACAAGCTCAAATGGAGCTTATAAAAAAATTGCAAAATTCTACAAAAATGGTGATAAGCAAGGAGACCAGTTGAACTTTATACACCCACAATTTCAATTGATTTGGCTCAAAAATGAGCTCATGAAAATTCCATTCAGTTGGGCTCAAAACAGATTTTTACACTTTGACTTTTGAAGTAAAATTGAAATGTTGACTTAGGTGAGATTTGAGCTTAATTTTTGGACTGATATTGATGTTGTATGATGAAACAAACTCAATGCAAGCAATGTCTAGGAATTCTAAACACAAAACAACCTTTTGATTTTCCAAAACTACAACAGATAAGCAGTTGAGATGGATTTTTTGTAATGTTGACTTTTAGAGTGTGCAGGCTCAAGTTATTGACAGAAATGAGTTAATATGGACTTAACAAACATGAACCAACAGATATTATCCACTGCATACACTTCTAAGATAGATATAGCAGCAATCCCAAACACACCTATATCCTACTGATTTGCAATATACACTGAGCTAAACACTGATCCAGTTAATATGACTGATTAAACTGAGTTTAATTTACCTAATGACAACTAATTAGACAGGTTAACACTATTTATAACTACAAACACAAGTTATGCAATGGAACCTTGAAAATTTAACTTACATATGGTCCTTAGCCACAATGGCTTGAAAATCAATGAACCCAAAAACCACTAGCCTATATAAATCATCCCAATGATCTCTGAATTAACCCAAATCCATCACTGCATTACCCATTATCCATTCTCAATACCAAATGTGCTCAGTTGACTTTCTTTGACCAAGAACCAATGTAGCTTAAAACTTGAATACAAGCTTATAACAAGCTATAATAAGCTAATATAAACCTGTTTGAGCTTAAAAATAAGCTAATGAGAGCTTGTATACAAGACTTTGAGATGGAAATTTTCAACAATGAACTCAACACATAAATTGATAGTGCAACTTAAATTAGTACTTGAAAATGATTTATATTGATCCAATAACTTAAAATGAGTACATTACAACAAAAGATTACAGATTTTTTAACTTAACTAAAACTTTATATTAAAAACGACATTAATAAAAATTTAAAAACTACTAGACTCCTTTCTTCTCATCCTTTTGCTCTCATTTATAATCCAAGCTTCTATTCTCTTTCTTCTGAATAGTTCCCAGCAATTTCCATGGCCATTGGATTAGCTAAATCAATCTTGGCCGTTTAATTGGATTTTGGCGCCAAAACTTGTTTATCCACTGTGAGGTTGAGTGAGGGGGGAATGAGCATTAAATGCTTCTTGGAGGTTAGTTGAGGTGGGGGGAACAAGGTGAGGTGATAGGTTGAGCTGGTGGTTGGAATGGTTGGGTGTGGAGTAGCAGACAGTGGGAGGGAAAGGAGGGAAAGGGGAAGAGGTTTGACTGGAGGTTTGACCGGCTTATAATATTGGAAGGGGTCCAAATTGAAGGGGCCAAATGGAATGGCAGGGGTCACAAGGAAATGGCAGGGTCCAAATGGGTGTTTAGGCTTAATAATAACAAGGACCTTATGTGTAATTTCTGAAAATCAAGGGACCAAATCTGCCAATATCACAAAGTTGTTTCAAGGGACCAAAACTGACAAGCTTCCATAGTACAAGGACTAACTTGACATTTTCCAATTTTCCAAGGGCCATTTTTGCCAAATTTGAAACTTGAAGGACCAATTTTGTAATTTCTCAAAACTTTTGATATTTTTCACCAAAGGACTAATTTTGACAACTTATGATTTTAAAAGGACCTTTGGTGATTTTTCTTTTGAAGTTAAGTGCTCAGGGACTATTTCTGACAATTTTTGAAACTTGGGGGACTGAAACTGCCAATTATGCAAACTTAGCTCATTTTTCATCTGATTTTAAACATTTTGCATCTGAAACATATAAAATGCAATTTTGGAATATTTTCAGTATTTAGATGCATTTCTGAGCATTTTTTAAGCGTTTTGCAGTTTAGATTAAACCAAAAATGATGAGTATTTACACACTCATCACTCCTCCTCAATCATGTGCATCATGTATTAGAAATCGTTTGGCACGTGAAGGAAGGAGTGCTTTTGAAACAATCACCCTTTAAAACCGATTTGAGATTTAAATCACGATCTCTTCCCCGATCAAAAATTTCAAACCAGTTGAGATTTTGGATCCCAGTTGATTTAAATCATTTAGAAAATTTTGGGGAAAGACGTGGCAAGTTTTAATTTTGAAAAATGATGGATAAGGAACATTTTTTCGACATTAAAGATTGTTAGTGTCAGGTATGATAGTTTGTAAGAGATCTTTAAGTAAAATAAAACAATTTCACAATCAAACAAGAACAGAAAAAATTTCATTTTGAAAGATCTTTGAGTTTTAAAGAGAATCATACCATGACATAACATTAAATCTTTAGATCACCACTTACTTTGTACAAACTGGACTTTTTGTGAAGAAATATCAATTGAAAATACTTAAGTTTGAAATCACTCTCCCCCTCAAATAATGACCGTAGTCGTTGATTGAGTGACTTATGTTTAAAATAAATTCCGGTTGATTTCCAAAATTTGAGTTCATTTTATTTTCAAAACCAATATTTTTCCATTTTTCAAAACAATATTATTTAAAAATTGTTTAAAAAATGGTATCATCACAATTATCCTGCACAAAGATACGTTAGGTGGTTGAGCTGCTTTTGTTATTGTTGCTGGAGGTTTGGAAGAAAACCATCTGCAGAAGCAGTGAGACTTCTTACGTTGCATTTTTTCATGCCAACTGAGGTCAAATTAAGCTCCGTTTCTTCATTTGATGATGAAGAAAACCATCTGCTGATGCAGTGAGACCTCTTACGTTGCATTTTTTTCATGCCAACTCTCCATAGAAGTCAAATTAAACTCCGTTTCTTCATTTGTCAACCCAAGATATAGTTACCCTTTCCTTTCGGCATCCAATCATCTTCAATTGTGGGATCCGGATCGGGAACATTCTTATATACCAATATACCTGCATACGTTAGTGAACACACATACAGATATATGGTGGTCGACATCACCCAAGCAACAATCGACTAATAAAAGTCAATTCAACATATTAATCAGTTCACATAAGGTATGGGATTTACGTATCCATCAAAATCTAATCATCTAATCCTAACAATCATATCCTAGGCACCTAGTCCTACAACGTAGGTTAACATGTTTTACACTTAAGTATATAGGATAATTAGATAAGCTCGTTAGATGATATAGATTTGAAAACATTCTCCCCCTCAATCAATGACTTATTTTTCTGAAAAGTTTAAAAGCGCTGAAGTCATTGATTGAGTTTTCAATTTTTGCGAAAACTCTGAAACCGATTGATTTACAAGCAACTCATTTTACCACCATTTTTGAAAAAACAACAAATATTTTTCTGAAGAATTTTAGAAGGAAAAACATTTGTATAGGAACAGCAGTCTTTTTGACGACATGCTTTCCTTGTTTTGTTTTTAGGATAAGTGCACGAAATTTTTGAAAATTGGTTTAGTGCATCACATTCCTTTCTTGAAGAACGGGTTGCTATCGGAAATAATAGCAAGCCATGGTTTAAGCACGGGTTACAGTCTGAAGTAACTGCAAGCCATATTTAGAGACATGTTTTGGAAAAGAATATTTACACCTCCTGCTCGAACTTCATCTATGGTCACGTGCCATTATTGAATGACATTTCTAAGACCGTAGATGTTATCGATACCAGAAGACATGTCTTAAGAAAACATATTTTTGGTCTTTTACAAATTTTTGATTTTTATGGGTTTTTGATGATTTTATATTTTTCTATTTTCTTTTTGTGGGTTTTAAATTTTTGTATTTTGGTTTTTGAATAAATATGTACAAGATAGAGTAGATGATATAGTTTAAGAAGGATGATGATACGAGTACCAAGATAAGGATATCGAACAGCCCCATAGAAAATAGAAATCGTCATCTCTTAAACTTCCACCACCAAAGATTCCGAGGCTCCAGAATAGAAGATAGAACATGAGCCTTTGAAAAAGAGAGACTTAGGTAGCTTCCCCCAAAACGAAAATCCATTAGATGAGCAGATTCGAAGCTCTATTACAAGCTTGCCTTAGCCAGGTGCACAGAGAAGCACACCATTATCATAAATCCCGCTGCTCCTTTTAAGAACGATAATCAAGATTCTCCATTCGGGGTTATATCATCAAGAAGAAGAACAGCAACGTATCATCCCACATTTGAATACCTCTTCTCAAATTCCTTTTACACTGAACTCTGAAGTGATCCATACCAAAAGGTTGTCAAGAGACCACTTCCCCCAAGTAGATGAATTGATGCAATCAGTCTCTTTGTATAATGCTCAAGAACTCTCCCGAATACACATCATGCCCAGAATGAAAACACCTCCCCAATGTTCACATTTTTCTTCCCTGATGATCGTGTATGAAGCTCAAGAGCCCGAAGTACACCAATATCCAAGAACTCTCCCGAATACACATCATGCCCGGAAAGAAAACACCTCCCCAATGTTTGTGCTAAACAATGGCTTTCTTCCCTGATGATCGTGTATGAAGCTCAAGAACCCGAAGTACACACATTCCCACCGAAAGAATAACTGATAACACCTCCCTCATGTTATACATTTATCTCCCCTGAATATGTCATACTTGTGTACCTCTTTTATCTTCAGAAACTTTCTCTAACATCACTTCCCCCACGTAGTTGGAATAATAACACTAAAAGCCTTGATGAGTAAAACCTTGAGTTTCTCTGCGTTCATGACATTCGTCTTCCCGGGATATCTTCAATCACTTAGAAGAACTAAGTTCATCAAGTTTACTCGCGTTTAGATGCTTGTCTCCTTCCCCCTTGCTGGTTTTGATAGTTCAGAATCAGCAACACATTGTAAGCCCATAAACTCGAAGTCTTTTGAGAGGAACGTCATTAGCTCAGATGTATCTGTGAGAATCAACTTCCTGAAGAATGTGAGCAAGTCTAATTGGGGATTAAATCTGACATTACACTCTCCCCCAATTAGTGCTCTCCCCTAAACCGACAATCTATTTGATAAATGCCCGGATTAAGAAGAGGTCTTTAGATAATCAAATGCAACTCGTCTTTAGTCTTCTAACATGTAGCAGAAAATGTAGAACCGACTGTAGACTCAACCTTCTTCAAGATTGTCCAATTGGGGAATAGAAGGTCAACATCTTCAACTCACCAAATGCATTCCTGTTAACTTACAAATAGCAAATCTCCTTAACTAAGATCCCTCCCAATCAAAGAAGAACAGAAAGATGTTCATTAAGGAAATCAGCCCCGCAACTGGAAGCACTTTTTCATTGATAAAATCAGCCCGTGTAAAGATGTCAACCAACGGCTCTTAGAATAAAACTCCATGTGAAGATGACCCGATAAGAAGAAGCTCGGTTCTTACATGAGTTTGGAGCCGTTTGACCATTTATTCTCAGATAACAATCAACCATGCAGTAAATTCACACTTCTTCTCCCCCTCAAGAATTGCATACGGAGTTGCCATTCTTGATTGAATAAGTGAAAATCATCCAAATGTATTCTATTCACACTTCTCCCCCTCAAAGTTAGCATATGATGTCGCCATCGTCATTATAATTGAGCAAGTGGAATAAGAAAACAATCAACGATAGTCCGGTTCACTTGATAATTGAAAGCGCATGGAAAAAGCATGAAGCATGTTGATGAGAATGGTCATAAATAAGAAGATTTCTCTTCTTCAGAAGATAAAGCACACTGAAGCGTACACTTTTCTTTTCTTTGAGGTACGAGGCTTGAACTGTTGTGTTCAAACGTCATTATCTCTCTCTTTTCATCATCTCTTGGCAAAACTTGTAATCAACCCCATTATCATTCAGTAGGCTCTTTGTAGTGACAGCTGATGGAGAAAACCCAATATAATGAATTTGACCCTGAAGTAAACTAACCCGAACTCATGACTTAAACTTGCACATATGTAACAAAGAGCGATGCCGATTTCCATTAGAATCCCTAAGTACTCTATACTCTTCAACCAACCAACCATCAAGTATAAGACGTACATCACCTCTTGAAAATCCACAATTGAATGTGACACTGAGCACTACAACGTAACTCATTAAAGTGATAGTTATTTTGTGGTGGTAAGAGCCCAATTCCCCCAAGTGGTAAAAGAAAAGGAAAAAGTCACCCAATAATAACTAGATTTTCAAGTCTTCATTTTTTGATAATAAGCTCGAACAAGGAACTTGAAGGATTATCATCCAACCATCCCTGATACCTTCAGATACTAAGTACACTTGCCCGTGATATTTCACTTCAACCTCAAATAAATAATAGTGAATTAACGCCGTTCTCACATCTTCTGGTTAAAAGCTCAAATCTAGCCTCCTTTGATGTTTTAAGTAAACTATGATAATGGTTTTCATCCCGACCATGGTTAAAAGCACATAACCCCGTAAAACCATGTAATAACTAAACTGCCATGACGAATATCCAAACACACATCCAATTCATGAAGTACACCCTTTTATCTCTTCTTCGAAACAGAAACCGTAGCACCAGCATCAAGTAAGATCCAGAATTACACTTTCTCTTCCCCAAGATGGTTCCATCATTACGGGATTTTACAACTCTATGGTTTAAACCGAGAAATAGTTTCTTTCGCGGGATTTTACAAAACCAAGAATAAACCGTAAGATAGATCCGGAAATGCACTTTACAATTACCAGGATGTTTCCATTGTCACGGGATTTTACAAGTCTATGATTTAAACCGAGAAATAGATTCTTTCGCGGGATTTTACTAAATCAAGACAAAACCATAAACAATGTCAGCTTGAATGTGTTATGACAACTTTTGTTTCAGTGAATGTCTGTTTTAGGGGAACATGCAGCGGTTCATCAACGGTTCATTATCCAACATCAAAAATATCATCAACCATCCAATAAACACTTTGGTAAACACATCATTCACGCATTTTGTTGGCTATTGCAGTGACAACATGGTGAAGTAAACCCGATATGCCAAACTTGATCATGAAGTAAAATTCCCCAGATTTGTTACTTAAACTTGTACTAATCCTTGTGAAAAAGAAACGGTGTACCCAATGTACAAAACCTCTTGACGTATCCTCAACTGCATGAGACACCGAAGTGATAGTTACGTTGTGGGTTAAGCGAGAAAGAATCACAACCGTAACTAAATAGCCAAGTCTTTATCACACTCAATAAACGCCCAAACCAGTCATCTTCGCGGAAGGGTAGAAAGAAGACGAAATAAGTAAACACGCCCGGAAAAACCTCACTTCAAAACTAAACATGAAATACTGAACACACACAACTCCGTAGTCAACCTTGTTTAATAACAATTATGGTCGTGTCAAAATATCTTTCGTGAAAGTGTATACACCAAAGTACCACACCTCATAATATGACGAATCTCAGCATCATACCAAATCACTTCATCAAATCACATTTTGTCCAAATCTCACAGAATTCAAATCTCATAAAATCTCCTATAATCAAAGTTCAATCATGAGAAGCCCATCATTTCATTATTCAAATTCAAGTGATATAATATTTGACCCAACATAAATCCCCAATCTTAAATCCAAATCCAAGGTGTCAATTGTTCATTTGACCTTGCATAGCAATTATGCTCGACTAATCCATCACAAAATATCCTTAAAAGTGTTTCCTTGTTAGATTTATACCAAAATGCCACTCATGGTCACAAAATTTTATTAAGACAATTGTATCCTTAATAAATTAATTTATCACATTTTAGCCCATGTAAACAAATTTGAGTGGTATAAAACGTTTAGCTCATTTCAACTCAAAAATGTCACTCGATCCAAATATCATACCCCGAGCCCATTCCATGACATGAAACTCGGCCCAGTTAGCACAAGATCTAGCTGGAGCATTATACCAGGCCCATCCACAATTAGAATTAATCTTAGAGGTGTCCTAATACACCGAGTATAAAACTCCACTTATATCACACATATTACCCTAATCACTCTGACAGATATGTCCGCCCCCATCTCAAAATATGTCTCAAACCCTAAACAATCACAAATACATGCCCCATCATGTTCGTAACCTCATAGCAACACATAACCCAAACAAACAATCAAGACCTAATGTCACTCCTTATCCGTCCCCCATTCGATTCTCAAGAAGCACAAAAACAGATCCAGGAGACGCTTTCCAAGGCTTTTAATGATGACCTCACCACAGAGATGGCTAGAAGGTTTGTTAACGCCACAGAGATGGTAGTGGGTTATGACTCGTTTGACCTTGTTACAGGGATGGCTAAGGTTTTGACCGGCTTCAAGGTAGGTATCTTAAAGAAGATCTCATTGATTTATTATTTTGTATTTGAATCTTCCTTTTGACCTCTGAAATCGAAACCAAGTAAAAAGGAAAAGCATAGTTGCTTCTTTCTTTTCTTTTAACGTTTCGTATATTATGCATAGGAGTCAATGATGAATATCAACTTCGTGTGTAAGTTGAAATCTGAGATTCAAAATAGTCCTTGAGATTAGATCAATGAAGAATAGATTCATGTTTAAGATCTTTTTGAAGTTCTTGAATTATTTTGAGATTCACGAAATCTAAGTCTGAGATCAGATGAACCTGTTTCCGAGTAGCTTTAATAATCGAACTAAGACAAGGAGTTTAACATAATTGTTATACATACTCAAAAAGTTTCGAATATCAATAAAAGGGTTGAGCCTCACAGTGGATCTATGAAGATTTGCTTTTTTCATTGAATAGACCTTTAAGTGTCTTGATAGATTATTTAATATAACGAAAGAAGTGACTGAGATCTTGAGATTTTTATTTTTGTTTTCGGATGATAGATGTATGCCAGTTGTATATGTTTGTGATTTGTGGATTGAAAGTTGATTGTTATTCAAAATATTCGAGTAGGTTGTAACAAAGATTGTGTAGTGAAGGTTAATTGATGCACATAGTTTGGGTTTGATTTGAAATGTTTGTGATGATAATATCGAATCTGTTAATGCTTGATGTTAGTATAATTGCTGGTTATTATTTGATGTTTAAAATCTTTTGATGAATGGTATAATTTGTTAACAACTCCTTTTATTCATTCAACTCAAAAATGCATCTTCCCATATTTGTTAACACGCATACCATGATCAAACCGCATCCAGTATTTACCAAACCGTTTTCACAAACGTTTTCAACAAAACGCATATATCAGGTTGACAAACCGCTTTCACTTCCATTTAGGTTTGAGACAAGTCGCTACATTACATAACCACACAAACCGCTTACTTGTCTGCACAAATCGCTTCGTTTTTTTCAAGATAAATCGCTTTGACCATTTTGACACAAATTGCTTTAATCTGAATATACAAGTCGCTTTTGACTATTTGACCAGATATGTAGACATTGAATCTGGACATATTGTCAAGTCGCATTCAAAAATGCAACACAAATCGCTTAGAAGCAGTTTGACACAAATCGCCTATAATTTGAAACAGACAAGTCTCTACCGGTACAATGAATCTGGACTGTTTTAACAAACCTCTTAGAAGAAACTGATGACAAACTGCATCGAACAAAATGACCAAATCGCATCCAAGAACAGGCTTTTTTTTTAAAACAGTTTAACAAACCAACATAAACCCAGCTTTAATAACTGCTAAAATCAGCTCACAAGCTTTTTGACCATATCAAATGTTAGGACCAGTTAAAAGAAAACATGATAAAAACAGTTTTAACCATGTTTAGATTTAAACAAGACCATGTCAACAACCTTACAACCATATCATCCTTAAAACCATTTTAAACATAAAACCATATCAACAAACATCAAACCGCATCATATCATCAAACAAACCGCATATAGAAACGTACGAATCATCAAAGACAACACAACCATGTCTCTGATACCAATTGTTAGGATCGTATATTTATGTTGTTTAGATGATTCGGGTGGTCTAGGATTGTGATTAAACAAGATAGCCATTTTTAGAGAGATGAAGAGAGGAGAGGGAATTCTAGAGAGAGAAATAAAACACAAAATGCAAGGTTAGCTTCACTAGTTCCACCCTTCCCTTAGAGGGAAGGGTATTTATAGTTACAGACTAAACAACCTCCTGACGGCCTGTGGATCAGGTATACAGTGGGTAAAGACTCGTCCTTCCTCCACGGTGTTACTCTAAACTATTCTACGCTACTGACTAACTAATTAACTACTAAATAACGTAAACAACGACAAGTCTACGAGCTAACATATGCTAGACCATTATTGGGGTGACCGACACTTTCACATGGAATTTCCAGTTCCTAACATAACATTACATATAACCGCTTGAGTAAATTGCAAAAATCGTCCTTGTGGTATGGCCAATTTACACGTTTCATCCTTGTGATTCATTAAGTGCAAAGATAGTCCGGATTTGACACTGTTACGTCCACTTTTGGTCCTTCATGTTAACCGGCGTTAAGTGAGTTCCGTTAACCCCTAGTACACCCGTCTGAGCCATTCCTTTCATTTTGTTAACCTAATATATGTTTGTTTCGTTACACCTATCGCCTAGCCTACCCTGTAGTTTTCGTATGTCCATGGTCCGGGCACTGTTGGTTAATTTTGGTTCCACTTGTGAAAGTCGCGGGTTTTGAATAAAGGGTTGTGGAAGAAGATCGAGTTTAAATGATAATTGATCTCAAGTGGGGGGGATACTTTTTATATTCGTATCGTTTATATTCATGTATACCTTGTCTTGCATCAAAAAAAACAAAAAAATGAAGAAAAAAAAAAGAAAGAAAAAAGAAAAGAGATAGTGAAAAAAAAACAGCATGCAAATAAGTGTTTATTTATGATTAGTGTTCTCACCTTGTTCAACTAGGCGCAGTTGTTTCATATCCGTTTTGTCTTATGGATAAAATTAGAAACCCGTACATTTCTATCTCGTCTTTCAAATTTTAAGCAATATTTGTCAAATGAGGGCATTGTACATCCCAAGTGGGGGATGGGAGATAGAAATGGTTGATTAGTTTTGTGGCTGAAATATGTGCTAAAATTACCCAAATTTTAAAAAAATTTATAGCACATACTTTTTTTCATTGCTAATGAAGGCCGAGTTAATGCATCTTATTTGCCTAAGTTTATGGAGATTATGAGGCACTACGTTTTATTTTATATGCATTAACTCGTGTATTGAAGACCCCTTGACTCTTGACCCTCGGTTTTTGCTATGGGATTGAATGCGACTAGTGGCGGGGCGACTGTGGACTTAGGAATCTATTTGTTTCGTGTCTTTTTGTTACACCCATTAAATGTTTTCCCATGTCTTATCCTACCCTTAATCATGAATCGAGTTTAGGTGAGGAAGCGAGCAATCATTGGTGTCTTGGCCATGAATTTGGTCATGTATCATTGGTTTTGTCCCCTTCGTCGTAGCTCGTTAGTAATCACAAAATAACCCCATAATCCTTTATGTTGTGTCAACCCATTACCTTTTAGAATATCTGCATCTATAGAACCTAGTGGTAGGGATTAGTATATTTGCCAAGCCTATGATAGAATACTCGCCATGACTGAGTAGTTGAGTGATCACCCAAAAATAAACAGGTGAAATAATGAGAGAGTGTGATTTCAATTCCCTTTTTGTGAGGTGCTCAGTTTGGATTTTCTAGCTTAGGTGATTTCCCTAAACTCATATCTTCCAATTAATCTTGGGAGATATCTTTTTAAGAATTATTTAAAGAGTCTACTTGAGGACAAGTAGAGTTTAAGTGGGGGGATATTTGATAACATCAAATTAGCCTGATATTTTATATATCAATGTCCCGTGTTTATGGCCTCATTTGTATTAATACGGTACTTAATTCGTTCATATTCATTCATATTTGCATTTCAAGATAAATGAGGCGTTGGAGCAGAAAAGATGTGACATAAGGCCAATTATATGTTCTGAAGATATATTACGGCGTAAGTGCACAATTTACTTACGCCGTAACCCAAACTACGAGGGCCTGATAATTCTGTGTGAAGATTACGCCGTAACTAGCTAATAATGTTACGGCGTAAATATGATGGCTTGAAGGATACGGCGTAACCAACTCTTATGGTTACGTCGTAATTATTTTTGTGAAGGTTACGACGTCACATGGTATTAGTTACGCATAGAGATAATTTCGGAGTGGATAAGTATGTGCTGACGAAGGATTACGACGTAACTCGATGGATTAGTTACGCCGTAATTAATAACTTGGGCGCAAAGTTTTATAGTCCAGGGGCTGAAATCGTCAATACTAAAAGAAAATATTACACATTTATGTGTAAATAATGAAGTTTAGGCTCCATGTGAAAAGGTTCGAAAGTTAAAGGACCTATGTTGCAATATGGCAATAGTTATTAGTATATATAATCCATGATACACGTGATATATTCCATCAATTAGGTTTTAAGGAATATTATTCCTTGGCTGCCGTACAACTCAGAAAAGGGACGCAGCAGTGAAGGTTCGAAGGGGCAAACCCTTTGTGGTTTTGCCCCGGTACTCGACTAGGGGATCGATATCAATTATCTTGGCATGATATGTAATCATTTTCCGACTCATAATATTATTTTGGTTTCATTATTCAATTATAATTTTGATTCTAATTTAATTGTTGGTGCATCTTTATTTATTGTGTTCTATAATTGTCTTTTAATTTATTATTAGTCAATTAATTGTTCGATGTTAATTCTTTGGTTTATTTATCATTTTATATGTGTGTTTTATTAATCATTCCACTAGGGTATTGGTGATGTGGAAACTAGGCGCTAGCCTAGTTTTGATTCTTTTATTAATTGTTTCTAGTGTATGCGTGCATAGTTTGTTGGTAGCCACCCTAGCTTCGGTAGTTTTGAATGGCGGTCGTATCTAGTTGCTTAGGAGAATTAACCAACTTACCCTAAGTAGTTAGGTAGAGTTGGGGTGGGTAAGAATTGACCAACTGACGACCCTTCCTCGCTTGTGCGAACTGACCAAATGATCACCGGTCGTTCGGATGAACTTAAGAAGTTAGGGATGAGTGTCTAAGATGCTAGCGCCCGGGCACTCATTGTTTCGAATCTTGCATGTAGAGGAACTTAATGACTTGGCTTAGGGGACTAAAAACAGCTGGACTTTCAAGGGTAGTAGCTTGATCTCCGGTGGAAGCCTTTGCTGATAGGTTAGGACGAACTGACCAAATGGTGTCCTAGCGACTTAAAACCCCGCTTGAAGCAGGAATCTAGTGACTTTTAGAACCCATGTAATGCGATAGTAAGCGCAGGTTCTTAATGACTGCTATTAGATTGCCGAATGATCCCGGGTGACCTGTTCATCTTGGTGAGGATTCTAATAATCATAGGGTAGACGAATTGACCATAGGAGTCTACCAACCTTTGCCACGATCCATTTGTGGATGAACTCGGTTTATGAATTGCATCACTATCTTTCTCATTAGCTTGTTTACCAGAGAACCAGCCCAATTGATAACGTAACACCTTAAATATTATCAATCCTATCATTAAAACTTATTTATTTGACAAATTTAATTAATTGGACAGCTAGGAATCAACCGTTCTTAGGACGACCTCGGTCTTACCATTCCCTTACTACATGCGACCGGGTACACTGCCCGTTAGTGCATTAGGTAGGCCATAGGTAGACGAGTTACTATAAATGTAAAACCTGGTCAGAAATCATGCATCAAATATCGATGCTGAGCATACATGTATAGTTTCAAAGTCTCTTGTGTCGGATAAAATGACAAGACCACTGTTTACTTTCTTCATCCCGTGTGGCGATGTCATCACCGGATATTTGTGTTCCGACCCGACCCCCAACGTGTTGGGTTCAGTAAATACCCAAACCCCTTAATCTATGATTTGAATAGAAAATAGCCCAAGTGTTTAGTCCGTTAAACACTAACAGGTCACTGAGTGCATAGTCTCTCAGTGAGTCATCTTTAGGATACTCATTGCGAGGCGAAGAAGAAGTCTCTCCACTCAGCAAGGCGGAACTTAAAAGGTGAAGACTGAGTCAAGAAGAAGATGATGGATTCAGTGAGTGATGACAATAACTCACTGAATTCCTAAGACTCCTCTCCAACTCTTACACTGAAGACAAACTGAAGTAGAAGACTGAAGGATGTAAAGACTGAAGAATGAGCGGGACAAGGCGGGATAAGTTTGAATCAGATAAGACGAAGTCCTTATCAACCAAAGTCAACTTTCCCTGAATGGCAAAAGATCAGGCTCAGTGTCATCACTGAACTTAGGAAAGTAGTCTTGTCTCTTACCTAGAATAGTCTTTGTAAACAGAGACAAAATACATCAGTATTTTGTCTTCTGTATGATGTCAGTTTGTCACTTAGGAAAGAGTTAAAAATCATACATGTATAAATAGCATAAGAGATGGAGTGAAAAGGTAACACTTGTGAATTGTAAAAACACACACACGCAAGCCATCTTTTCACTCCTCCAAATACATCTTTATGCCTGAGATAGCTCAGTGGGTTCTAAGAGTTGTGCTCATACTTAGCCTGAGCTTAGAGGAGAGTCAGCAAACTTTGACATTTCAATCCCAAGTACTGTTCCGCAAGTACTTGGGTAACGTATTATTTTTGATTGATTTCTAATAAAGAATATGATGTTGAAAATTACTTTGTGTGTTTTACTTACTTTAATTTCAGTCATTATTCACTGTTAAATTGTTTTAAGTACTTAATTGTTTTTAAACGATAGTGAATAGGGAACAACAAGTGGTATCAGAGCTTGGCTGATTATAAAACCTTTTATAAATTTTAAGCCGCTCTAAAACGTTTTTAAATCAGGATCCTTATGGCTGAAATTGATGTACCCCAACTAGTCGATAAAAAGGGTGGAGCTTATTCAGCTGTTTCCCCTAGACTTGAAGTTGGTAAATTCAACAAATGGAAAAAGCGTATGCTTTGCTATTTGATTGGGATGGAACCTTATTATATCAAGTGTATAAATGAAGGTCCATTTATCCCAAAGACTGCTGAAGGTTTGCCTAAACCTGAAGCTCAGTGGACTCAGGATGAGAGAAGAGTGGTCAACCAGGACCAAAGACTCAAAAGTATCATCATATCATGTCTTCCTGATGATATTATGGAGTCAGTTATAAGCTGTAGTACAGCTAAAAAAACCTGGGATGACCTAGTTCATAGCCATGAAGGTCCATCTGATACCAAGGAAAACAGGATAATGGACCTGAAACTTGAGTATAACACCTTCAGGGCTAAGGACTCAGAAACTCTGTCTCAAACTTACACCCGGTACAAAACTCTTTTAAATGAACTGTCTAATGATGGTGTGAAGTTGTCCAAACATGAGATCAATGTTGGTTTTGTCAATAGTCTCTCTGAGAAGTGGTTGAATTTCTCTCAGGGACTCAGAAATGCTAACCATATCCAAAATCTTGAACTTCCTGAAATTTATGGGAAATTTGTCTATGAGGAAAACCTCATCAACAGACGATACCCTGACTTAAAGAAGTCTCAGGAAGTCAAGAAGTCCCTGACCACCACTTCATCACCTGTTTCAACTGCTTTCTTTTCCAACAATGTGGTTCAAGACTTTCAAGAAAATTCTGATGATGAGCCTGATGAGATATCAAGTGAGGAGTACCTAAATGACCTGAACGTTGAATTTCAGGAAAGGGCACTCCTTGCTAAATCTCGAAGGTTTATAAAAAGAAACAAAGGTTTTTCAAATGCTAAAGCAAATGAGGACACTGAATGCTTTAAGTGTCACAAAAGAGGTCATTTTGCAAAAGACTGTTTTTCAAAAACAATTTCTGAACCCTCCTATAAACCATCCGGGTCAAATCAGTCCTTAGGCTTTAGCAAATTTCAACCAAAAATCTATCAGTCTCATCAAAACTTTCAAAACAAATTTGATCAAAACAAAACTGTTGATTTTGAAGCTAAGTATAGAAAAGTCAAAGCTAAGCTTGCATTGCTTGAGGCCAGTCCCTCAGAAACAACAAAAAGTGTTCAATCTGCGCAGGGTAAAAACAAAGGCCTTGTTGCTGAAACCTTCGACTGGGATGAAGAGCCAGTGTCATCAGATGATGAAATGGTGCATGTCAGTGCACTGATGGCCCTCTCAGAAGAGGACAAGCTAGCTGTTGGAAAGAATCATGCCAGGAATGGAGAATGGGTCAATATCATAATGAAGAAGGTAAATATTTTACTTTCTATGGATGATGACTCTGATTGGCAGTCTTACATGAATTATCTTAATGTTGACCTTAAGTTCGTGGAAGAGCAAAGACTGAATCTTTTTTCAAAATACAACAAGCTAAGTTTTGAATTAAACAAGTGTAGGGATGAACTACTTATTTTAAAACAAGCCAAGCTTGAGGCTGTCACTTTGCAAATTCAAAACACTGAACTAGTTAAAAGAAATCAGGCTCTTCAAGACGAACTCAAAAAGGTTCAAGATATTCTTGATATTTGGACTGCTAAGAACCCCAGGGTCTTTGATGCTGTGGGAGCCCCCAGTAGCAAGAAGAGAGTCTTAGGTGAAGATCATCTTTCTGACTCTCTCAAAGACCAGGGTCCTAAGCCATTTGTGTCTGGTGGCATGATTACCTGTATGTTTATTAGTCCCAAGCCCAGTGATTGGATTGAATGGGTTAATCCTGAGAGTAAGCTTCCAAACTTTGATTCTGGAAGAATTCTAGAGCCTGTAAGTCAAGCTCTAAAGAGCATGCTTGGATTCCCTGATGTGCCTAGTAGTACTGAACACATCTTTGAGTCTGAAGCTGAATCTCAAGCACCACTTCCACCCCTGGAACCTCTTCAGGGTGCTGCTCCAAGCTCTGAGCTTACTCCATTACAATACAATCCACACTCACCAAAAGAAAGGTCTGGACTTGGTAGAACTATCCTCAAAAGACCATCAAAACCAACTCAACAAGAGTGTACCCCTACTGAAACTTCCACATCCTCTGTCCCCACTGAAGCTGACCAAATTCAGCAACTGACTGAACTTGTGAGGAAGCTAACTGACAAGATGGAATCCATCGAAAAGGTCTCTGATTCAGTCAAGGAAACCAAGTCAGCTTCCTCCAGTACCTCAAAGTCAAAAGCCACCACCAAAAACAAGCAAAAGTGTGATCTATGCCACTATACCAGTCATACCACTAACAACTGTTATAGAATCCTTTTTTGTATGATCTGCAAAAAGGATGATCACAGAACTGCTGATCACTTACAATATGTAAGTTCTCTCAGTAAAGAAAACTACACCAAAGTTGGTCATCAGTATGCTTCTACATCCAAGTATGCTCAAAAGTTTAGAGCAAAACCTTTTCCTCCTTGCCCACACTGTGGCTTTAATGATCATCACCTTGATGATTGTCTTATGAACACATGCTGTGATATTTGCGGTAATACAACTCATAATACATCCCAGCATGACAGTGTCATCCATGCAAGGAGAAATTCCAAGAAACCCAAAATCACTGAGTCATCCTCAGTCTCTAAATGCAAAACTTGTGGTAGCACAATGCACTCAACCACTGACCATGAGTCGATTGCCAAATTCAAAGAGACATTGAGAACCAAGCCCACTAGTAAGTGGGTCACTAAGAGAAACTAATTCAGTTTACTACTTGTGCAGAGACACGCCAGGGAGCCTATTTGGCATCTAGACAGTGGATGCTCAAGAAGCATGACTGGTGTGAATGAGTATCTGCACAAGTATGTAAAGGAACCAGGACCTAAAGTAGTATTTGGTGATAACTCATCATGTCCCACTGAAGGTTATGGTTCAGTAAACTGCAATGGAATAGTTTTCTCTAGAATAGCTTATGTCAATGGTCTCAAATACAATCTCATCAGTGTCAGTCAACTATGTGATGCTAAGTACATTGTGCAATTCAATGACAAACAAGGTACCATTTTCAATGCCAATAAAGAAGTTGTTTTGATAGCTCCTAGAAGAGATGATGTTTAGTCTTAGACATGTCTACTCTTTCTCAAGATGGAACCTGTCTCTTTGCCAAAGCCACTGAAACTATCAACTGGCTGTGGCACAAGAGACTCTCTCACTTAAACTTCAAAAATATCAACAACCTGGCAAAACAAAACAAGGTCCTTGGCTTACCATCACTGGTTTTTGCAAAAGATAAACCATGCTCAGCCTGTGAGAAAGGCAAACATCAAAGAGCATCTTTTAAAACAAAACAAAATTTCTCAATTAAAAGCTGCCTTCACCTCCTGCATATGGATCTCTTTGGACCAGTCAGTCCTAGATCAATCCAGCATGAGAAGTATACTCTTGTCATTGTTGATGAGTTCTCAAGATACACTTGGGTATAATTTCTTTCCAAAAAGAGTCAGGCAGCTGATACTATAATGTCATTCATCAGGAACATTGAAAACCAGAATGACATTACAGTAAAACAAATTAGAACTGACAATGGTACTGAGTTCAGAAATGATGAGCTTGAATGTTTCTGTGATGAAAAGGGAATCTCCCAAAAATCTTCATCTCCTTACACCCCTGAACAAAACGGGGTAGCTGAAAGGAAAAACAGAACTCTCATTGAGGCTGCAAGAACCATGTTAAATGGCTCAGCTCTATCAAAACATTTCTGGACTGAAGCAGTCAAAACAGCCTGTTACACTTAAAACATGTCAATCATTGTCAAAAGACATAACAAAACCCCATATGAGATATTCAAAGGTAGACTTCCTGATATCAGCTACTTTCATGTGTTTGATATCAGCTGATGATGGATACTTTCTAGGTTACTCACTGATCTCCAAAGCCTTCAGGGTATTTAACACAAGGAGACAACAAGTTGAGGAAACCTTTCATGTTACCTTTGATGAGAGTTCAGAAAGCATCAGGTTCACCAACACCTCAGTGGATGAAATAGGAATTGATAACTCATCAAGATATCCTCCTGATGAGTATAATACTGAATTTAATTCCTCATACCAAGCTGATGCTAACATCTCATATTATGTCTTGCCTCACAACCTGTCACAACCAACTATCAGTGAATTCATTGATAATCAATCAGTCCCTGCTGGGATAGGTAACACTGAACCAAATGTTCATGAACCTGTGATTCATGAACCTCAACCTGAACAAGACATCTCAACAGATGTTCTTAATGATTATGTGGCTCATGCACCTGAACTCACTCCTGAGTCTCCAGTGACCTCTTCAAACTCAGATCCTAGACCACAAAGTAAGTGGACAAAATCTCAGGACATTGAGCTTGTAAACATCATTGGTGAACCCACTGAGGGCATGCTCACTAGAAGCATGGCTGCTAAGTTAACTGCAGCTTCAGCCAATGAATGTCTATATGCTGATTACCTATCAGATATAGAACCCAAAAGTGTCACTGAGGCTCTAAAACACCCAAGCTGGGTTCAGGCCATGCAAGAAGAACTTCAACAGTTTGATAAAAACAAGGTGATGACCTTGATCAAATGTCCTCAGGATGTCATTGTCATAGGAATGAAGTGGGTTTTCAAAAGAAAAAAACTGATAAAAATGGCACTGTCATTAAAAACAAAGCCAGACTTGTAGCCAAAGGTTACAGTCAACAAGAAGGCATTGACTATGATGAGACATTTGCTCCTGTTGCAAGAATGGAAGCCATCAGGATCTTCCTTGCATATGCTACCTACATGAACTTCAAAGTTTACCAAATGGATGTAAAAAGTGCATTCCTAAATGGTGAACTCAAGGAAGATGTGTATGTTCAGCAACCTCCTGGCTTTGAGAGTAGTGAATTCCCTGAGTACGTCTGCAAGCTTGATAAAGCCCTTTATGGACTGAAACAAGCTCCCAGGGCATGGTATGAAACTCTCTCAGCCTTCCTGATTCAAAACAAGTTTGTCAGAGGAAAGATAGACAACACATTGTTTATCTATAGGACAAAACAAGATGTGATACTGGTCCAAGTATATGTTGACGGCATCATCTTTGGCTCAACAAGCTACATTCTTTGCAAACAGTTTGAAAAACTAATGACAAAGAAGTTTGAAATGAGCATGATGGGTGAACTCACATACTTCCTTGGACTACAAATCAGGCAAACTGATAAAGGAATCTCCATCAGTCAAGAGAAGTACACAAGAAATCTCTTGAAGAAATATGAGATATCTGACTGTGCCTCAGTGAAGACTCCAATGGTCCCACCTAACAACCTTGGACCTGATCTCACTGGCAAATCAGTCAATCAAACTCATTTTAGAGGGATTGTTGGCTCACTGATGTATCTAACTGCTTCCAGACCAGACATACAATTCTCAGTATGTCTAATAGCAAGATATCAGTCCAATCCCAAAGAATCTCACCTCACTGCAGCCAAAAGAATACTCAGGTACCTGAAGGGAACACCAAGCCTTGGACTCTATTATCCAAAATGCTCAGGTTTCGATCTCAAAGGTTACTCTGATTCTGATTATGCTGGCTGCAACATGGACAGAAAAAGTACCTCAGGGTCCTGTCAATTTCTTGGAGGAAAACTGGTTTGTTGGAGTGCTAAAAAGCAACAATCAGTGGCTATGTCTTCAGCTGAGGCTGAGTATGTAGCTGCTGCAGGATGTTGTGCCAATGTTTTATGGATGAAAAGTCAACTCATTGACTATGACATCCATTACAAAATGGTACCCATCTTCTGTGATAACACCAATGCCATTGCAATCTCCAACAACCCTGTCCTTCATCAAAGAACCAAACACATTGATATCAGATATCACTTCATCAGGGACCACATAATGAAAGGAGACATAGAACTCCATTTCATCCCTACTAAATATCAACTGGCTGATATCTTCACCAAACCCTTGGTTGAACCTACCTTCAGGAGACTGAAAGCTGAATTAGGAATGCTTGACATTGAAAGTCAGGCATTTGAAAACCAATCTCAGTAAGTTCTCTGAAATGGTTCCTCCTCCCTGAACGAAACCCACAAAACATCCTCTCACTGAATGAGTAAGACTCATTCAGGGACCCTGACAGTTGATATTGAGCATTGAATGAGTAACTAAATGATCCAAGTATCAGTTACTTAAATGTCCTAGGTTGGTAACTATGCCAATTTAATATAGGAATATATGTCTCTTTGTCTTACTGTCATGGGTCCCTCAAAAACCTTACCTCATCCCACTTGGCTTTAAATGCCCTCTCACATAAAATATCCTGTGGATATTTTATTACTGCAAAAAGTGCACTTTTACTGTACACTCAACTGCTTCCTTGAAAAACAGGATTTTACTGCGGGTAGTGGAGGGTGGCATTAAATGTGGAAATTCAAAACGTTTTCAAAAACTAACTTTACAAATCCACAAGTTTGCAAAAACAACCCCTCTTAACACCCTATAAATACCCCTCATAAAATCCTCATAACACACACAAAAGATTTCTGTTGTCAAAACTCTGTCAAAATCTCTTTACAAACCCAGAAATCTTTGTGTTCTTCAAATCCTTTCTGAAAAATCTTCTTTGTAAACCTTTACAAAAGTTTTTCAAATCAACTTAAGAGATACTAAAACTCTTGATTGTTCTTGTCAAGTTATTCTTTTCAAAACTCTAAAACTCTTTTTAATGGAAATGGCAAGAACACAATCTCTTCAGTTTGCTTCACAGTGGGTAGGCGATCTTAGCAACGTTGAATTTAAAACAAATAATGTCATAGGCAATTTTGAATATCCTCCAACTGTCCCAGCCTATAAAGACATTATGAAATTTTTGTATAACTGCCCACTGAAAACGGCCTTTGTTCAGTGTCCCTATATACTGTACCAAAACCTCCTCAGGGAGTTTTGGGCAACAGCTAAGGCCTTTGACCCGACACCCCCTACTGATGAGAATAACCTTAGACCACTCAGGGAGTATCTCATCAGGTTCAGTCTAAATGGGGGGCAACAATTCACCCTGGATTATAAAACGTTTTGCACTTCAACAGGGTTAGACTACAACAAAGGAGTTTATGTCGCCCATCCTGAACCTTCAACAGTGAAGGATGGGTTAAAACAAATCGTTTTAGATCCAACTTTTTTGGACAAGACCCCAGTCACTAAAAGTTCATTCCCCGTGGCTTGGAGGATCCTGTTCACTTTTGTGGTTCAGGTCCTCGGCAGGAACCACTCATCCACTGAACAAGTTAACTCTATTCAGTTGATGATGGCATACTGCCTGATGAATGGGGTCACGGTCGACATAGGGGAGATCATTTACAGTGATCTCGTAACCAAGCTACAGAGCAAAACTAGGACAAAATACGTTTCGTATCCTAGGTTTGTCTCTTGTGCTTTGCAAACGTTACTGGGTTCAAATTATCCTCAGGAAGAAAATTTTGGTGCTTTACCTACCATCCTGAGCCAATCAAACTTTCAAAAGGACCCATCCCTTGTCACAAACATTGTATTGAAGGCCCATATGGTTGCTGTAAACAACCAGAGGGAATCAGTGTCTCCTAACCCTGCTCCTACAAAGAGAAAGGGGAAGTCTCAAACTGGGACTAAAACCAAACCCAAGTCTCAGGGCCCTGAGGCTTCAGGAGCACAACCTAAAAGGCAAAGAAAGCCCAAGACTGATTTGCCACCCATTGGAGACCAAGCAACATCCACCCAGGTGACAACGAAGGACACTGATAAATCACAATCAGTGCCCTTGGTCCCAACTACAACTCCCCAAGATCCAGAGGGAAACAAACAACCCGCTGGTAGGGGAGCGCCTTCCACAACGCCCAATGATGACATTAGCAAATCACAGCCTTTGTCTGAGGGCACACTGATCGATCTCAAAGACTCAGAGGGAACCAAACAACCCGCTGATAGGGATACCACTGTCACTGACTCTGCTAAAGGCACTGGGAAAACCCCATCAGTATCTCAGGGGTCTAAGGGGGACAAAGACTCGGAGGGAAAGGAACAACCCGCCGATATGGAACCCAAAACCAATCCTGACTCCAGAGAAGGCACTGGGAAACTCCCACCAATGTCTGAGGGGTCAAAGGGGGAAAAAGACTCAGAGGGATTAATACCACCCGCTGATATGGAACCCATCACCAACCCCTTGTTAACCGTTGTTGATGTTACTGGGATACTATTTTCTGAAGATGAGCTTGCTGACACTGATGATGAAATTTTATCAGCTGGGGAAGAAGTGGACGCTAAGGTTCAATATGAACAAGAGCCTCAGCCTGATCCACAGGAGCATACTGAATCACCATTCCAGCCTGAAAATGATGACTCCTCTTCCTCCACTGATGAATTTAAAAGATTTGATAATGTTCTTCCACTTACTGAAAGGCAGCTTGTTCAGTGGATCACCAAAGCTTCAAGGAAGTTATACTCTGGGGTCACTGAAACACTGTGGGAGCAACACACTGAGGCTGGTGCCAGTTATGCAGATCTGAAGGCTGAGGTACAGGCTTTTGATGAAAATGTTCATGAACACAAAGATATAATGTACCAACATCTTCACAGACTGGATGAAAACCTGGGTAAATTTCTCAAGCATCTTCAGACATGTGGGGTTACAATTGATGAAATCAGGGATGCTGTCAAAGAAGACCCTGCCCTCAACTCTAAAGTGCTAGACGCTACTGAGGCCTACTTGAAACAATCCTCCAGCCTCACTGAACTGATCGAAACCCTAAAATCTGCAAATCTTCAGGGTCTTCAATCTTCAGTCCAGTCTCTTCAGGCTACATTGGGCTCTTTGACTACTCAGGTGGCTACTTTGACTCAGGCCTCGTCTTCTATGGCCTGGAATCTTGGACCCAAAATGACTGCCTTGGAAGAATCTCATGCTAACTTGGAAGCAAATGTCACTAGTATTCAGGCAGATACTTCAGACATCAAGGCCATGATTACTGAAATTTATCAGACCTTCAAGGGTCAAGCAGCTCAGTCCCCCTCAGCACCAACACCAACTCTTGCCCTCACTGACGCTCCGGCAACAGTTGAGGGGGAGAATACTGCTGAAGAAACTCCTCTTCACACTGAGGGGGAGCCAATACCATCAGTCTCTGCAGCTCCAATATCATCATCACAACCAGTCTCAGCAATACCCATCTCATCACTTCCACCACAAACATCAACAACACTGACAGTCACAACACCAATCATGACAACAACACCACCCCTGGTTGCATCATCTTCCTCATGCCAGGACAAAGGAAAAGGCATAATGACAACTACTGAGCCTGAGAAGATTCCCTACAAAATCGGTGACACTGAATACCTTCTCACACCTCAACAGCTAACTAAATATCTTGCTAAAGAAGAAAGGAGATTGAAACAAGCTGAGGATGACAAGAAGAGTAAGGAAGCACTGGTTCAAGTGATTGCCGAAGAAACTGAGAATGTGGGAGTTGATCCAAAGAAGCTTGAAAATGGTCAGGCAGGACAGAGGTTCAAGGATGCTCAGGCAGCAAAAATGGCTGAAATGAAAAAGCAGTTGGAAGAAAAGAACAAAAGAACTGCAGCCATCATGAAAGCAAGAATTGACCATTACAATTGGACAATGTCAAGCAGAAGACTCCCTGAGAAGATCACTGATGTCAAAATCATCCCCAGGTCTAAACCACTGGCAATGAACGTCTACAGGGGGATGATAAAAGGCATTTCGAGGTTCATGATCCCCTAAAATTCACTGACTTTGGGATCACTGAACTCGATGAACTAGGTCCAATAATAGAAAAGAAGCAAAATGCGGTGGTTAAGGAGCTAATGAAGATGCTCAGTAAGAGGTATGAAAGACTGAGAGATACACCAGCACAACTGGGTATTCAGCCTGCCTTGACTGCACCATAAGGATCTCAACCTCAGTCTTCACAGGGTAAAAGAAAGAGGGTTGAGTTCCAGCCTGAGATAAAAGTGCATGGACTCGAATGCAACAGGGAACTGCCAGAAGGTGTTAAGTTCGTGAACTGTCTAGTGATTGAGAAGCCTGAAAGAGGGCTATTCCACATTGATGTCTATGGAAACCCAGCATTTCAAAGATGGAGTGACATTGATCAGGCTGGTGTGGCTGCAATGCTGAGCTACATACCAGTGGCCTCTCAAATCCAAACCCCAGCAAACATCAGGTTCTGCCAAGACCTGAATGCCAAGATAAGAGAGCACCCTGACAAAGAAACACTCCTCAAAAAGAAACCTAAGCTTGAAGCACTGGGGATCCATCTCAACTGACATCATTTTGATTTATCTTTTGTACTAGTGATAGGAACCATGTAATGTGATCAATAAAAGGTGTATGTTTTGTTAAAATACTCAGTGTTCCTTAATGTATTCATTTGTACATTCAGTGTAAGAAGAAGCCATTTGCTCACTTACACTGATCAAACACTTAGGCTATTTGTATATCCAAATAGGGGGAGACTGTTGGGTTCAGTAAATACACAAACCCCTTAATCTAGGATTTGAATAGAAAATAGCCCAAGTGTTTAGTCCGTTAAACACTAACAGGTCACTGAGTTCATAGTCTCTCAGTGAGTCATCTTCAGGATACTCATTGCGAGGCGAAGAAGAAGTCTCTCCACTCAGCAAGGCGGAACTTAAAGGGTGAAGACTGAGTCAAGAAGAAGATGATGGATTCAGTGAGTGATGACAATAACTCACTGAATTCCTAAGACTCCTCTCCAACTCTTACACTGAAGACAAACTGAAGTAGAAGACTGAAGGATGTAAAGACTAAAGAATGAGCGGGACAAGGCGGGATAAGTTTGAATCAGATAAGACGAAGTCCTTATCAACCAAAGTCAACTTTCCCTGAATGGCAAAAGATCAGGCTCAGTGTCATCACTGAACTTAGGAAAGTAGTCTTGTCTCTTACCTAGAATAGTCTTTGTAAACAGAGACAAAATACACCAGTATTTTGTCTTCTGTATGATGTCAGTTTGTCACTTATGAAAGAGTTAAAAATCATACATGTATAAATAGCATAAGAGATGGAGTGAAAAGGTAACGCTTGTGAATTGTAAAAACACACACACGCAAGCCATCTTTTCACTCCTCCAAATACAGCTTTATCCCAGAGATAGCTCAGTGGGTTCTAAGAGTTGTGCTCAAACTTAGCCTGAGCTTAGAGAGGAGTCACCAAACTTTGTCATTTCAATCCCAAGTACTGTTCCGCAAGTACTTGGGTAACGTATTCTTTTTTATTGATTTCTAATAAAGAATATGATGTTGAAAATTACTTTGTGTGTTTTACTTACTTTAGTTTCAGTCATTATTCACTGTTAAATTGTTTTAAGTACTTAATTGTTTTTAAACGATAGTGAATAGGGAACAACACAACGAATACCAACAGAGATACTGGCGATAGAAGAGGAGAAACATATATTCCAGTTTCATTTCAATAAGCAAAAATGGAGCTGTTGATTTCTCTATAGATGATGTGATGGATAGTGCCATCGAAACAAATTGAACGATTGGAACACCAAGAGATATTACATGTTAGAATCTTTAGGTTCATACTGTTTTAAAAGAAATGTTTGTATTCGCCGTTTGTTAACATATGTTATTTTTCTATTGTCTCAGATATAACATCATCATCATCTGATTCAGCTAAGTTAGAAGATTTAGGAAAAGTAACATTCAGAGGTGAACCCAGGACTAGATCCGCTAAAAGGCCAGCTTTTTCGAGCTCAACAATGGAAGTAAGGAAAAGTAGTTGGGATAGTGGAAGTGTGTCGCTTTTGTTGTGTTTATGCATTGTGACATTTTCGTGGGGAGGTGTCGTTGTTCATGTTTTGGGTGATGCAGGTCATGATGATTATGTGATGAACTATGTAGTTGAACAATCTATGTTTTTGTTTAGGTTGGTGTATGATGATATCGTTAAACAAGTTGTTGAACAATCCATGTTGTTGGGAAATTTGCCATGTCATTAGTATGTTTTAGGTATCGTTTTTGTGGTATACTCATGGAAGAGTAATCACTTTTGTGGTCTTTTGTATTCTTACGGTTTCGTGAGGGGGTGGGGGTGTTCAAGTTTCATTGTTTTTTTGGTGATGCAGTTATGCAGCTTAGGTTTGACGATGTGAGTCGTGATGATGATCCGCTTTTCCATCTAAGCTTTTAAGGCTTTATTTTGAGTTATCATGCAATTGAAACTATGTGGTGATTTATTTATGTTACTTACGAGTATTATATCATGTTAAGTTATGCATGGAAAAGTAAATCTGCATAAATATGTGATTTGATAAATAACTATGTACAAGGGATATTGATTAGGTTTTATGTGTTTTTGGAGATTAAATTTGCATGTGTTTTGTTTGCAGATTATGCTTAGCGGCTAATGACATTGGGCTTTTATAGTTATGTCCAAGTTAGATACGTTTAATTCCTAGCGATTGTGGGTTCTGTATGGTATATAGAGTCGTGTATTTTGAGACCGTTATATGATGAATCGAGTGCGCATGTTGTGGAAATGTGTCAAACTGCCAATGGGTGAAAATGATTCTTTATGTATCATAGACAATATTTTTTTGAAAACTATTAATTCTATTCCATCTCGTTTCAGTGTTCCCATGATAAGCTTTATGATTTAAGTGTCAGTGTTTCATATGCTTTAAAATCTCTTGCAAATAATGAGTCATTTTCACAAAAGCTAAAGCTGATTATGCTTAGCTCAAAATCAAGTTACTAAAACTAATGCCATAGACATGGACATATAAGTTATCGCTTATAAAATGGATAATTGCACGAAAAGTCATCAAACTTGGCACTTATTGTCATTGTGTGTAGCGACCTATTTTTTTTCTCATTGTGACACAAACCTTTTTAGATCGTGCTATTGTATGTATCGGTGACTTGTTTTACCTATTGCAACCGGTCATGTTAACGACCGTTAGTGTTTTTATTGCACCGTTAGTCCTTTTCGTCTGTTTTTAACGACCGTTATTATATTATTGCACCGTTAGTCATTTTCGCCCGTTTTTTACACGTTTTCGTCCGTTTTTACACTTTTTCGTCCGTTTTTGCACGGTTTCTTCCGTTTTTACACGTTTTCGTCCGTTTTTACACGTTTTTGTTCGTTTTTACATGTTTTCGCACGTTTTTTACACGTTTTCGTTCGTTTTACACGTTTTCGCACGTTTTTTACACGTTTTCGTTCGTTTTACACGTTTTCCCAAAATGCAATTCTTTCCTCCGAAAAAAACTGATATTTGCCGTGTTACATCCACATATATTTTACAAAAATAAATTCACACAAAGGATGTGTCAACATGTGAAAGAGGGAGAAAGTGTATGAAAATACACTAATCACGTGTTGCCACCTACTTGTGTGGATTTGTTTTTGTAAAACTTAGGGTAAAAAGAAAGAAAAAATGGAACATAAAAGCAATAGTAAATAAATGGAACATAAAAAGAAAGAAAAAAACCCTAAAACTTACTATAAATAAATGGAACATAAAAGCAATAGAAAAAAGAAAGAAAATTACCAGTTGTGGGGTATTTTCATTTTCAAGAATCCTTCAACAACAAGCACCACGGGCAACAGATCTTCCACCCGCCGTCGTAACTCGGCGATGACTAACAAAACCCCAAAACCATCTTCATCTTCATCTTCATCTTCTTTATTCGATATGTCAACTGGGTTTCCACCCAAACTCTCACTTAAACCCGATCAAATCCGTTATTGTATCCAAGCTCTCAACTTTTTTAAATCCAAACAGACCAATCATCACTTTTCCGTTATTGAACAAGAATTTACTATTTTGCAGGTCCCCCCCTTTTTTTTTATAACTTTAGAGATGTGTGGTTGTTTTTAGTTGTTGGTCTTATGGACTTCTGTGGTTGTTAACTGCTCTTCTTTATTCCGTAGAATTATATTTATTTTTTGGGCTTATTTGAATTTGGAAGAGATCATAAGCTTATTTTGGCTTATGTACTTAATAAACAAGCTGAAATAAATGAGCCTGTGAGCTTTACCAAGTTTAAATAAGCCAGTAAGCTCAGAATTCAAATACTACCCAAGTTAGTGGGAATTTTCATCCTGTGAAAGATGTTGACAAAAACAAAAATCATCTTAATTGCTTTAGTCACGCTATTAGGTTATATGCGGCAACAAAATGGTTAATCTCACCTCTAATTAGTTAATTGCATGCTGGTCATGATTAGGAATTGGACTTTTTAGGTTATTACATGCACGTGAATGAATCTATACCTTAAGCTAATATTTTGAATGTAGCTAAATAGTGATGTCTTGTTTTAATGCGTATATTGGATTATTAATATCATTTATAGCTACAACTCTATTAGTCTGGAAAGGGAGCATTGTAAATTCTGAAAGCTTTTGCTTTGCTATGTACGAATAACTTTTTTCAATGACCAAGAGTCGGAATTTCACATTTTTAGCTAGTGTTGTTTTGCCTCTAGCTTTGTCGTTATCGATTGTTAAATGGTGGGACTTGAGTCCTATAAGTGTTACAAGTTTAAACTCAGCTCTTACCTCTGCGGATAATTTCCATGGAAATGAAAATGCTAGGAGATGTTTTGATAGGGACTGTTTTATGGATGCTTTGGTTGTGAAGATATTGCATTGTTTTGAATCATAAAAATCCTAGAAGTGACTCTTTAGGAGACAATGTTAGACTATTCTCACTCATTTGTGTTTCCAATAAAATTAGGTTGAGCCGATGGTCTTGTAAGTTGTAAACAGAGCTCAAAGAGAGTTACCAATATTTTTTGGTTGAATTTCTTTTAATGGATTAATCACGGATCTTTTCTCATCTTACAGGATCATAGGATGAGAGAATCAGAAGTCAATAGTAGCTGCTCAGTGGCTAAGCTACATGTTAATTGTAGGAAAAACCGCTACTCGGATGTTGTTCCATGTATGCTAGTCAAACTCTTTTTTGTCTTTTCACTACAGCCAAGATCAGTATGTACATAACCAATAATGACGGATATTGAACTCCTCTGTCTCAGTTGATGGAAACAGGGTTGTTATTGATCCATGCAAAGATCACAGGCCAGAAGCAATGGGATACATCAATGCTAGTTTTATCACAGCAGAGGTCAATGATTTTCTCTTACACCCCGTTATTATTTTCTGCTACTAGAAGTTACGTACTAATGAGAAAGAAACCAAATTTGAGGCAGTTTACATCAAGATTGATCAGGATTCTTTGATTAAAAAACATCATAACACCTTAAATTGAAAAAATGTTCAAAATATTAATGTACTTTAATACAATCATATCAATGGCTGATCGTAAAACACTGCTCAAGATAGTTAAGAATATGAATTCGAGATAACCATTTACTTTTGTAAATTGTAATTGTATTAAAAACATGCATTTCTTATAAAATACTCTAGTATTTGATGGCTATAACTTATTAAAATAAATAAATAAATAAATTGTCATTCCAAAATGGTTGCAAGTGGATTTGTGTTTCCGTTTAGTTTATATGGGCTTTTATGTAAACGCATACATAATTGGCACCATTAGGTTAAACTCCTGCGGCTCTTTTTCTGTTGCTTGCGAGCTCGCGTTAAAACATTCCAGTAACTAGTATAACCAAACTTGAATTTATTGAACAGTTCCATCTATGATTTCAGGCTAATCCATCTGAAGGTGTTTCTCGGTTCATAGCCACTCAAGGCCCCCTTCCTGAAACCTTTGAAGATTTCTGGGAAATGGTTCTGCAAAATCATTGTCCGGCAGTTGTAATGCTGACAAAGTTAGTTGACCACCACAGGGTATTGAATTTAGTATAATCTCTAGCAACTTTTGTAATTATATAGCATTTCTATCCTTGCAAGGCCGGAGGTCCTTTTCTACCTTTGGTAGAACCGGAAGCAGCCTCTCTACCTTAGGTAGAGGTATGGTTGTCTACGTCTTAACCTCCCCCATACACCGTGGAAGACGGTATTGGGACCCATAACCCGTGGAAGACGGTATTGGGAGTTACTTTTTTACTCATTGATGATATTCTTTGATTCTTGAAATTTAATTTCTAGATAGCATTGTGGGAAGAGAACATTGAATGTGGATAATGTAGGAATAGAACATTAAACGATAGATGTCGTTGATATCTATTAAAATCCTGACTAGTTTCTGCTAAACTCTGATACAGCTACAGCTGCGTTAAATGTCTGTTTGTTCCCTAAAGGGAACGGCTGGTTGACTTTACTAAATTATATATAAATCAAGCTTTCCTGATGTTGGGGAAGTCATACAATCATACCGACCGAATGAACCCCCCCCCCCCCCCTCTTCCTCTTCTTTCCAAAATGACACACACACTAATCGCATAATCAATCAAGTGATTGCGTTTGGCTGTATCTGTAGTCTACCGATTACGATTGATTGTATATCCTTATTTTTTTCCTACAATCAAGCTAAAGAAACATGTGGCCCTGTAGTTAAAAGCTTAAAGGTGGATCCAAAGGAGAGAAATTATATGCTATGTCTACATGATATATCATGCGAGGATCAGAAGTTGATGCAATAGAAAAAGGAATAAAAGTAATAATGGAATTGATTAACATAATGATAGTAGGTGAACTTATTTCTCACAGCCTCTATTAGGAAATATTTTAACAAATCAAGCCATTAGAAGTAGAATCTTTTTATGAATTTATAGAGACCTGTACCACTAAACATTATTGCATTGTTATAAGATAAACATAAAAATCTGTATCTGGAATCTATTTTGGTGATATCAGCGACATTATGAACTTAGATCATTGTCATTTACTATGGATGATGATAATGAGGTGTATATGTGTGTAAAAATTGACTCAGTTGTGTAAATGAGGGTAGTCCCTCATAGAACTAGATCCAGTTCACGTAGACATGCTTTACGTAGTTCACGGTAGACATGCTTTACGTATTATAATCTTTGAAAAGCAAATATATTATCGCAACAAGATATGAACCCCCCCCCCCCCCCCCCCCCCCACACACACACACACAAAAATGAATGTGTGAGTTATACGATCAAATTAGGACTTCGTTATTCTAGTCTATTCCTTTTTCTCTTATGTAATCTTCACTTTCAAGCTTCCATTTGGGTTTACCAAAAAAACAAAAATTACTTGTTGGTTTGTTGCACCAAACATGATAAATATTAACATTCATGCCATTACTGAGCTTTCCATCTCTCTAGATAGCAGCAAACTTTGTACTTACCTCATTAGCATATCCACTATTTACGGTGCTTGTCTGTCATCTTGAAAAGTCATTTAGGAAAATAGTCATAGGTTAATGTACATCTGCATTGTTCTTTTCTTATATCTTTTTATACAATTTTTGCTCTGTCTGTAAGCTTGATGGGTGTTCTAATCTGTCTACTGGTAATTTATACTCATTTCATGTCTCCCTTTGCCAATTCTAATATGAATTAAATATCCAGATCCAGAAGTGCGGTGACTATTTTCAAGCGGAGAATGGTCCAAGATTGTTTGGAAACATATGTACGGTTACCAAAAAAATAGCTACGACTAATAGCTCACTTGTGTTGCGCCATCTGGAGGTGAATCGTGAAGAGGTATAATACTAATTTTCTGCTTGAATAAAGCTAAGTGATTTTAGTATGATTTATGCAACAATGTAAACCATTAATAGATAAACAGTTATTTGCATCTTTGGTTTATCTGAAGCTGTTTCCTTTTCAATTTATTTGGTCAATTGGGTCTTCCAACTCCTGGTCGTTCGGATGTTTGGAAGAGTCTGGCACCTTGGCAGGTTGTTTCTTTTTTGTTTTTCGGAAAACCTTGGGAAATTCCTGGGGTGTGGGAAATTTGGTTCCTCCCTTTTCTTTTATCTTGACACAGAATGTTCCATGATGCACAAAATTTTGCTTATGATTGCATCTCTACTTTTGATGCACTCCTTTCACATCATTATTCTTGAGTCTTGACTCTTGACCATCCTGCTTATGTTATTTTTGTCTAGTGTTGATAATGTATGGCGTACAACCTTTGTTTCTGCATGGTTACCACATTAATTTTACCACGTATGTCAAGATACCCATCTATGGAACCCGTCTGCCCTAGGTAGAGGTGGCAAAGTGGGTAAAGCTGGGTTTGGTTACCGATTAAGACTTAGTCGGGTTGAAAGAGTTCAGATTTAGTAGGGGTTGAAACTTCTAATGGGCTAGGTTGGGTTGACCTTCCGAACATTTTTTATCTATTATCTTTAATAAAGGTTTGATGTGTTAATTATGCTTACGAAAGCAGTTTTGGTACAATAATTATCTAAATGACTAAATCTGTGAATAAAAAGATTGAGGAAGTGTAAAGAAAAACACAAGACCTTGGGTGACTTTCACCCTATCTGACTTATTCCCTTTTAGCTAAAAAAAAGTTATTTGACCAATTGACCCATTTGAGATAAAGAGCAACCCAAATAGCCCATTTATCTATTATCTTTAATAAAGGTTTAATGCGTTAATTATGCTTACGAAAGCAGTGTTGGTACAATAATTATCTAAATGACTAAATCTGTGAATAAACGATTGAAGAAGTGTAAAGAAAAACACAAGACCTTGGGTGACTTTCAACCTGTCTGACTTATTCCCTTTTAGCTAAAAAGAAGTTATTTAAAGAGCAACCCAAATAGCCCATTTATAAATAAATTGGTCAAAATGCCTCCTCATTCTCTAAGTGATAACTTGAAGATGGAATATGTACTTCCGTTGATTATGGAATATATAGTGCAGTTACCCGTCAATAGTAAAATGTCTCAACCTTTATATTTTGGCACTTATCACTACTCTTCTGTATTCAGTCAGAAGATCCTCCTCTACCTCTTTTGCATATTCAGTATCCTGAATGGCCTGATCATGGTGTGCCATATGACACCTTGGCTGTTCGAGAGATCTTTAGAAGATTATGCCATCTGCCATCATCCAAAGGCCCGATTGTGGTGCATTGCAGGTTGAGATCAACTTTACAAGGATATGTGCATAAAAGGTATGTTGAGAGATTATCTGTGTATCTGATTATTTTATGCATGTCATACAGTGCAGGAATTGGTAGAACCGGAACTTATTGTGCAATTCACAATACCATCCAAAGAATTTTAGTTGGTGACATGACTGCTTTGGATCTTGTCAAGACTGTAAGCACTTTCAGGTCGCAACGAATGGGGATGGTCCAAACCCTGGTATGTCCCATTTTACAGTGTTTTTCTTGTATGTATTGCTGCAAGTCTGCCTATCTGACAGCCACTGCGTTTAATAAAAGGAACATTTATTTACTATCGTTGCTTTTATCTAAAGATGTTCTCATCTCAAAGATAGTAAGCAACTACTATCATTGCATTTTATCACGAACAGGTAAAAGAAAAAATTCTCGAAGGAGAATGGGTCAAATAGACTTAAATTTGAAAGTTACGACACTCTACTTATAATACATAAAGTTTCATAAAATAGTTTTTTTTTTTGGTGTAGATTATTTCTGTTGTAATAATATTGTTTTTGTAATCATAAGTAATGAACTGATTATTTAAAAAGATTTTAATTTGCCAAAAAGTGTTTGCGGTTAAACCCGACCTGGTGTGGTCGTTATTTCAACCTGAATCTGTTTATACCCGTTACCGAACCCGTAATATAAAAGGCTTCAACATTTATTTTCGGGATGGCTCATGAAATTCAGAATTTTTGCTTTCGTTTGAAATCTTGTATGTAAAATTAGTATATCGCCCGTTTGTATGTGGCGATATGTTGATTTTGGAATATTTATTATTTGTTTTTGTTAAGATGGATTGATGCCAAAGATTAGTCAAACAAATTAAAAAACTATATGTTACTTTAAGGGATTAAGTCGTAGAATAGCAATGTACTTTTCATCGCACGTACCAAATCGGAACACTTATAGAAAGTACATTGCTATTCTACAACTTAAACAAAGTTAAAAAAAGTACACGTACCAAAGTAGCACAAAAACCGAAAGTACGTTACATTAAGTGGAACAAAAGAAAGTACGCGTACCAAAACGGTACAAAGCTGAAAGTACGTTGCTATTGTACAACTTAATCCCTTACTTTAATTATTGCATTTTTCTGAGATGCATATCTGTATCGACTGGTATTGAATAATTGCAATTTATGCTTCAGGATCAATATGTCTTCTGCTACGAAGCTATTATTGATGAACTCAAAGACCTTATCTCGAATTCCAACATTCAAGAGTGCAAAAAATGGTAAGTTGATTTTATATACAGGTTATGTTTGGTCTCTAAACTGCCCAATCAAAAAAGTCAGTTTAAAATAATATAATCTCTGTAATCCTATTTGACACACCAAGTTATTTGTATCAAAAATGCTAAATTTTGGACAAAAGGTGTTTCGTGTCCACCCAATCCGATTGGGCCTGTTTCGGCTTGTACAAATTTGCCCATTTCGGCATGTTATCTGACCCGTTCAATTTGCCACTTATATTTGTTTACATTGCACAAAGGATCAAACCTTAACAAGTTCCCATTTTTATTGCAGATTGGTGATTAATGGATCTAATTATAAGCCACTGCTTGTTAAGAATTAAACTCTTATCAAAATTGTTTCATTCTTCACCCATTCGGAGTTAACCGCAAAGTTCCAATTGATGCTTAGTGCAAAGCATTATTCGTTTTTGCTCCATAGCGAAATGACGTATTTAGCCCTCCTTCCTAGGTTCTAGTTGGTTTATTTATATGCGTGTGATTAGTGAAGATAGCAATTTGATTGTGATTGTGCTTGGTGTTTTCATCTGATTAATGATCCTGGAATAGCAGGGGATTGTTCATCACCATGTCCGATACACTTTGTACTTTTCTGTCAAGATGATTTAATCATAAATACACCAAAAACAATTGTGCCAATGATGTGTCATCAGATTGATGCAAGTATGCACTATTATCTGTAGAGGCTATTTATATTACAAAGTATGCATTATCTCAAAAACTTGTTTTGAATCAATCAAGTTAATGCAAACTCAATTAGTTAGAAGAAAGTAAGGGTGTGTTTGGTAAACGGGAATTGGAGTAAAGGAATAGAAAGTGTATCATTGTTAATGTTTGGTCGACATATATTGGTATTACATGTAGAAGTCATATCATAATAATAGTCATATACTCGTACCCCACTAGAGGTTGGTTTGAACTCATTTGAATCAATTTTGTTGTGGGAGCTAGAGATTTTGTGAGTAATTGATGATGGGACCACAAGTTAGTCGAGATAAAACCCATATCCAACTCAAAGAAACCAAACACTAGAAACATCCTATGATGTTATCAACCCTATACCTATAGCAATTCCAGACTGCATACCAAACGCGCCTAAAGGTTCAAGAAAACCATTAAATTTATGGCATTTAATAGTTTTTAACAATCGATATGCTAGGTTGTTTCCAGTGATGTACATTGCCTCTTTGGAACAGCCTTTGATAATCGTTTATAGACTAACAATTTCATAATTTACAAACGCAAAACATATGTCCACCATATGGTGAATACATAAAACATAAACACTAATCTAGACATTCAATTTGATGTTTTTAGCAAAAAGAAGTGGAAATTTACATAATGGATATTATGGTGTTACAATGCCATGGATGTGTTCTGAAACTTGAATCATCCGTGGAATGGTTTTCTAGGCGTCGGTGTTCGATTCTCCATTGATTGTAGTCTTTGCTTCAGATGGAAAACTTCAACCTGCATTAATTCATATCATACACAATTTAGCACATTGTCACTGTCGTCTCAGCCAAAGAAACCACAACCATGTGCATAACATATTATCAATCAGAATAGCACTCGTAGATCCACTTGAAGGAATTAATATTTTGTAGCCATTATGAAACTTTGCTTAAAGGAACTAAAATTGCATATGCAAGAAAATCAAGGCAATGAGGGGGTTGGGTTGCAGATCAACGTGTTTAGGTAAAAATGGTAATTGTGATGCATCATGGGTTGCCCCTAAATACTTCTATTTTCAACATTTTATAAATAGTTGGTGTGTCAAATTTGATTACAAAACTGAATTATTTCAATACGAATTTAAAATAATAAAATTGTCTGAGAAAAAGATTTAGAAGGTTTAATACATTAAAAATACATTTTGGGCCACTTTCAACCCTTTAAAAGATTTATAATTGAACCGAATTGACCTCGATGCAAACATGCCCAAATTGTCTCGTACATAACTTAATGGGTGAAAATTATCACCTCTACATCCGACCTTAGGATATTTACTTTTCCGCATTTTGTATTTTTACATATTCAGGATGATTAGAAAAACACACCTGTAGCTGAAATGCTCTTGCTCTTTCTCCCGAGAGGACTCCTCTAGTTGAATGCAATTCCTACACAAGAATTATAAACTTTGGTAACATGAAACTGATAAACACCATTAAAAATATGTATAATGTATAATATACATTACCTTTTGTGTATCATCCAACACTGCCTTTAGAAAAGCCACATCATGCTCAAGCCTCACATGATCAGAATGTACAATATTCGACAAACTATTTGCCTCTTCTTGTGCCATCTCAACCAAGACAAGCTTTTCTTTCATCAGTTCCATGTCCTTCAAAGTGTCCGACAACCTTTTTTCGACTTCTTGTCGGCTTTTTAGTACCGAAGAAAGATTCTTTTCAACAGCCTCACGACTAGCCAATGCAGCTGCTAGCTGTCCTTCGAGAATCCCGTTCTTTCTTATTAAGGCGTTCATCTTTATTTCGTACAACTGATATATACTTGAATTACCCGGAAAAAACCCTGATTTTCCATCGATTTCTTGGAATGCAATGGTATCATCATTTCTTTCTTTCTCGTCTCTGTTGGTGTTTTCAGGTTCGACCATTGAAGAAGTATCTTCGGCATTTGTATCTGATTGTTTTCTTGTCTGCTCCATTGGCTGAAAATGACAAACTTGTTAACGCTAGTTCTGGGGTTTTTGGAACTTGCAAGTAACAGAATTGTTGAATGATAAGCTATAATACAATGGACTGCTGGAGATTGTGCTTGGATGAGTATTGCTGTTTGAAGTTGTAATAATCAAGAAAGATGTTCTTTCGTTATTTTGCAAATTATGATTCTGAAAATACTTACTGCAATACATAAAATGACCAAATATGACTATCTCATGAAAAAGACAAGTCTTGTCATGGGAACAAATGTCTTTCAAATTAGGTAAAACAAAAAGGTTTATAAAGTTTACTATAGCCATTTTGATAGTCAGTTTTATTGGTGCTAGTATCAAACGGAGCATTTGACCTTCAAATAATCAGAAGCAGAATCTGCTATCCAAATATCTAAACTGAATAAGATCAGTTTCAAAACAAATATCCAAACACCGAAGAAGTTGGCAGAAAAAAATTATAAAATTATGGATGGGATTACCAGAGAGGATCGTTCATCTTCTAAACTTCTTGCTGATTTCAATGCCATGTCCTCAGCATTTTCTTTCCGTAGTGAGACATTACCATGGTTTGGATCGACTAACAAGGATTCTGATAAAGACTTCCTTCCAGATCCATGATGCTCAATCGCCGAAGCTAGATTCTGTCTCCCTATTGCTGGTCCTGTAGATGGGCGTTTTTCAGATAGAAGTGTCATTCGTCGACTTGTGGAAAATTCATTTCTTTCCATCACCAGTATCTCTACCTGTAACACATTTAACAAAATAAAAAACTTAAATGTGAAATTGTTCATGTTTGCCTGGTTTGCAGAAATGGAATCAGCTTTTATACTAGACTTTACTGCATCACCTATAGTAACTAGACTTTATCTAATAGCACAAGTTATTATGTACGTAGTACAACTTAAGCAAAATAAAAGCTCATTCTTGACTCATACAAGATTATGATACGAACCATACAATTATATCAGTAATGTTAGTATTGTTTTATGAATAGCGCAAGTATTATTAGTATTTAATTATACAAGTCTTATTCTAATTATCTATTAGATATATTCTATAGTTTCGAGCTTCAGTATCACTCAAGTCCGTGGTAAGTGTTTTACAGAAAGAAAAATTACAATTTCTTATCAAGATGTAGAACTTGGTAATTTCATTTTTGTCATCATCTGAGCAACCTAGTGTGGTAGTGAATGTGCCGAGTACGTTTGAGGATGTTTATAGTTTACCACAAGGATTACCTTCACATCGGTGCCATGAGCATGCCACAGGTCTATATGACGGTACTACTCCTATTAGTGTCCGACCCTATCGATATCGCCACATTTTGGATATATTATCTACGTCAGTGATCAATGAGCCATTAGGGTTCGATTGTGCGACAATTTTTTCCAAACTAGATATGACATCGGGGCATCGGGCTATTACCAAATGTGTATGTGACATAAGATGTTCCATAACAACATGCAGAACACAAACATGACGGTATCTCGGACTAACCAATCACCCCCAGCGACTCTCCAGTCGTTGATGAATAAGGTATTTAGTTCGTTTTTACAAATAAGTGTGTTAGTTTTTTCACTGATATTCGCATACACATTAAAACATTAAACGAGCATCAAAAACATTTGATACTATTTTTTTCTTATCTCAGGAAACATAAGTTGTATGCTAATAAAAGAAGTGTCGGTTCGTCCAAGACATTCGAATAATCCGGAGTAAGTGCCGGATTGCAGGGACATCTGGTGTGGGTCTCACGGTTTTTACCAAAAAAAGTCCAGGATTATGGTGCAATAGCTATAGAGTTGACCGAGTTATTAGAAAATATGGTCTTATTTTGAATGAATGAACTTCAAAGACGCGATCACTAGTGTTCCGCTACTTGCACTACCACTACACCATTCAAAGTGTTGTATGGACGTGACCCACCATGTTTGGTTCGTTATGGAATTAAATCTTCTCCTTGGTTTCAGTTGGATAAGTATTAAGAGGAGAGGGATCAGATTTTTAAGAAGTTGAAGGAACAGACGAACAGTTAAAGACAAGTCATGAACTGAAGACAAAAGCTGATAAACATAAAAAAGAGATACAATCTGAAGATGGAGAAAAAGTTTATTCGTAATGGGGGCCATATTGTCAACGGTTGGTAGTTCATCGTGGCAATGAAAAACTTGTGCTACGATATTTTTTGCCCTTATAAAATGATATACAACTAATAGGAAATGCTTCAATTGCTTGATTCAGCTTCCATTCACCCTATTTTTCATGTTTTGCAGCTAAAGAAGGTAACTCGAAACCATGAATCTACCTTTTCTTCCAAAAATGCATATTATGTTTCAACCGTAAGTGCTTGGTTTACCTGCAAGTGTAGTGAAAAATGGTGAAACAGAAGTGTTGATAAATAATCAACCTGATTTACACCTTGAGGACAAGGTTTCCAAGGCAAGGTATTGATACAAATCAGGGTGATCAAAAGTGGGGAAAAACTAATGAGCACGCAAGATCCAGCATCTCCAAGGTCTTCGGGCAATTAATTAAAAGTGCATGGATTATAGCGTTTAATTTAGATTTGTATCATTATTGTTGATTTCTATTACCTTTATTGTTAGTATTGCTTAATCATTAACTTTGGGCATTATAAATAGCATGTTAGGAACCAGGTTTAGGGTATGCAGAAATTTAAGTCTTATTTGACATTAAGAGAGCTCAAGTTTTATAATTGCTGAGGTTTATTTTCTTTGTTCTTAATTTTTCTGTTTAGTTATAATTCTTGGCCAATTAGATTCGTATTATCAAAACAAGAATTATATTAAACCAACAGTTCAAGAACAAATAAAATAAACCTCATAGTTGAAGATGCGTGCTCTCCCAGTGTCAAATAACCAAAAAATATCAGGTTCCTACCTGCTATTTATACTAAAAAAGTTTAATGATGAACTAACAATACTATTAAATAAAAAGGCCTTTACTATAATTAGGAAACGAATCAGAACTCAATACTCCAATCAATTTAACTAAATGCCCGAAGAACCTTATATCTGCTTAACCTTCCCTCACTAACAAGCTTTTTCCCACTTCAAACACTCTCATTCGTACCATAACCCACCACAAATCTAACAATATCTCCCGATTAGCTTCATAATCCAATTGATTTTCCTACGTATCAGCATTTTCTTTTCAACTTTCTTGACTGCACTTGCGCATGCACCAATCACCACTTCATCAGATTAGAATAAAACTTTTATCTCTGTTGTCAAGCCTTTGGGAAAAAACAGATTCAAATTCATGGTTTCTAATTACCTCCTTAAGTTGTGAAACACTAACACAGTGAATAATCCATGGTTTATAATTATCTTTTAAAGTTGTGAAACATGGCAACACGGTTGTTGGAAGCTGAATCAGACAATTGACGTAAGCCACCTGTCTCATTCACTGTCTTATTTGATACGAATAGACTAGATAATAGAATTAGAAAACAAGTGAAAAGAATGAAACGAACAAGATAATGGTCTACGAGAAATAGACCAATTCTCCCAATAGTTTACTTTCCAGAAGTTAAGTAACTCTCCCAATCAATACCAAAATCGATAAAAATCAATATTTAACCTAACGAATTTAGAACCCAAACGCTCCCTTAGATATCAAAGAAATCCTAAGTTACAATAATAATAAAACTTTTGTGACAAGCTGTAGTAAAAAAAAAGGAGACTAACAAATATCAACAGTTTCCTGATCTATATCTAAATTATTACTAATACCTATATAGTAATAAAATATCATTAAGACTTATGTAACAAATAGATTTATAGTGTTAAATAATAATCTCCTATAAAAAACAGTAAGTAAAGAATCTAAATCATATCAGATTAAAACAAAACGATATATAGTTATATGTGAAAAATAAATGAAGTAATTTAGTTGTAAGGTTATATCAATGGATTACATTTTATATCATGAGACTTGTAAAAAACACCTACATTTTATATCAATAAAAATCAAACCAAACACCACATAAACATACGTATAATAAACTGACCTGGTCTGATGGCTCCTTTTTTAGACCTCCAAATGCAACCAAATATTCTGTTTCCTTCCTTTGTAAATGCACGAGGCTAAAGCCCTATGAAGAGCCACAAATACGAAAAAATTGGCATCAAAACGTCAAAAACAATATCAAAGATTATCACCACGGGTTTCTTGTTTTTTTTTTATCTAAACATTGTAACAACCAATATTTGCCATAAAGTGGCATTTTCCTTTTGTAAACAGTTGTTAGCTTCTACGATTTCATAAAAAATGCAAAAAAAAATATATGATCATAAATACAATATATGAATCTATGAAATAGTACCTTGTTGGTGATGACAGACTGTTGGGATGATGTGTGAACAACAGACCATTCCGATTTTAAGATATCAAATGTGAATATCTCTGCATGCCCTATTAATGTAAAAACAAAAATTTTAATAGAATATCAAAATTCATCGAATGTATACACGAAGTCTTGACATTATACTTTGACACGCAATCAGTTTTCAGTTTAATTCATAAATAAAGCATGCCATGTTTATTAAGTTACTATCAGATGTATAAAAAACGGAAACTAATATTCTGTCACTTTTGGCTTGGCAAAACATACTTTTTTTTCTGCTACCACCACCTGCAATATACCATTTTGTTCCACACAAGACTCCACAACAACCAGATCTTGGTGATGGATGGAAGCCCTTTATCTTAATCCTTGACCACGTCATCTGAAAGAAATTAATGCAAGTACAAATCATTGAAAAGTCAACTTTTGGAAAATGAGAAGAAAAAAAATATCCTTATGCTCACCGTCTCAAAGTCAAGCGAGTACAAATCATTCAAAGATTTTGACTTTGAAGTTCCTCCAAATACGAGAAGCAATTTATCATCATAGAGAGCTGCAACATGGTTACATCTTGCAGAAGGTCCAGCTCCCCTAACCAAATATACAGATTCACAGACAATGTTTAGCTTAGAAATCTTTAGATTTTATATGTATATCTCCAACAGGTCAAACACTTGAAATTATATAAAGAACGACTAAATATGAAACGGGTCGAAAGTCACCTAAAGTGTAATTTTTAATGCATCATTCATGAAAAAAAAAAAAAAAAAACATAAACAAAAATTGGGTAATTATTGAAATGGTAGTCATATTGGACACACATATTTAACAAAATACTAAAAATGGACAAAAAAACTGTTTCATATCAACCGCGCCTGGCCTGCTTCAACCTGTATATAATTTTGACCAGGCCATTTTGACACCTCTACTATTACCATTTGGATGTGCTGTGTTTTAGGAACTAATAAAGTAGTTAACTGACATATGCAGAAATTTTTAGTTGAAAATTTCTTACTTGGAATGAAGAGGAAGCCATGTGAGTGACTTAAGATCAAACATATGCAAGTCATTTAACTTTCTCCTCTTCATATCTTCACCACCAAATAAGATTAAATTGGAGCCGGCTTGAACTACAGTGTGGCCACTACGTGCGACCTGTAGCGACACAGATTTTGGACAGTAAACATCACAAACCAAGAAATAAACGATAAAAACTAGTTTCTAAAATAGCTTTTATGATTAATATGTGATTGAAAAGATACCGGGATATCTCCTTTTGCTTCCAAAAGTGACCAACACTCAGTTTCTGTCTCAAATGCCCACACTGCCAAAACCAGTATTTTAACATACATTAATTATAATGCAAAATCAATATTGTTACAATAAAAAACTGAGATCATTGAATACGATTTAGAAAGTTGCATGCATTAAATATAGACTTGCGGAATCTTTCAACTCAACTGACTAGTTCCCCTTTAATCTAAATGTTTTATTTGACCCGTTTGAGATAAAATACAATCCAACTTCACAGTGTTTATGATTAAAAATTAGCGAATCAGTAAGAGTGAACAACCTGATACTCTATCAGTTGGTGGGACAGTCCGACCTCCAACTAAAAGCACCTTTTTCCCCCAAGGAACCTAAAAATAGACACACACAAAAGTTAATTCTGATGCTTAATACATTGGTAACTAAATACGTGGCTGCACTGCATAACTTTACAAATTTAGCATTATAATAAGCGTAAAATTCTGATACTACCAAACAATGACCCTTGCAAGCAGGAATCTTTAGTTGAAGACTTGATGGTGATAGGTATAGCCTTGATGAGGCTGCCGTCCATGAGAAATTCTCAAAATTGAGAACCTGGAGAAAGAAGCATACACTCTTTATAGATATGATGATGATTCTTATAATTTACAGCCAAAAACTATAACTAACTGTACCTGTACATCTTCTAACATCCCGTTTCCAGATTCACCACCTACAATGATCATTTTCTTTCCAATTACAGCTGCCGCATGCTATAGTATTCAGGAAAAAGGATAAACATTTAACAATAGAGGATTCTGTATAGAACTTATGGATATATATGGGCAGGTCAAGTGGGATTGGGTTGACACGACTCACTTCTTATCCAGATAGTAAGTTTTTTATGATTATTTAGTGTGTTAAGTATGACTACAAAAATTATGTTATTCTGATACTACTCTCAATTTTTGAATAAAAAGATGTGGGAGTTTTCATGCATTATAAATACACCATTGGTGATTTTCAACCATTAGACCCATTTCCTTAAAGCTATGTTATTTTAACTCAACCCGCTAGAGATAAAAGAAAATTCCAATCGACCCATTCGTAAACAAATGGGTCGAAATTGTCACCTCTAACTATATTGCAGTGATGATTAGAGAATGTGTTACATTGAACCGAGGTGTAGGCTTATCGCCAGTAGTTGCAAGCTTTTTCCATCCTTCACTATTGCTAGAAGTAAAATTTTCTAGCTCTTGTGCAGTGGATGAAGAGCGGTTATTATCATCAGAATCATTGATAACAGTAGTAGCATTATCACCCTATGACATGTACGAGCACCAATAAATATAAACGAAAAATATAATCAATCGTGGATATAGTTCAGCAGAAGAATTGCAAAGATTAAGTTTCTAATTTACATGGTTATTGTTTGTGCGCTTCGAATGCCGTACGGGACTCCGTGTGCCGGCAGAGTCAGAAAGTTGAACTTTAACTCTACATAAAGAAAATTGACAAACCAATTAACTACCAAATAAAATAATTTGTTCGAAATTTACTAGTTTATAGAGATAGATGTTTAACAAATTTAGTACAAAAGCATAAATTAAGAACTCCACAACCCAGCCCACAAAAGATGTGTATACAGAATAACCAATATGTGAATTATGTTCCTCTATGCAGATTTTGTTGCACCAGTACTGAGTTTTGCTATCCAAATGATAAACAATGATAAGTGTTTTATCATGTCGCTCCTCTATTTTTCTAATCCAGAAGAAACAACACAGTTTCCCCAAATTTCTAAGAAAGCATAATGAATCAACCTTCTGATTTCAGAAAATGGTTTGAAGTTTTAAGGCAAAATGCAGAACATATATAAGAAAAAAATATAAGAGGAACACAATGCATTACGTTGTTCAGTTGATACCGATGTCCAACGGCAGAAAATTGTTCTATATACCTTTAAAACCTAGCTATGAATATTAGTAACCAAAAAACCCTAGCAATAATTAGGCCAAGTATACGGTCCAATTGTGCTCCTGTGTCCGATTGGTCAAAATCCTATTCCGGCAGCCACAATTCCAAGTCTAACTTAAACTATAATTATGCTTCTTAGCTCAGCATTTCATTAAATAGACTTATAGTACTAGCAAATAACTATTTCCTACAATACACATTACGTAAACATACATCTAAACACAATCACATAGACTTATAAACACAATAGAAGTACAAATAGTTGTACTTGTTAATAATAAAAACTCACCTTCCAAGCTTCTTTCCTTTCCTAGAAAACGCAAACATTGCTGCTCTGGTGCTCAATCAAATCTTTATAAACAAACAATAACATATTAAACATTTTTACAACTATACAGCAAAAACCCATCAACCCTAACCCACAAACATAAACAATTAACAAAATCTAACAAAAAGCAACCCATACAGAAATTAGGGTTCTTGAGTACAAAAGTTAAAAAAGTAGTGCTAAAACTGAAACAAGCCTTTACAAAAAAAAATAGCAAAAACCCATGAACCCTAACCTTAAAACATTAACAATTGCAACCAACATTGGAAAACCCATAAACAAATTAGGGTTCTTGAGTAGTAAAACTGACACTGACCTTATTAAAATGTAGAACAAATTTGAAGGGTTGGTAGTTGAAATTTGTGATGAGTAAAATGAAATGATAGAAACAATAATGGAGAGTTACTGTACCTGTGAAATTGCATTAATGGCACTCAAGCTGACTGGATAGGAATAGGAGTGTCAAGTGCGTATGTTAGCAAACACACAGGTTTTATGTTAACACGTGGGAGATACTTCACTAATACTGCATCACATTTAAGCTGTCCTTACCATGTTTCAATTTATTAAGAGTAAACTACACCAATCTTCCTTGTGTAATACGTTGACCATCAAGTTTTGTCCTTTGATAAAAAAATTGCACCGTTGGTCCTTAACTGCGAAACGTTAGTCATCGTTGGTCCCTCACACTAACTGGTTGGACTAACGGGCGTTAAGCCTTGTTAAATGGAGGGTATATTTGTCTTTTCACACTTCATCTTCACTCTTCAGATTCATCCACGTACCAAACCAGCTCATGTCCACATGACACCTTAAAAATATCACCCCATTTACTGTATTTATTTTTCCCAAAAAATCAAAATTATCCATAAAAAGAAAAGCATATATATCCAGCACATTTCAACACAACTCTTTCCATTTACTATATTTTCTTAAACCCATTTAAAATCTTACCTTAGATCTTATTTTTTCTAGAGATAGGAAAAACAAAGATTTGGTTTTAATTAAGGATATGAAGATTCAGTGTAACGTTTGTGAGACAGCTGAAGCAACTATGTTGTGTTGTGCCGATGAAGCTGCTTTGATGTTGCAACCCTAAAATACTTCTCACCCTCCTCCTGCCAAAACAGCAGCCGCCGGCTGTAGCCTTTCCCGGCCATCCTCCGGCCACGCGCCGCCCAAGCGCCACCACCCACTCCCACGACACCTCCAATATGAAATACATCACCATTCTTTACCAACATATATATCCCCACACATCGCCCCTAGTTCTTCCCTTATCTCTTTCTCACTCTGTAATTTCGTCCTCCCCAAAACCAAAAGAAACAAAAAGAGTTTCTTCTTTCTCTGCTCTTCAAAGTCAAACCAAGATGAGTCCCTTTCACCCTCTCTCACTCGATTTCTTTTCCCAACGCATCATCATGGGTTCCATTTGGAGATGACAATGGAAGTGAAGTTTGCCAGGAATAACTCTCTTTCATCTCAAGGCAAAGAAGGACATGGTCAAAGTTTCCCATTTACTCTTCAATTTGCAGCCGAGTTTTTTTCATAGGTTTTTCATTCATCTCACGCACAAATCACTAACAATTAGTTTTTGCAAAATTAGGGTCTTTATTAGTTGTGGATATAATTTATTTAAAATGGGCAAGTTGATGTTTTTTTATTAGCCGTTGGATCAAATTCATTTTGTGGATCTAATTTATTTAAAATGGGCAAGTTGAGTTTGTTTTTTGAAAATTGATTTTGTGTTTGGTGACAGTGGTGGGGTGAGAAAATGAAGATGGTGGTGGTGGTGATGAGATGATAATGGTGGTGGTGCTAGTGTGCTTGTTAAAAAGGGTGGTGGTAGTTTAGATGAGGAGATGATGACGAGATGGTGTTGGTGTTTGAGTTTGATTTTGATTTGCAAGTTTGGGGATCATTTCTAGAGAGAGGGAGAGGCAGAAATGGAGGAGAGAGAAGCAGAAAAGCAAAAAAGGAAGAATCAGAAAGACTGAGATGGTTTTAAGTGGTGTGGGTGGTGTGGGTGGGAAAAGACATAATTACCCTCCACTTAACAAGGCTTAACGCCCGTTAGTCCAACCAGTTAGTGTGAGGGACCAACGATGACTAACGTTTCGCAGTTAAGGACCAACGATGCAATTTTTTTGGTCAAAGGACGAAACTTGATGGTCAACGTATTACACAAGGACGAATGGTGTAGTTTACTCATTTATTTAAATCATTATATTGCATACTTTACATCCTCTTTTTATTTTAAGTTAAAGACTTAGGGTATGTTTGGCAAAAATATATTGTGTTGATGCTGGTGCTGATGCTGGTGCTGTTGATGATGCTGGTGCTGGTGTTGTTGCTTAAAAAGATTATAAAAAGAGATTATTTTTATAAGCTACATGAAGTAACCTTTTATTTTCAGAGATTATGGAAGATTATTTTTTTTATAATCTCTTATAAGCTATGTTTGCCAAACAAAGATTATTTTTTAAATAGCTTATTTTTTGAAAAAATAAGCATAATCTCTCCATAATCTTGTGTGCCAAACATAGCCTTAAAGGGTTAATTCACTTTTTGGTTTGAAATGCAAGTGCACATCGACTTTGATTAAGAAAAGACTAGTATCGTAGTGAATCTAAATTTAGTTTTTGATGATTTTTATTTTTTTATTTATTATTTTTTAAGAAAAGAAGTTGAGGTCAATATCGATCTTATATTTGCCATAGATCTAATAATACAATCTTAGTCATTTATGATTTATCAAAACTAATAAAAAAGATCATTTTCACCCTTTTTTTTAAATAACATATCTTACAAACCGTAAATCTTCAAACTACAAAAAATACACTATCGCGACAAGAATTAAATTATCTTTCTATAGATATACGCTTCTCTATATTTTCAACAAACTTTTTTTTTCAAAAATTTCGCCCAGAAAAATCACATATGATTTGTAAAATCATATATGATTTTTAAAAATCACATGTGATTTTTTCAAATATTAGTGAAGATTATGTCCAAGGCACGGAGTGGGGCATACCAAGACCTTTCTTGTGGTGTAAACATAAAGTTGCATTTCTTTCAAACTCATGCTCTTTATTTTGGGAAAACAAATGAATAATTTACAATGTTTTGTAACAACTATGAGTTTTCGATGAATGATAACTATTTTTAATAAAACGTCTCTTTCAAGTCATTTTCTATGATATTGTCTATGATCTCCATTCGAGTAACACCCCGATTAGTCTTCCGCTGCCATTATGATCTCGGGGGGTGTTACAGATTGGCATCAGAGCCAAGGTTATAGAGAACCAAAGAGTTTTTCAAAAACATTTGGACTATAACCACACTTTTAAAACGGGACTATTTTACACCACTGCCCTATGCCCTTCCGTGACCGCTCTATGCATTAGGATTAATGCATCACTAGATCATAAGTAAATTGCATTCATTTTAGTTAGGCATGGAGATTTGCTTGGCAGATGTGCGCAACTAACTAAAATCTTGTTAATCATACTATTTTGCATTTTACTTACTGTTAGGTCACCATAATGTAACACAATCATCAATATGTAAGAAATAAGATGAAGATAGATTGGTTGAACAAAACACAAACACACACGTATGATGATATAGAAATGTTATGCGTAGGTATTGAAGTGAAATGAACAACCAACCTTCCAAATAAGGTTTACAAATGTATTTATAGGGGAAGGGACTAGGGCAACACTACAAGTTCCCTTCCTTCCTTATTGGACATGGGTCAAGGCTTATGGGCTTTCTACATAAGCCTTGCCATTAATACAAACATAAAAGCCTGATTAGCAACCTATTACATAATGATTACTAACACTTGAAGTACATGTTAGGAGTGATTCCAACAATCTCCCCCTAAGTGTTAGTAATTAAAAGTGACTCCAGCAATCTTGAAAAGTTGTTGGTGTTGATGTAATAGCAGTTGCTTCGACGTCTTCTGACATTCTCCTTTCTTATGAGAAGAAGTGCCTTGATTCTAACAATCTCCCCAGTGTGAGGATCTTGTTTTTCTTTGAAGTTTTCAGCTTTGACGTCTTCAAAATTATAGTTCTTTGTTCTTTGTTCTGGTGTGGATATTGTGATGTTATGTTGTTGTAATCTGCATCAGGACCGCTTCGTTGCTCAGGTGTCTCCACGTCCTTCTCCAACATGCTCACACGCTCTTTGAGAACCTTACGCGTAATACCCAACTTACGCGTAGACAAGAGCTTACGCGTAGTGTTATCTTACGCGTAGACTTGAGAAAAACCGTAGCTTAGGCGTAAACCAAAGACTTAGTAGTAGAAACCTTATGCGTAATATTTCCTTAGGCGTAAGACAAGCTTATGCGTAGGAAATGCTTAGGCAAAGAAGTTTCTACGCGTAAGTTTTAAGCTTAGGCGTAAAACTAGGGTTTTACCCAAAAATCCTTTACACTTATACCAGTGTAAAAGATATCCAAAGTCGAAGTGTTTTCAGGCTTATCCAAGCAAGAAAACACTGAGTAAACCAACAGCTCTGAAGATCAAGTGATGAAATTCTTACGCGTAACTACTGCTTAGGCGTAGACTTTGAGCTTACGAGTAAAATTAGGGTTTTACTACGAGTAGAAAGTACAAACTATCACCAAAACTGATTTTTATGCCCAAAAGTGTTTTGTAACCTGATTTTAATGATGAAATAGCTTCAATATCACCAAAATAACAAGAAAGTTTGAAACTTGATGATCCAAAACAAAGTTCACCCTTACGCGTAGACAAGACCACACGAATCAAAAACCAAGCAAACACTAGTCTCTACACGTAAAGTTTGAAACTTGATGCAAAAAACTTAAACTTTAACACTAAATAAACCTTAAACCACAAGAATCTTGAGTTTACAAGTGTAAAAAATAAAGCTTGAAGCGTATGAAAGTTTATGCAAATAAAACCCACACGTAAAGATATAGAACTTCAAAAACAAAGTGTTTCACCCAACTAGATGGCGATTGATACCACTGTTAGGTCACCATAATGTAACACAAGTATCAATATGTAAGAAATAAGATGAAGCTAGATTGGTTGAACAAAACACAAACACACACGTATGATGATATAGAAATGTTATGCGTAGGTATTGAAGTGAAATGAACAACCAACCTTCCAAATAAGGTTTACAAAGGTATTTATAGGGGAAGGGACTAGGGTAACACTACAAGTTCCCTTCCTTCCTTATTGGACATGGGCCAAGGCTTATGGGCTTTCTACATAAGCATTGCCATTAATACAAACATAAAAGCCTAATTAAGTAACCTATTACATAATGATTACTAACACTTGAAGTACATGTTAGGAGTGATTCCAACACTTACATTATTACTTTATGGGTTATTACAGCACCATGTATGCTTCCCACCTGGTTGTTCTGTCCTCATACACTGAGATGGAAGATACTATGTCCTCTACGGCTGTCAATATTCCACTTCATCCCAGTCCAGTCATACCAGCCACTGTTTCGGATGAGACCGAACCTTTTGAGGAAGGCGAGGTTGCCCGAACTCCTACCATTCCAGCTATGACTGATCGCTCTCAAGAGCGTACTGCTTTTTCTTCCATGACACTGGATCAATATTATGAGTCGCAGCAATGGCTACCTGCTTCAGCTGTCGCAGTGGATGATGGATCATCCAAGTCATCCAAGAGCACTAATTCTGTCTCATCGGACACTTCTGTATCATCTTCCTTACCGATCTGTCACCACCGACGTAGGATTCGAGTCCTGAAGCCATATGAGCCCGAGTCATTAGGAGTGCCTTACAGATTGCATCCTAAGGGCATCATCTTCAAGCATACAGCTAGGAAGCGTGTGCGAGCCATCACCATGACCCATGTGACACCATCAGCTCAGTCACCACTTGCTCAGTCGTCACCAGTTTCACCCACTGTTCCACTTACTGCTACTTCACCACCACCACCACCTACTGTATTCTACCATCAGACCACTACTGTTCCTGCTTCATCACCACCTGTAGCATCACCACCATTGGATACTTTCAGTGAGCCACCTTTGCCACTTAGTGTTAGATGTTATTCTCCATCACCGACTAATCCTTACATGCCTATTCGTGTGGACGTCCAGCCTGGACCTAGGAAGAGGGTCGGCGCTAGACGATGGTCATTCTTATTACCTCTACTTCGTCGTTGGAGAGACGAGGAGGGAGTACCGAGTCCCTTCGAGCTTGGGGAGAGCTCAACGACTGCACCAACTCCAGTTCTGCCAGTCACCGGTGAGCCTGTACACCATACTATTCTTCTTTTGGCAGCTAGACTCGTTTAACACGAGGACCACCTGAATGAGCTCCTGGCACATTATGATGAGATTCCGCTAGTTAGGATAGAGAGCTTGGAGGAAGAGGTCGAAAACCTCGTGATTGGTCGTTATTAAATTGAGATTGTATTCGACATGATGAGCGCCCAAATTGTGGAGGCGAGAGATGCCGTGACCAGATTGACCTAGAGGCTTGAGACTACTGTTCGAGATGCCAGTACTTTGAGAGACACTGCCCTAGGCCGAGAGAGAGCCTTACATCACGAGCTTGCATCCGCTCATGCTCACACCACTATACTAGAGTAGAGGATTGATGACCTCGAGGTGAGAGATCGAGCACGTGAGCAGCATATTCGAGATTTGATAGCTATGGTTGAGGAGATTCGCCGCGGTCATGATGACGCATCGGGCGATGCATAGGTCCTAGTCATCTTTATTGTAGTATGTATCATAAAGCCGCCATATGAGGCATTAAGGCTTGTATCCTATTGGTTTGTAACTATGGAACAAGAATTTTGATGTTGTAACCTATGGTTGTGAACAATTACTATGTATCGATGTATTCTATGCTATCTATGGTTGTATTTCTATACTCTTGTGTTGTGATATTATTCATCGGTCATATATGCCGAACCGATCATTATGTCCTTATATATGTTATGATTTTGTTGAGATAAATCATGATTCACTTATTGCTGTTCATAACGATATCCTTTCATTGATTTAAAGTGATGATCTTGACTATTATGATATTTATAATATGTAATCACTTTTATTATCGTCGATGATTCTTAATCTTGATGTTTATTTCTTGGTAATTTTAGAAAAATGGTCAAGAAGAAATCTACCTCATCCACCATCACTCCAACTGCTGTCCGAAAAATGGTCGCTGAAAGCGTTAGCTCTGCTATCGCTAAGCATGCCGCTGACACTGCTAGAGCTGAAGCTAAACGCATTGCTGAAGCTGAACGAATTGCCTAAGAGGCACGTGAAGCTGAAGCTGCCGCAAGAGAAGCCGAGATTGCAAGAGAAGCTGAGATTGCAAGAGAGGCTGAGATTGCGAGAGAAGCTGAGATTTCTCGAGAAGGGGAGATTGCTCGAGAAGCTGAAACTGAGCGTGTTGCCCAAGCAGCACGTGAAGCCGAGGCTGCTCGTCTTGCTGAAGCAACTCGTGTCGTAGTAGCAGCACGTATTATTGAAATGGCAAACTCAAATGAAACCAACACTCCAACCAATCAAAGTGAGTCTTCCGTAGCTCGTAGGTGTAGCTACAAGGAATTCATGAACTGCAAGCCAACATTCTTCAAAGGCACAGAAGGTGCTATTGGTCTACTTCATTGGTTTGAGAGAACCGAGACTGTGTATAAGAATAATAATTGATTTTGTTATTTTAATTTTTCCTTTTAGTCGAATGTATAAGAAAGATTAAAAGGATGTTTTTGGCCTAGTGTTGTTGATGTTGCTTGTTGTCGTGGCTGCCAGAGATTAAAAGGGTTATTATTGTTTTGGTTCTTCGGCTTCTGCTCGTATTATTAGTTAAACTTCTTTTCGGCTTAAGCCTTGGCATATGTTAGCTCATATTGAGCTTCAGCATAAGTTTTGGTTCATGATAAACTCGATTTGGTTTTGGCTTAAGTATAGTTCCATATGACTTATTACTTATTTAGTGTTCGATTTAAGTTACGACTCGTTGTCATTTGATTTCTAGTTGTTGAGTCTCGGTTAAGCTTTTGGAACTCTTGGTTAGTACGTGTTCTTGTGAACCTTGCCTTGTTATTGCGTATTCATCCGAGTCACCCAAAAGGGTGCGTTTGGTTGTTCACTCGAGTCAAGGGAGAACACATGTAGTGTTTCTACCCTTCTCGACACAAGAGTCGTTGAAAACACATATGGTTTTGAGTCTCGTGGTGTATTCGACATTTCTCTTCTTGGGTATAATTAAACATTTCCTTGTCAAATTCCATTTCTACAAGTAACGACCACTAGAGCTAAATCTTCTTTTTGGAGGTGTTGTTTAAATTATGTTATGGGCCGTGAGGCCTAATCAGTTGGAAGGGTCCATTTGGTTAATGCAAGCCAAAGCAGGCCCAGTGTATTTTTATTTAAATCTGTTGGGTTGAAGCCTAGCTCCCATTTAGTCTGTTTGATATTTTGAGTACCCTATGAGAACCCGCAAAATTCACAAGACAAATCAGTACTGATTTTGGTCCTAATTTTGTTTTATATACCATTTCATAAACGATTTAGCAGAACATAACACGAACTAGTTCCATAAGCGGCAAGTGTGTCCCGACTAATTTTAACCCGATCAAAAACTTCCTCGATCCCGGTAATATTAATTATTTAATTTATAAACATATATTAAATCATTTAATCCTAATCAGGCCTCGAGCCCAACTCACTTCACCCATTTCTCTTGATCCTCGCCTACACACCGTTCCAACCCAACCCATTTAATTCACTTTGGGCCTAGCCGTTCCATGTTTGGCCCAAACGTACCCTAACAATACTTGTAATAATGTTTGCCACAAACTATTTCTTGGTATATTGTTTCTTCATTCCTGAGATACCAACGATTGCCAACACAACCCCTTAGTCAAATGATATTTTTGCACAAGTAAAATAAACTATGTTTCTATGTACTAACGAGAACCAAAGCAAACTGTTAAATTTTGGAGTATCAATCTGTGGCAAACATATCATTCTATCAATTGCTAATGGCTTTCAAGTTATGTTCATTGCAGAGATTCTACAGGGGTTAATCATGGACAAAGAATAAAAGGTTTAAAGTTCCAAGAAGCTCGTTTCTGCTGAAGCTTTCTCATTTCTGCTGATGAGTTATTTATAGCCGTTAGAAGGGTCTTAGTGTAACTTAATCTCCTATTTAATAAGTCCCTAAATCTAGGGTTAGACACACTTGGGTGTGCAGTCATTGTATCACACTCTTCTCTTCTTTCTAATCATTTCATTGATCTTGTCTTGTCTTGGTACTTACATGATTATTGTCTCATCGACATTAATCTAATCTTGTAACATCTTGGATACTATTGTAAACTTAATCTAAGCTGACTATTGTGGCTTAGGTTTGAATAAAGGTTCTATTGTTCATCTTGTGTTGCTTATACTTTCGTACATGGTATCAGAGCTTCAGGCTCATTGATTCTCTTCGGCAACAAATTGGTGGTTTGGGGTTATTACTACTGGCGTAATCACTGGTTATCTTCTACTTACAATTAGCCCTAGACTAATTGAATCTAGGGTAATTGTGATTTGTTCTTCCGCTGCATATTTCTCTGTAAGTCTAAGTCTTATCTCTTCTTCAAACATACAGTACTTAAGTCTTTGTGGGTGCAAACGGGTAGACTAACACCTTGATCTGCCACCTTTGAGTGGTACGAATACCTGCTCTGGTTTACCCTAGTCCACAGGCTTGGTGCTTGTTGTTTCTTAAATACAAGGTCTTATTTATTTGTCTATTTGGTCTTATTATTATATCTGTCTGTGATTCTTTGTCTGTCTTATTATTATGGCTATTGGTGATGATAATATTGGTGGATCTTCCACTGAGAAAAGCTTATCCTTTGGTGATGCTTTGTATTTACAACCTAACAATACCAATGGTACTCCCATTATTTCTATTAAACTCATTGGAACTGAAAATTATAAAATATGGAATATGGCCATGACTTTTGCTTTAAGGAACCATAATAAGTTAGGGTTTATTGATGGTACTTGCATAAGAAATAATTCAAACCCTAGTCTTGCTAATCAATGGGATACTTGTAACTCTGTTGTGGTTACTTGGATTCTTAACTCTCTCAGCCCTGAACTATTTGCTGGGGCTATCTATGCTAAAACTGCTTATGAAATGTGGAATGATCTTAAAGATACTTATGATAAGGTTGATGGTTCAGCTATCTTTAATTTGCATAAAAGTATAAACTCTCTTAGTCAAAGTGGGTCCTCTCTTGCTGATTATTATAACAACCTTAACTCCTTATGGAAACAATTTGATTGTATGATTAGCTTGCCTCCCTGCACTTGTGAGGCTGCAAAACATTTTGAAAAACATAATCAGCTAATCAAGTTAATGCAATTTCTTATGGGTCTTGATGACTCCTATGTCCCCATCAGAAGCAATATTTTAACCAGAGATCCTTTACCTAATGTCAAAACTGCTTTCTCTGTTGTCTCTGGAGAAGAATCTCACAGAAACGTTTCATCTGGGAATAGCTCTGCTAAACCCAATGCTACAGCCTTTGCTGCAAAAACGTCTGATGGTGGAAAATTTTTTGATAACAAAAAAGGTTTTAACAACAAAGGTTCTGGTTTTAATAATGGTAACAGCTCAAATAGCAGAGGACCAAACATGAATCTCAAATGTACTAATTGCAAAAAACCTGGTCACACTGTTGATAGATGTTATGATCTTGTTGGTTATCCTGCTGGATATGTTAAAAGGAATTTTAATGGTAAACCTTTCAGCAGTAACAATGTTTCTGCTGAAACTAATCATATCACTGATAATAGTGCTAGCAACTCTCCTGTTTCCTTGTCTAATGAACAGCTCTCCAGACTTATGAGTCTTCTCAATGACAACAATGTGTCATCTGCTAATGCCAACTTGGCAGGTAAAATTTTTTCAGGAACCTTCTTTAATGGCAGTGTCAAGTTTAATGTAAACTTTAACAAATTTTTTAACAACAACACAAAATCCTTATCGGGAAACATCAGTCTTGGTTGGATTGTTAACTCTGGTGCAAATCAGCACATGACTGTGTCTGAAAACTTTTTAATCAATGTTGTTAACATTTCAAATCTTGGCTTAACTGTTGGACATCCCAACGGTACTCAGGCCTTAATTACTAAAATTGGTGATTTAAAGGTCAATAATGACCTAACTCTTTTTGATGTAGTTGTTGTTCCTGAGTACAATGTTAGTCTGCTGTCTGTTCATAAAATTGCTAGAGACAATAAGATGTTTGTTGGGTTTAATGAATCTAATTGCTATATACAGGATTTACATCAAAAAAGGATTGTGGGGATTGGTAAACAATACAATGGGTTATATATGTTTGATATTGATTCTACATGTAAGATTATTTCTAATAACTGCATATCTGTTTGTCATGTTTCTAGAAATCTATGGCATCAAAGACTTGGTCATCCCTCTGACCAAGTCCTACACATACTTAAACCCACTCTTAAATTTGATAGTACATCTGAAACTGATCATCTCTGTGATACTTGTAATAAAGCTAAACAAACCAGGGAACCATTCCCTCTAAGTGAACATAAATCAACTAAAATTGGTCAACTTGTCCATCTTGATGTATGGGGACCATATAAAGTCACTAGCAGAGATGGTTACAAATATGTTTTAACAGTTGTTGATGACTATTCCAGGGCAGTGTGGGTTTATATGCTTAAGGGGAAGGATGATGTTTATGTTTCCATTGTTAACTTTACTCATATGCTATCAAATCAATTTGAACACAATGTTAAGATTTTTAGAAGTGATAATGGGACAGAATTTGTCAATAATAAACTTCAACACTTTTTCCATGAAAAAGGAATTTTACATCAAACCTCTTGTGTTTATACACCACAACAAAATGGTATTGCTGAAAGGAAACATAGGCATCTCCTTAATGTAGCTAGATCCCTCATGTTTCAGGGGGAATTACCTCTATATCTTTGGCCTGAATGTGTTCTAACTGCTGCCTATGTCATAAACAGGTTACCCTCTTCAGTTCTGTCTGGCAAGTCCCCCTTCTTCCTTGTGTATGGGCATGACCCTTCACTCTCTCTCCTAAGAGTTTTGGCTGCTTATGCTATGCCACCATTCTCAACATCTCTGATAAATTTGGTAGTAGGTCTGAAAAAAGTGTCCTTATTGGTTACTCAAATGAGAAAAAAGGCTATAAACTCTTGAGCCTAGAAACAAAAAATATCTTTTACTCCAGAGATGTCAAATTTTATGAATCTGTTTTTCCCTTCAAAATGAAAAATACCTTGTCAAAACCTTTTGTTGAAACTTTTGTACCAAAAGATTTAAATCACAAAAATTTCTTTGACTCACAAATAAGTCCCAATGATGAAGGGAGAGTGACATCCTATGATGATGGCACAGTGGTAAGTCATCCTACTAGGATTGACGAACCGGTTGCAACTTCTATAGGTGTGATGAGTGTGTAAATACTCATCATTTTTGGTTTAATCTGAACTGCAAAACGTTTAAAAATGCTCAGAAATGCATCAAAATACTGAAAATATTCCAAAATTGCGTTTTATATGTTTCAGATGCAAAATGTTTAAAATCAGATGAAAAATGAGCTAAGTTTGCATAATTGGCAGTTTCAGTCCCCCAAGTTTCAAAAATTGTCAGAAATAGTCCCTAAGCACATAATTTCAAAAGAAAAATCACCAAAGGTCCTTTTAAAATCATAAGTTGTCAAAATTAGTCCTTTGGTGAAAAATATCAAAAGTTTTGAGAAATTACAAGTTTGGTCCTTCAAGTTTAGAAATTGGCAAAATTGGTCCCTGGAAATTTGAAAATGTCAGCTTTGGTCCTTGTACTATTGACACTTGTCAATTTCAGCCCTTGGAACAACTTTGCATAATTGGCAGAACAGGTCCCTTGTCTTTCAGAAATTGCAAATTAGGTCCTTATGAATATTAAACCCTTTTGCACCTTTGGACCATGTCTTAAACAATTGTGACCCCTGCCAACTCCTTTGGACCCTTCACCATTTGACCCCCCCTTTTAATAAATAAAATCCAGTCAAACACCTTTGACTATCCCCTTCCCTCCCTCACGGGTTTACACCATCATCACCAGCCTGCAACTCCCTCTGCTCACACTCCACCCACCATCATATCCCTACCCCTACCCTCCACCTCACAACACTCCAAAGATGCATTTAATGCCTTCTCTAATCTCTCACTCAAACGCCAGCTGTTAAAACCAATTTTGGCGCCAAAAGCCATCCAATGGCCAAAATCATCCCAACCAATCCAATGGTCCTTATAGCTGCTGGGATATGTCCAGAGAGAGGAGAGAAGGAGTTTTGGAGCATAAATAAGAGAAGAAAGAGGCCAGAGAGGCAGTACTTAGTTTTATTTTCTAAAAATGTATGTCGTATTTCACTTTCTTAGTCTTAAATAGATTTTCAGTGTATTTTTAAGGTTCTCTGTATCAAAGTAACTTGTTTAAAGTGTATTGCAACTCTTTTAAGTCTAAATTCCAGTTTATGTTCATGTTTCAAATTTCATGTTAACTGTTGAATTTTTCAATTTCAAACTCTGAATCTCAAGCTTCAATCAGTTTCTTTCCAAGTTAAAACAAGTTTATATGAGCTTATAATAGCTTTTTATAAGCTTGTATTTAAGTTTTAAACAATATTGAATACTGGTCAACAAAAGTCAACATGGAGCACAAATGGGTCTGAAATGGAAATGGTGGAAGCAGATATGGAAATGGGTTGATTTAGAAGCAGTGGGTTGGTTTAGAATAGGGTAGATGTTCTGGTTTCAATGTTGGCAAGCCACTGTGGCTAAGGACATGTGTAAGTTATTTTCTAGTTTCATGGCATAATCAGTTTTTGTACTTACCAGTAGTTAAAACCTGTTTAAATACTAGTATTTAGGTTATTTAAACTTAGTTTGATCATTAAAATAAGTTGATTCAGTCTTTAGTTCAGTTTTTATTTGCTTATCAGTGTTAATAGGTGTGTTTGGATATATGGATTAATCTGTCTTAGAAGTGTAGTCAGTGGTTGTTTCTAGTTGTTTCATGCTTGTTATGCTCAGTTGAGCTCATATCAGTCATAAAAACTGCATCTGCTACTTCAAAAGTCAAAAATTACATCTAACTGTCTTAACTTGCTCACTGTTGAGATTTTTAATAACCAATCACTTGTTTTGTGTTTAAAACTCATAAACATTGCTTGCAGTAAGTTCATTACATCATATTACATCAATATCAGGCCAAAAATTGGTTCCAAATTTCATTTTGGTCAAAGTTCATAGCTGTCTTCAAAAAGTCAAAATTGCAAAAAGTCATTTTGGGCTCAACTGGAGTGATTTTTAATTGAGTCATTATTGGGTCAATTTCAGTGAAACTTAGCATTTTAAAAACTTCAACTGGTCTCCTTGCTTATCACCATTTTTGTGAAATTTTACAAATTTTTTAAAAGCTCCAAAACAGCTTCTCTTTTAAGCCCTAAGTCCCCTGTTCACAATTCTCAGCATAAGCTGAGTTTTCTCAGTTCTTGCAGCCCTTGCACTGAGCTCAAGTCAGCTTGTCTAGGACTGGAATTTGGTTTATAAGGTCTCACCCAGGTCTACTTTAGGTTCCAATTGTTGTTTTTCATTTTCAGCTTATTTTAAAGCTTGTGCTTAAACCCAAAGTAGCCTACCCAAAACTGTTATTAGCACTTTTACTCAAACAAGCCAAACCATTGCAACTTGCATTCCAGAGGTTATAAGCAGTTAAGATTTGTTGCATTTTAGTTCTTTTAGCAGTTTTTAGCTTCTGTTATCAGTTGGTACCTTTTGGTGCTTATTTGCTCAAAATAAGTGCTTATTTATAAGCATTTGGTGTAGCAGTTGCATAATCCCCCACATAAGCACATGTTTTTCTATTTTTCTCAGCTTTAGAATATTAATTTAGACTTTTCTTGAAATTTTCAGATTTTTCCAATTCAGTTTGCTAATTTTCCTTCTTTTTATTAGTTTTTAAGCCTTTTTAATTAGCTTTAAATACAATTAATTAAGAAAAGCTTCAAAAAAATAATTTTTCATTTTTCTTAAGTTAAGATAAATATAAAAAGACAAAAAAATATTTTTCTAGATTTTTCTTAGTTAAATTTGTATTTTTAAGCAATTTAATTAGTTTTTAATAGTTTTTAATTCATAGAAAATAGAAAAATATTCAGAAAAATACAAAAATAGTTTTGAAAATTCTATTTTGTTATTTTAGATTTTTCTAAGTCAAAATTTTATTTTTATAGCTTTGTTTCATATTTTATTGTATTTTAGGCTATTATTAAATAGTTAAAAATAGTTTTTAATTAATAATAATTAATTAAATAGTTGTAAAAATAATTTTCTTTTTCTAAATATTTTGTTTTATCATTAGGTTTGTAAAAATATCATTTTCATATTTTTAGGATTAATATTGTGTAAGTTTCACATTTTTATTTGTACGTCGCGCAGTTTTAAATTAAGTTTTATAAAAACAAAAACATCATTTTGCAAATAGTGATAGCGTTTATTTAATATTTTTTATCTTTTTAATTTCCTTTAATTTGCATTTAAGCCTCTGTAATTTGTTGGCTTTTTCTGTAGTTATAATCATTCAAATCCCTTTTTCCGTTCAAATCTCTCGATCACTATACGTTTGGTGATCCATTGCATAGCTCGCTGGGACATAACGACCCGGGGAAACACTATACTCCCCAGATCTTCATTGCATTCGTGCTTAAGCTGTTTTAAGTTTCTTACAGTCGGCCATTCACAAGTGGTCAGCTTGCGTGAGAAAACTTGACGGTTTGGCACGGATCAAAATTTTGGCGCCGCTGCCGGGGAGCTGTGCTGATTATCTTCCGTCTAGCAGATTAGTAGTTTGAATACTCACTCTTTGTTCATATCATCCATATCTATCTATATATATATCCATATTTTCTTATAAAAAATCCAAAAACCCAAAAACATCCAAAAACGTATAAAACACAAAAATATTTTTCTTTTGTTTCTATATATGTATCAAAGATAAAAATACAAAAAGATTTGTCGTTTTCTTTAATAAATAACAACATAAAAGATTACCACCGCATACCAAGGCAGTGCACTACCTAACTGGGGGTGCGACCATAATAAGTTCCCGAACTAAAGATTTAAAACTTGCCTTTGTGTCCTTGTGATTGGTGTACCTTTTTCAAAGAAGCCATTCATCTTGCGATTATTGGTAAAGTTCACTGTTGTTTTGCCTCGATTTTGTGTTAATTGATTTTGTTGTGATATCTACTTGTCAGAACCAGAAAACCTAAACAGATTCTTCTCACCCCATTTTTATAAAATATCTTCATAATTCCATTCCTCTCCTTAGCTCTGAGATTCCTTAGAGTTAACTCTAGTGCATGCGCACTCGTTCTTCTAGATCATTGAGTCCTTTGCGTGATCTAGAAGAAATTCCTAGAAGACGTTCTCGTAGACGTGCTGCCCAAATAGTCGAACCCGAGATTCGTACTATTTCAAACAACAATATGGCAGACGAACGTACTATGGCGGAAATGCTCCAAGCACCTACCGAGGGTTATGGAGATGCCATCGTTTTACCAGTAATCAATTCTGATCACTTCGAATTGAAGACACATTTGATCACACTTGTGTCTACGAATCAATTCCACGGGTTTGATCGTGAAGACCCGTATGCACACATCCGATGGTTTAACAAGTTGACTTCAACTATCAATTTCAAGGATGTGCCACAAAAAGTCATCAAGTTGATGCTTTTCCCATTCTCACTTGAGGGGACAGCCCGGATTTGGCTGGAAAAAGAACCCCCTCGATCTATCGAAACTTGGGAGGATCTTGTTCAAAAGTTTGTCAATTACTTCTTTCCTCCATCAAAGACGACTAATCTTAAAAATGAAATTTCTGGATTTCGTCAAAATTTCGATGAAAACTTTGGAGAGGCATGGGAGAGATTCAAAGATCTCCTCAGGAAATGCCCCCATCATGAATTCACGGAGCTTCAACAAGTCAATATCTTTTACAACGGGTTGAACGGTAACGATCAAGATTCCTTGAATGCAGCCGCAGGCGGCAATATCTTGAATCATAGACCTAAAGATGTGATTGAGATTTGCGAGCAAAAATCAAAAGTTCCTATTTCTCGCAACAAAGTCAATACTCCTAACATTCCTGCTTCTTCATCCAGTAACTCTTCTGAGTTAGCAGCTCCGATAGCCGCTCTAACGGATGCCATCCGTTGTATGATTAAGGATGTTAAGGAAATCAAAAGCGAAATTCATAAGCCAGAACCAGTCAAAGCCGTAAACAAGGTGTGTGAAACTTGTAGTGGTCCACATGCGTATTATGATTGTCAAGCAACCGATGCTTCCTTTTACCAAGCTCCCGTAGCTTCGGTAAACCACAATCAATACCGACCACAAGCTGATCCTCATTACCGTGCACCTAGCGGTATGACACCACCTGGTTTTCCTCCTGTACAAAACCATGGCAATCAAAATCGCTTTGTTCCGAATCAAGGACAAAATTTCAATAACTCTCAAAATTTCAATCAAAACCGGAACAATTTCAACCAACCATATCAAGCTCCTAATCATCAAAGTTATCAACAACCTCCTCAAGCTCCCATGCCAAATGACTTCATGAAAATTACTGAGTCAAACATACGTTCAATGCAAACTCAGATCAATAACATGAGAGTTGAGCTTAAAAAGGAAATTGATACCACAATGTCTCGGCAGACAAATGAGTTAAAGAATATGATGAGCAGTTTCATGAACATGAATATGAACAAAGCTTCATCATCTTCTGGAGGACTCCCAAGCAATACAATTCCCAATCCTAATGCCGAGTTGAAAGCCGTCACCACTCGTAGTGGTAAGACGCACAATGGACCTTCGACTCCTATGCCCCCTCCTCCTGTGGCAATGAGTCAAGTTACCAAGGATACAACGGACAAGGTGCAATTATCAAGCCCACGAAGTACCGCACACGTCCCACCTTCGGTAGTCCAAGCTTTAAGTCCGGAACCCGAAGTTCCGAAGAAAAATCCTGAGCCAGAAATGACTTCCATCCCGGCTCAAAAGTCTAGTCAGCTTCCTTACCCATCAAGAATGAATGATGAGAAGCTCAAAGACAAAAACAAAGAGCAAATGGAAAATTTTTTCCAAATCTTCAATGAGCTACACTTTGATATAAGCTTCGTTGATGCTCTCGTTCTAATGCCTAAATTTGCATCCACGCTTAAAGGTTTACTCACCAACAAAGATAAGCTGTCTGAGATGGCTAAAACTCCTCTCAATGAGCAATGCTCAGCGGTCCTTCTCAAGAAGCTTCCCAAAAAGCTTGAAGACCCTGGCAAATTCTTAATCCCTTGTGATTTCTTGGGGATGGTTCAATGCTCCGCCTTGGCCGATCTTGGCGCTAGCATTAACCTCATGCCACTCTCAGTATGGAAGAAACTGTCTCTTCCTAAACTTTCATCCACTTGTATGACACTCGAGCTAGCGGACCGTACCATAACTCGTCCACTTGGGATAGCCGAGGATGTCGTGATGAAAGTGGGAAAGTTTCACTTTCCTACTGACTTTGTTGTTGTAGACTTCGATGCAGATCCTAGAGTTCCCCTCATCTTAGGGAGAGCTTTCTTAAGAACGAGTCGTGCTCTGATTGATGTGTTTGCTGAAGAGTTGACCATACGGGTTGACAACGAAGAGCTCACATTGAATATCAACCAGAACTCCAAACCTCTGTTCAAACAGAGTGTTGCCACAATTGATCAAAAATCTGAAAGATTCAATGCAACACTCTCAAATTTCACGGTTAAGAGAGGTTACCAAAAACGTTCTGAGTTAAAAGCTTTGAAAATCACCCCTGGTTCAAACAAATGGTTTGAAAGCTGTACCAGGGAAGTCAAGAGTGTTCTTGATGATGATGATCTAGAATCGGAGACTTCATCGGAAGTGGTGGAAATTGCTAGCTCTAAGAGCACACCACTTGTCCCACCTCCGGAATCAGTTTGTCGCATCGAGTTTGTTAACTCTGTGGATGAAACCAAACTCTCTTCAGTTTCATCTGAGTTGGATGATGATGTTTGTGATCCAATGGGAGACATTCCACCCATTGATGAATTGCTCAAAAATGATCCATCATCTTCCAGTCTTATTCCCGACTCTTCCATTCCTTCTCTCACTCCTGATGAGGAAGACGACAACTTTTGGAATGAAGTCGATGCCTTTCTTAGTGATGAGTCAATTCCAACAGGAATTGATAATACTTACTTTGATCCGGAGGGAGACATCCTTTTTCTGGAAAATCTGTTGATTGAAGAACCGTTTCCCACCCTCCCTCCCGGACATCTTCTTGATAATCACCATATAAGCTTCAAGTTTAAGCTTAACGATGTCAAAACTGGTGATTTGCTTCTCTCTGATGAGGAATGGACTTGCATTCTCATGTACGTCTTTATTCCATTCTTCACAGATGGTGTGGTTGCTCTTTCCCTTTTCTCTTTCGGGAATGAGGACACCATCTTTGACCCCGGTATCACCCTTTATAGATTCTTCTATTAACAATACCGCGGTTATATCTCATCGGTGTGGAACTTTCTGATGTTCATATGTTTATCAACATTGTGAACGAAAGTCCGATCGAGATTGGTTTTCCACGTTACTTTCCCCATGAACAATTGAATTCGGGGTCGAGTCAAGCTAGCGACTCGGTAATCAAAAACAGTAGCTACACATGGGTTTTCACCCGTGTGTACCACCCTAGTGTGGGGGGGTTACCCCACATGTTGTGTATATATGCAAGTGTTAAAAAAAAAAAAAAAAAAAAATCTTTCTAAATAATGGCCGTAGTATTTCCCTTTTACGTTCTTTGTTTCGGCATAACCGCCAGTACTTTGAATATTGAGGGCAATATTCATTTCTAGTGTGGGGGGGAATTCTCACGAATTTTATCATGTAATTATACCGCCTAATTCCCCCGTTTTTGGCCAAATTTTTTTTTGGAGTAAGTGTTTTGCACTTACTCAATTGGTTATCAGTCCGCCATGTCTAATAAACAAAAGGATTGGCTAATCCAGGAGCAAACGACTCTTGGTAAAGATATCTCAAATCCGTTGACGGCTTGCAATTTGCCCAAAATTGTATGGTATTCAGCTCACCATATCCTAAAAAGTGAAGAGTTGGCTAGCCCGCAAGTTTATGGCTTGTGGTAAAGGCAGTGGAAAAACCATAATTGGTAATCAGCTCACCAAATATAATATTGATAATTTATCTAAGAGTTGGCTAGTCCAGAAGCAAACGGCTTCTGGTAAAGACAAATCAAATCCGTTGGAAGCTGGTGGTTTGCTCAAAATCACATGGTTATCGGTGTACCATGGTTCTTACTTGAACTAAAACATTTGGCTACTCCAGAAGTAATGGCTTTTGGTAAAGAGATTCAAATCCATTAAGTTTTTCTCAAAAGATTGCTAGGGACTAGCAATAGTTTAGTGTGGGGGATTGATGAGTGTGTAAATACTCATCATTTTTGGTTTAATCTGAACTGCAAAACGTTTAAAAATGCTCAGAAATGCATCAAAATACTGAAAATATTCCAAAATTGCATTTTATATGTTTCAGATGCAAAATGTTTAAAATCAGATGAAAAATGAGCTAAGTTTGCATAATTGGCAGTTTCAGTCCCCCAAGTTTCAAAAATTGTCAGAAATAGTCCCTGAGCACATAATTTCAAAAGAAAAATCACCAAAGGTCCTTTTAAAATCATAAGTTGTCAAAATTAGTCCTTTGGTGAAAAATATCAAAAGTTTTGAGAAATTACAAGTTTGGTCCTTCAAGTTTAGAAATTGGCAAAATTGGTCCCTGGAAATTTGAAAATGTCAGCTTTGGTCCTTGTACTATTGACACTTGTCAATTTCAGCCCTTGGAACAACTTTGCATAATTGGCAGAATAGGTCCCTTGTCTTTCAGAAATTGCAAATTAGGTCCTTATGAATATTAAACCCTTTTGCACCTTTGGACCATGTCTTAAACAATTGTGACCCCTGCCAACTCCTTTGGACCCTTCACTATTTGACCCCCCCTTTTAATAAATAAAATCCAGTCAAACACCTTTGACTATCCCCTTCCCTCCCTCACGGGTTTACACCATCATCACCAGCCTGCAACTCCCTCTGCTCACACTCCACCCACCATCATATCCCTACCCCTACCCTCCACCTCACAACACTCCAAAGATGCATTTAATGCCTTCTCTAATCTCTCACTCAAACGCCAGCTGTTAAAACCAATTTTGGCGCCAAAAGCCATCCAATGGCCAAAATCATCCCAACCAATCCAATGGTCCTTATAGCTGCTGGGATATGTCCAGAGAGAGGAGAGAAGGAGTTTTGGAGCATAAATAAGAGAAGAAAGAGGCCAGAGAGGCAGTACTTAGTTTTATTTTCTAAAAATGTATGTCGTATTTCACTTTCTTAGTCTTAAATAGATTTTCAGTGTATTTTTAAGGTTCTCTGTATCAAAGTAACTTGTTTAAAGTGTATTGCAACTCTTTTAAGTCTAAATTCCAGTTTATGTTCATGTTTCAAATTTCATGTTAATTGTTGAATTTTTCAATTTCAAACTCTGAATCTCAAGCTTCAATCAGTTTCTTTCCAAGTTAAAACAAGTTTATATGAGCTTATAATAGCTTTTTATAAGCTTGTATTTAAGTTTTAAACAATATTGAATACTGGTCAACAAAAGTCAACATGGAGCACAAATGGGTCTGAAATGGAAATGGTGGAAGCAGATATGGAAATGGGTTGATTTAGAAGCAGTGGGTTGGTTTAGAATAGGGTAGATGTTCTGGTTTCAATGTTGGCAAGCCACTGTGGCTAAGGACATGTGTAAGTTATTTTCTAGTTTCATGGCATAATCAGTTTTTGTACTTACCAGTAGTTAAAACCTGTTTAAATACTAGTATTTAGGTTATTTAAACTTAGTTTGATCATTAAAATAAGTTGATTCAGTCTTTAGTTCAGTTTTTATTTGCTTATCAGTGTTAATAGGTGTGTTTGGATATATGGATTAATCTGTCTTAGAAGTGTAGTCAGTGGTTGTTTCTAGTTGTTTCATGCTTGTTATGCTCAGTTGAGCTCATATCAGTCATAAAAACTGCATCTGCTACTTCAAAAGTCAAAAATTACATCTAACTGTCTTAACTTGCTCACTGTTGAGATTTTTAATAACCAATCACTTGTTTTGTGTTTAAAACTCATAAACATTGCTTGCAGTAAGTTCATTACATCATATTACATCAATATCAGGCCAAAAATTGGTTCCAAATTTCATTTTGGTCAAAGTTCATAGCTGTCTTCAAAAAGTCAAAATTGCAAAAAGTCATTTTGGGCTCAACTGGAGTGATTTTTAATTGAGTCATTATTGGGTCAATTTCAGTGAAACTTAGCATTTTAAAAACTTCAACTGGTCTCCTTGCTTATCACCATTTTTGTGAAATTTTACAAATTTTTTAAAAGCTCCAAAACAGCTTCTCTTTTAAGCCCTAAGTCCCCTGTTCACAATTCTCAGCATAAGCTGAGTTTTCTCAGTTCTTGCAGCCCTTGCACTGAGCTCAAGTCAGCTTGTCTAGGACTGGAATTTGGTTTATAAGGTCTCACCCAGGTCTACTTTAGGTTCCAATTGTTGTTTTTCATTTTCAGCTTATTTTAAAGCTTGTGCTTAAACCCAAAGTAGCCTACCCAAAACTGTTATTAGCACTTTTACTCAAACAAGCCAAACCATTGCAACTTGCATTCCAGAGGTTATAAGCAGTTAAGATTTGTTGCATTTTAGTTCTTTTAGCAGTTTTTAGCTTCTGTTATCAGTTGGTACCTTTTGGTGCTTATTTGCTCAAAATAAGTGCTTATTTATAAGCATTTGGTGTAGCAGTTGCATAATCCCCCACATAAGCACATGTTTTTCTATTTTTCTCAGCTTTAGAATATTAATTTAGACTTTTCTTGAAATTTTTAGATTTTTCCAATTCAGTTTGCTAATTTTCCTTCTTTTTATTAGTTTTTAAGCCTTTTTAATTAGCTTTAAATACAATTAATTAAGAAAAGCTTCAAAAAAATAATTTTTCATTTTTCTTAAGTTAAGATAAATATAAAAAGACAAAAAAATATTTTTCTAGATTTTTCTTAGTTAAATTTGTATTTTTAAGCAATTTAATTAGTTTTTAATAGTTTTTAATTCATAGAAAATAGAAAAATATTCAGAAAAATACAAAAATAGTTTTGAAAATTCTATTTTGTTATTTTAGATTTTTCGAAGTCAAAATTTTATTTTTATAGCTTTGTTTCATATTTTCTTGTATTTTAGGCTATTATTAAATAGTTAAAAATAGTTTTTAATTAATAATAATTAATTAAATAGTTGTAAAAATAATTTTCTTTTTCTAAATATTTTCTTTTATCATTAGGTTTGTAAAAATATCATTTTCATATTTTTAGGATTAATATTGTGTAAGTTTCACATTTTTATTTGTACGTCGCGCAGTTTTAAATTAAGTTTTATAAAAACATAAAAACAAAAACATCATTTTGCAAATAGTGATAGCGTTTATTTAATATTTTTTATCTTTTTAATTTCCTTTAATTTGCATTTAAGCCTCTGTAATTTGTTGGCTTTTTCTGTAGTTATAATCATTCAAATCCCTTTTTCCGTTCAAATCTCTCGATCACTATACGTTTGGTGATCCATTGCATAGCTCGCTGGGACATAACGACCCGGGGAAACACTATACTCCCCAGATCTTCATTGCATTTGCTTCTGAACCGTTTTAAGTTTGTTACGGTCGGCCATTCACAAGTGGCCGACTTGAGTGATAAAACTTGACTGTTTGGGAGCGAATCAAGGTGATAATACACACCCTGAGGGCACCATATCACATGAATCACATCCTGCTAATGCATCTTCTGATTCTACTGATACAACACCTGATTCTGCTGAACAAGAAAGAGGCTTGCCAGCCACTACTGCTAGAAGGTCAACCAGAGTCTTTAAGTTGCCCAGTAATCTTAACGACTTTATTATAGAAGGAAAAGTCAAATATGGTGTTGAAAAGGTTGTTAATTACTCTAATCTTAACAAAGATAATTACTGCTTTGCATCTAGTCTTAATAAAAGTATTGAACCTACCTGTTATGAAGAAGCTATCCTTGATAGTAATTGGGTTGATGCTATGAACTCTGAAATTGAGGCCTTAAATGAAAACCATGCTTGGGATATAACTGATCTACCTCCTAATAGAACTCCTATTGGCTACAAATGGATCTTCAAAATCAAATATAAAGCCAATGGTGAGGTTGATAGATACAAGGCTAGATTAGTTGTTAAAGGCTATAACCAAAGGGAAGGAATAGACTATGATGAAACTTTTTCTCCGGTTGTGAAAATGTCTACTGTTAGATGTTTTATTGCCTTAGCTGTAAAAAACAAATGGCCTCTTTTTCAACTTGATGTTAACAATGCTTTCTTGTATGGAGATCTTGATGAGGATATCTATATGACCATCCCCAAGGGGTTTTGTAATGAGAACAATAAGAATAAAGTTTGTAAACTTGTCAAGTCTCTATATGGCCTAAAACAAGCTCCCAGGAAATGGAATGAAAAACTTGTCAGTGTTTTAAAAGAAAATAACTTTGTTCAATCTGTTAATGATCACTCTTTGTTCACCAAAACAGAGAATAACAAGTTTATTGCTCTACTTGTTTATGTGGATGATATTGTCCTTACTGGAAACTGCATTGATGAGATAAACCTATTCAAAGAGTTTCTAAAATCAAAATTTCATATTAAAGACTTGGGAAATCTAAAATATTTTCTTGGCATTGAAGTTCTAAAAACTGGGAATGACATTTGTCTCTCCCAAAGAAAATATTGTCTTGAACTCCTCAAAGAATTTGGCCTTCTTGGGTGCAAACCTGTGTCCACTCCTATGGAACCCAACTCTGTCCTTCCATACATTCCCACTGCTGATGATCCCTTACTTGTCAACATCACTGGTTATCAGAAGTTACTTGGGAAACTTATCTATCTCACCCATACAAGACCTGACATCTCATACTCAGTTCATTGTCTGGCACAATATATGCATTCTCCCTTGAAATCTCATCTGGAATGTGCCCTCAATGTTCTGAGATATCTAAAAGGAGCTCCAGGAAAAGGTCTAAGGTACAATTTCAGCAACTCTGAAAATCATCTTGAAGGATATAGTGATGCTGATTGGGCCAAATGCAAGAAAACCAGAAAATCTGTCACAGGATATTGTGTTTTCTTTAATGATTGTCTGATCTCATGGAAAAGTAAAAAACATAACACTCTTTCAAAATCTTCCACAGAAGCAGAGTATAGATATATGTCTACTGCTGCCTGTGAAATCATTTGGATTCAAAAAATCTTAAAGGATCTAAAAGTTGATATTAATCTCCCTGTTAATCTTTTTTGTGATAACAAATCTGCTTTACAACTTGCTGTCAACCCTGTTTTCCATGAAAGATCAAAACACTTTGAAATTGATGTTCACTTCATCAGGGAAAAAATTGCTAGAGGTGTTATTAGTGCAAAAAAGATTGGGTCTTCAAACCAAACTGCTGACATACTCACTAAAAACCTCCCTGTCTATCAGCATAAATTTTTGTGTGAAAAATTGATATTGTTTGATATGTTTGCCCATCAGATTAAGGGAGAATGTTAAATTTTGGAGTATCAATCTGTGGCAAACATATCATTCTATCAATTGCTAATGGCTTTCAAGTTATGTTTATTGCAGAGATTCTACAGGGGTTAATCATGGACAAAGAATAAAAGGTTTAAAGTTCCAAGAAGCTCGTTTCTGCTGAAGCTTTCTCATTTCTGCTGATGAGTCATTTATAGCCGTTAGAAGGGTCTTAGTGTAACTTAATCTCCTATTTAATAAGTCCCTAAATCTAGGGTTAGACACACTTGGGTGTGCAGTCATTGTATCACACTCTTCTCTTCTTTCTGATCATTTCATTGATCTTGTCTTGTCTTGGTACTTACATGATTATTGTCTCATCGACATTAATCTAATCTTGTAACATCTTGGATACTATTGTAAACTTAATCTAAGCTGACTATTGTGGCTTAGGTTTGAATAAAGGTTCTATTGTTCATCTTGTGTTGCTTATACTTTCGTACACAAACACAAGATCGACTATATATAAAATGTTCTTAAGTTGGCGAAACACATGTTCTATATAATCTAAAAACGTATCATGGACTTGCCCTATAACACGTTCTCATTTCAAGCTCTATGCCGTGTATAACCAACCTTACCATTCACCCGACATAAGTTTTGTTGTACGAAGTTTCAACAACATGCAAGATCACATTCCAACGTTAAAACCCCCCTATGAAACCCTTTTAAACCCCACCCTTTTTGTCTCGTTTTTCTTCAAAAACCAAGCGAGATTGTTCATAATTTAAACGTGACTTTATTATTTTTTACAAACACAAACGCATGAAAACTAAGAAAGAAACAACTCAAAGATTTAGACAACATTATTTCTCTTCTTTTGCTTCTGTGGACTAACGACCAAGGCACAAAGCAAAGTCTACCATTAGCTCTAATATATGTTGCATGCGTTTGATATAAACCTAAACCTAGCCTAATACTAGCCTCATAAACAAATGTTAAAAACCATGACTTGTCCTTCCCTTCTTGCTTTGTCAATCAGCAACACCATACTTCCCTTTTTGACTTGCGTGTGGGTTTAAATGAGCATAACAACAAGTACAAAACACCAAACCTTTAGTCCATATGCATGTTTGCATGCATGAAGTTGGAAAGTAATTAAGCATGAAAGTTCTATGTTCTGTAGTGATCGAGTCTCAACAAACAACACAACAAATCCAATCTTTGAAACCATGCATGTGCATGTGTGAAACCAAAAGAGATAAGTCTTTCCTCTCTTCACTTGTGCAGTCATCGAAACCCACAAGCAAAAGCAAACCAAAACTAATTTCAAACCTTTGACACTTGATATCAAAGTATGCAAAGTACTCCTTGTTTTCTGTGAAGGACAATGAGACCTCAAACACAAACATGAACCTATAGCCTAGCCACCCTAATTAGCAAATAAAAATGTAGCATGCATGAGTATATGAGCATATATTACAAATCGTCTATATGAAACCTTGTTTTCTGTGCATGCTTCGAGACCCAAGTAAGAAGTAAAACACAATCACAACTTTGTTTATCTTTTCTCGACCTTAATGCTTCGAATGGACATCACAAGTAGGAGAGACAAGACGTACTTGAACATTTTCTTTTCTTTCTTTTCTTCCTTCTGTTAGACGCAAACTCATCAACCCAATTGCTTTGCTTCTTTTTTTACGTGAAGACTCAAATAACCACAACATCTCTACTCCTTGCGTGCGAGACCAAAGGACACAACACCAAGCTACCACCTAGCTACATAAATAACAAATCCACATTGACTTCTTTGACTTGTTTAACCCATGGATAACATGTTCCCCCATCTAAGACTTGACATGACAAATCCTTTGCATGCCCAAGATTCTAGCCGAACTTCATGCATGCCATACCAAAACAAACCTCCTTTTCCTCCTTTGATGAGTTCCCATACAAGTAAAGAGTTTAATATTACAAAGTCCGTACTAGACTTTAGCTATTTAAGCAACTCTCTAGCACCACAACCTCTTGTCACTCTCACAACTCAAACTAACTCACTCAAACAACTTTTCATCTCACTCTCACTTTCTGAAACATAACGTCGATCTGTGGAGAATCGGGAAAAAGGAAACAGGACGCAAGGAGGAGTTTTGACTCGTTTAGATGAGTATAGAAACGAAGGGTTATAGATCGTCGCGTTCAAGATCACTAGATACGTTCATCCATTTTCTTCCGAGTTCATCGACCACCCTCTCGAGTGATTGTAAGAACCTTCTCACATTTCATTTACGATATTTTATTATCACAACTATAATGTCACACGTATTCATATGCACCTAAACAAGTCGACTAATGTGAAACATGTATAAAATAACGAGAACCTTTAAGACATGATAACCCAAGAACAAATGTACTGTAACATATTACATGCTTGAAAACTAAGTTTAATAAGTAAAAGTAATGTTTAAGCAAAACAGTAAAGGGTTCCTTAAATACGAAAATTAAGACAAAAGAGCTCTTAGCTTAGTGGTTCTGTCGCTCACTCTCTACACAAATGACACAGGTTCGAACCTAGACATGAACAATTAGCCAATTAGGAGTTTTATATTTTTTTGCCTTGTTTCTCTTCAAACCATACGCAACACAGTGGGCTCTATGGCCCAAGTTTAAAATAAAATTTAAACCGATTGGGCCTTACGGTCCAGTAGCGCCCCCTCGCGGCCCAACATATCTTTTCGGATAAATAAGCCATAATAAGCAGTTGTGATAAGTTTTGGTTAAGCCAACAAAACTGATTTTATAAAGAAAGTTGTAAGTTGTTGGACTAAAAACGCAATTATTTCAGAGCAAGGGTGGAAAATGTAGATTATGGCAAACTTCATGTCGAATAGTAAAACTTTTACATATGCATGAGGGGTACATGCTGTCATTTTCAGAAACTTGATGAAAAAGGTGTAAAATCATGACTTTTGGATTTAAAGTGCAAATTATTTAAGTTTTGGGTTAAAAGTGTAACTTTTGGAAGTTAAGGTTAAAAAGTGTAAATTTGGAAAAAGTTTAGAAAACTTGTAAACTTATCACGACTCCGTAAAAACAAGTATTTTGATGATCTAAGTTGATACGCGTACAACGCGCGTTCGGGGTCAAAGGAAACTTCCTTTTCTTCGAGCAAGTTTTTCAACCACCTAGGTAGTGAACCTAATCGTTGTAGTGTAGTATTAGGGTAAGCCTCAGGATTGATATCATTCTCTAGGGTAATAGGAATGCTAGTGAGAAATTACTACGCTAAGGTTGAGGTTGAGGAAGATTATTTTTTATCTTTTTTATATTTTTTAGAAAATTAAAAGGTACGATCTCGGGGTATTGGATTTGGGGGGTGGTACTTCTACCGATTACTCTACTTATCTAATTATCTAATCTAAGGGGTAGTCTATGTCTATTGAAGTGTGCTCGTATGATGATTAAAAATGTGTCTACCTAGATACTATTACTCCCTAGTTATCTTTTATTGATGGTTGAATTGTCACGTCCTTATTCTTAACGCGTTGTGTTTTCTAAGGTCGTAGGGTGTGCTTTTATCCTTAACTCTTTGAAGCTACCTAAGGTTAATGACTACGAAATCTCTAAGATTCATAAACTTAACACTAAGGTTTTCTTTGGATTTTTAGTCTACAATTCTACTAGTAACTATCAACTAAGGTTCAACAAACATTAATCAAGCATTAATAACACAACGATGGCTTTAAGCACTCCTAAGCCAATTACAATTAAGATAAGAGACAACCAATCAATATTCAATAACTAGGTTTCATAGATCTAAGCAAACAGACAAGTAAATTAGCCGGACATGTTAAACATGCAAACATACACACATTCAATTGAAGACATAATGAAATCAACGGAATAAATAACTTATCTCGATGTAAAATAGGGTATTAGAACCCTAAAATACTGTCCTAGACGGACTACAATCATTTTAGGTTTTTACTCCACAAGTCTACCTCTTTAAAAGTCTGAAAATTCGAATTCTATATATAGAGTTACAACTGCGAAGGCGTCACCTTTTAATTGTGACGCCGTCAGATCGCCGCCATTAGGGTTTCGTCTTGGCCAAGTCAACTTTGGGACGGCGTCACATTGTGGTTGTGACGCCGTCAGCTTCAGCTTCTAACGTCGTCTGAATCTGGATCTAGGCCGTCTGTGATGAAAAGTCTTCGTGACGCCCTACTCTTCAAAGCCTGATGCCGTTAGGTGTAAAATAGCAAATTCGCTCCTGAGCCGTCACAAATATAGGGACGGCGTCGCTCTTTGTTTGTGACGCCGTCAGGTGCACTTCCAGCAGCTTGAGTGTCTTGATCTTGACTTTAGCTATTTTCTTCACATATTCACGCCTTTTCGTCCAAATAAGCATCATTCCAGCATTTTGCCTTCAAGAGACCTAAAAAGTGAAAAGGAACAAAATTAAGCAGTAACGGATATAAAAGTGGGCAATTAAGGGCTTAAATGACCCCTTAAAAGTGTACGTTTTAAATCCTTATCAAATATCCCTACACTTGGTATTTGCTTGTCCTCAAGCAAATGTGCTTTTGGTCAATCAATTTATAAGTTAGGGGGCATAAAGCAATGGTTTAACATAATTCATAGCAAGTATAAGCCCCGCAAAAGTAATAACAAGCACGAAAATTATATACTAGCACCTCACAAATGGTGTTTGGATACTCTCATATCTCGAGTGTATATGAAATATATCAAATAGAAATGGAAGATAAACACTCATTAACCGGTCATAGTACATAGATTACCATAGGCTTGAGACTAGATCAAACCTCCATCGCTTTGGCGTAAGAACATAGGAAAAACTATCTAAGAGGTCTTTTAAAGGGTTGTAACATTAGGTTTACGGTAGGGAAACAAAGGGTTTGGTTAGATAGGCGATTTAGTGGTGGCAAGTCAAAAATCTTTTGTTACAAGCATGAGAAGAATGGCGTTGCTAAGCCAAGACTAGAATCTCTAAACTCTAGATAACTTTGAAACAAACAAACATAAATATAAAGATAAATGTAGGATGGTAGCCCGTATTTTTTTTTAATTTTTTTTTTGTTTTTTTTAATTTTTTTCATTTTTTTAACACTCTTTTTTTTCGATTTTTTTCCATACACTTTTACTCTACCATCCTCTACGATAACATCAAAATATAAGGGATTTATAGGCACATCCCGAATTGAAAATATCAAAACACTTGGAGTACATTATTATGTAGATAATGGGAATTTGAATTTAACGTTCTTTCCCGTCACTCCATAAAATTTAACTTTACCCATGAGTCCCAATCGTCCCAAAACTGTATACAAAGGATATAACTCGCCTTAGCAACTTATGCAAGTAACTAGATAATTGAACTAAGGGTTTAGTATGATAACAATAATGCACTAAAAGTGAGTGCATACAAGGTAGGCTAAGGCGATTTGGGTGTACATTTGGGGGTGGATTGTAAACAATGCTCTTCATTGATATTCCGGAAAACCGAAACATCACGAGAACCGCGAAAAGGATAGGCTCTGAGGGTTTAACTAGGGGTATCGTGTACTAAAGATGAGTACAACGCAAGGGTATGGGGTAATTACTCAACCGATATGGAAGAAGTAATTATAATACGGGTATCAAACAAGGGTTATCCTAATGCCTTTTATCATTTAGTTATTCCTAACTACACAAGTGTAGTCTCACTAGCGATCTCGGGATGCATCACAAAACAAGTTCTAGAATCTATTATACTACCGGTACACTCTCGAAGCATTAAAGGTGAATGCTTTAATTCCTACAAATCTAGGGGCGAACCTCACATTTTTTGGGTAGAATTTGAGTGGTAAAGGGTTTTTGTGCTAGTTATATAACTTCCTATCCATGAGACACTCTATTAAGACTAAAAACCCACTCCTACATGTCATGAAAAAATTTAAATTTGGTGCTAAAAATTACCCTAACCGATTTTTTTCATGGTTTATTACACAAATGAAATAGGACAAGACAAATAATCAAGGATAAGCATAGTTTCAAAGTTTCCGTTTTATTCTCCCTCCCTACACTTAAACTGAACATTGTCCTCAATGTTCCCCGAAAGTATCAAAGTTATGATAACAGAAGGTAATTAAAAGAGAAAGAAACTAATACTCCCCTGATTAGCTTGGCAGGATCCGTGTGAAGTAGTGGTTAAATTCTTCTCCAAGAAGAATGTATGCGTGATAAGCTCCATCCAATGCTATGTTTCTTCTTCTTGATAAATAAAACCTGCACACTTTAAGAAAACAGACGAAACCTTCGATTAAAACTATATATGACTCTACTAAACTAGGATATAATACTTGTGGAATGGATGTTTGCAGATTTTCTGGAAAATTAAGACTTGAGAAATTCCAAAAATTTATAAGTAGCACAAAAAACGAGAGAAAGTTAGATAAGTTGTTTCTGCTCCTCCTGACGCCGTCAGGTTACCCTGACAGAAACTGGTCTGCTGCGTTTTTCTAGAAAAATTCTGGAAAAATTACACCTTTAAAAGAAAGTTTTAAAAGTTGTAAGTTGTTGGACTAAAAACGCAATTATTTCGGAGCAAGGGTGGAAAATGTAGATTATGGCAAACTTCGTGTCGAATAGTAAAACTTTTACATATGCATGAGGGGTACATGCTGTCATTTTTAGAAACTTGATGAAAAAGGTGTAAAATCATGACTTTTGGATTTAAAGTGCGAATTATTTAAGTTTTGGGTTAAAAGTGTAACTTTTGGAAGTTGAGGTTAAAAAGTGTAAATTTGAAAAAAGTTTAGAAAACTTGTAAACTTATCACCACTCCATAAAAACAAGTATTTTGATGATCTAAGTCTATAAAGAGAAGTATTATGTCATCATTGAATTTATGTGGCATTTTTTTTAAAATTTATGTTCAATTTTATTTTTTTTTTATTTTAAAATTCGGTTTGTATTTGTATTTGTGGATTTTAAATTTTAATATGTTTAATTAAAAAGAAGACGTATATTGGATTTGAACTTGGGTCATTCATAAGTTATCTAAACAACTTACCACTAGACTAAATTATTTTTTGATTTATATGTTCCAAATCAATAAAAATAAAAACATGCTAAAAAATTATGCAATTTGTATTTTAGGAATGTATATTTTGAAGATAACAATTTATAAAAAAGATGATATATATTAACTAACAAGATAATTATAAATTTTATATTTTTATTTTTTTGTATATAAATACACCCTTCTTTTCTGGACTGGAAGCTCCTCTGTTGGATCCCCGTTTAGCTGCAGAGGCTCAGGTTGGAGAATTTGCTCATTTTCCTTTAGATAAGCCATGTGAAATCGCAAAGGAGTCGGTATCTGTATCTGCAAGTTCCGTTTTTGACAATAATGTACGGAATGGAAAAATTGCTGAAGCTATTCCACTTGATAACCTTGATCAAATGGACACTATTTTATTTGACTCCCAATTGTCTGGACTGGCAGCACTTTCGTTGAATCCCAATCAGCTGTAGAGGTTCAGATTGACAATATTTTTTTATTAACGGTACTCCATATCTCTTTTGTTTTTCTGCCTGTCTGCCTAGCTCTCACCGTGTGTTCAATGATGATAATATAATATCTTATGCAAAGATTTGATTTTGTTTAATTTTAGTTTCTTGATGGTGATGGTTGTGTTTATGAATGTGCAGTGGATGTTGATTAGGGGGTGGACTGGTGGTTTTCAATTTTGTGTTTTTGAGTTTACAAAGACTTGTTCAAAAAAAATTGTTTAAGTTAATTACAAGTTTTTGATTTCTGGCTGGGAAAATATGTTTACAAGGTAGATGATGTGTGTCTTATTGGAAAAAAAGTGTTTTTTGGGAGAAAGATATGAGAGATAGGATTTAAGAGAACAGAGGGTTGAACATGAGTTGCACGTGCAAAATTTAACGAAAGAAACTCAAGGGCTATTTGGTCAAAGGACTAGATTTAGATATTATAACAGTCGTCCTCAACCGCATGCTATCTTATATTACACTCAAATAACAACCAAAGGCGGCTTTCTGATTTCTGAAGCAACTATAATATCTCATGCTGCCCAAGGGTACTATCTGACTGCCTTAAAACATATTTGTTTGTATATCTTTAAGCATTTTTTTAGTATTATATAATGAGAAATTCCTAGATGGTAAGCTATTTTTGTTTGGCATAAGGTTTAAGAATGCCCTTGGGATATGGTCAAAAGAACACATCGATGCCTGGAAACCCATTGTAGATGCTGTTCATGCAAAAGGCGGCATCTTCTTTTGTCAACTCTGGCATCCCGGGAGAGCCTCTGAACAAAGTATAATCTATATTAAGGTACATAGAGTCATGAGCTCAACAATAAGCTTGTGGAGGTAAAAAAAAACGCTTACAAATATGCTAATCCTGGCGGAGGCGGCGGTGTCTGTGGTGGTACTATCAAGGTAATAATGATGGCTCAAAATTTGGGTGGGATATCTTATCTTTATAAGCTAATTAATCTCACATGTGGTAGTATAAACGTTACTCATCTTTGGTATACATGTTTAAATCAGGTGTTTGAGCGTCATAGCGAAACTGGCCACGTGTTAGTACTCATGCGCAGTGACGTTAACGAGGAAATTCTATACAGCTGCTACAAAGTAGTTACTTCAATCTATCAATAAATAGGATGGAGATGACCAGGATCTTGCCCAGGTATTATCATTATTATCTAACTTATACTTCAGCTTCACACACCTTATTATTGCTTTCTTTTAGCCTTGGACGTGAAACTGTTTACAAGTTGTGTGATTTGATGTTATTTTTCGGAAATTGGTGCAGGTATACAATGTTTATGGGTGTCAGTTATGTCCGCGATGTAAAAACTTGACAGCTAAGTATCTCAGCTTGAAGCTACTGTTAAGATTCAGCCATAGTATGTCATGGCTTGGAATGAGTCTTCATATTTTTAGCTTTCTATTATTTTTATGGCTGTTTTCTAATGGTAAATTAGATCGTCAATATCATCAAACACACATATATTAATATATGTTTTGCACCGAGTGTACTTCATTCCACATTTGTAGGATCTTCAAGGACTGTGGCTTCCCTGTTTGGGAAGTGTTATATCATCAGCAAATTAAATTTTTTTTTATCTTAGATTCAGGAAGACACATGTTTCTCCTCCCGCAGGTAGATTTGCAGAGCATTTAGTAATTTTCTCTTCACTGTTATATTATTTTTCGATGGTTTCTATTAGGTCAAATAGGTAACAGTTATATAGGAAAAAAAGGAAACATATCAAATTGGGTGATCTTTGTTTATGTAAGAGTCAATTATGCATATGTAATGTTTGTATGCCACTGGATACTCGATTTTCACCCTAGACAAGATTTCCATTAATTGTGACACTATAGGAGATTAGGAGTTGGTTATTGTGAGAACTTGCAATCCACATAGTAATTAGCTTATTTATGTTTTTTCAATGATGTAATATTCTTATGATTTGTTTTACATGAATTATTATTGAAGTTCTTTGAAAACATCAGATTGCAGGAGCAGCAGTTGCTTCCGGTCTTCCCCTTTTCGATGTTGCTGCCGAAGCAAGGCATGCATGCGAAATTGTAGGTACAATGGGCGTTGCGCTTTCCGTTTGCACACTTCCAGGTCAACCAAAATCAGCACGTATAGGTCCAGCAAAAATGGAGCTTGGTCTTGGAATTGTAAGTAGGGGTTTTTTTACGTCACCAAAGTGATATTGTACATTTGAGTTTTAATTTAGTATTGTTTTTTAAGCTGATTAACTTGTATTGCTTCAGCATGGAGAACCTGGTACAATTCGTAACAGAACAAATGTCCTCCTCCATGATATCCTGAATTTTCTGAAATGTTTGGCAACCTGAAACCATTGTTGAAATTTATGATTAAGGCCAAAGGACTGTAACATATTGGATTTCACAAACACATCAAACCATAACATATATAGGCGTATACTATAAGGTTTTTAGAGAGAGAAAGAGTTAGAGGTTTGGGAACTTAGTGAGAGAAAGTAAAAGTATTATTATGAGCTCTAACCCTCTACCTTGGGAGGTAGAGGGTATTTATAGTATCTTACATAAACGCCATCTACGGGCTGTGGATAAGGCATACAGTGGGTAAAGACCCGTCCGTCCTCCACGGTGTTACTTAACTAAATACTACCTAACATTAAATAACTTACAACTACGAGATTTCTAACGATTACATACACTTGAGGTGACTGACACTTTAATAACTGGATTTACTAAATCCTAACAATCTCCCCCTAAGGGAGGTCACCTCAAATTACAATGAATACAAACAGATATTACATTAAGATTGTTCTTGGATTCTTGTTAATGTTCTTTGCTCTGTAGCCCGTAGTCATTGATTCTTCATTTTTGCATGTTTGGTTAATCCAAGTGGAGGTCTTTAACTGATCCACGTGATAATGAGTTTTGAGCCAGCTTTGAGATCATCAACTACCATAAATCTCTGACTCTTCCTTTGTAGTGTTGACATTATGTGATGTTGTGACTTTTGGACCGACATGCTCACATTCTGGATCATGATATCTTCTCATCAGAGTAGCGGAAGCTTTAGTTGATTCATGATATTTGCAGCAGCGTAGCAGAAGCATGGAGTGAAAATATCAGAGTCGTTGATGCGTTTATCATGATTTCTTTAGAGATGAATGTGTTGTGTGAGCATGCGGCTATGGATTGACCTCTCCATTCTGATCAGATGCAAACGTCGGGTGTACCTGCATACAACAGTTAGCAATAAAGCGCACGAAGGTGTCTTTGATCACTTTCGTTGAATTGAGGTACACGGCCCACGGTTCCCCATTGATCAGTACAAGTACTGCCTGTGATCAGGTATAATTTCGAAGAATCTCCTTGACAGGGTTTCGCAGCTGCTCTTAGCCATTCTCAAACCAGAACGTCTCAAAGAAGACAACACGGAGTGAGTGAACCAGCGAATTGAGATTCACTAATTGATGAAAATGATTTGAAAACAATCGTGTATCTGATATAAAAGGTTTTGCAATACAACAAAGGTTTTATGGAAAATCAATTATCAATCATAAATACCTTTTTAATTTTGAAAACATAATACACAGTCGATGTGCTAGAGAAAAGACTTTGTTAAGCACAACGACCGGTTTTACAAAGGTATCCGTCAATCCATTATCCTGGACCAAGATTGATTCAATATTTAATCGCCCCATTGTTTCTATCCAGTTGTCACAAGCTTGATCTTATGAAAGATCTCACATGTCACCCACCAAGAGCTTGTTTGATGTTGGCTCTAGAAGGATTTTCATCTTCATCGTGAATATTTTCATATCACTCGGATGTTCTGGCAATACCACAAGGATAATGTGTAGGACTCTTAATATATTCTTACTTTCCACATTGTGTGAAACAGCAAGACTTCATTAACTTTGTGTCCTAATGAGATATTGTGGATGATCTCTTGGCTCTAGACTCAATTGTGCACATTTGGTTCCTATGCCGGAGACTAGGGAGAGGGTCTCCTTTTTCAATATCAACAATCTATAAGAGAAAGTCGATAGATAATGTAGGTTCCCCGTAAGAATGAAACAAGTCCTTTTAAGAGGAACTTGAGTGGCTTGGGAAGTTGTAGTGCAGTGCGTCACTGAGTCCATGACGTCTTGTCTTCAATACCGATGTTACCTTGGTAACCACCAGTAGCATATGAATTGAACCCGGTTTCTGCCCTAAGGTTGAATTATTCAAGGGCTATTTCTTTTCACCCTTTTCACATTTAATTATTTTTCATTCTTCAACCCCTTCAGTGCTTACCGAGACTTCATAACTAGAACCTTGTTGGGTTTATTCCTGTTCTAGCTCTATCTCAGTCCGCACTATTCCCATTTCTCACTTTTCTCCTTTTTTCATCATATCTAAGGACTTCTACACTATCTAGTGGATTGTCCCTGGGTAGATCCCTCTGGCTCTGGCGGGATCGTGGGAACGAATACCTAACCTAACCATCCTTATATCATCATACATAAAGTAAATTTGGTCGGTCTATTTGGTATTGTTCATCTGCCATTGGAACCAATTGAAAATCAATCCAGATACTTGTGATATATTGTCAAAGTATTTTGTACCTGAATTGTTTTTGATATTTTAGAAAAAGAGCTCCCCCTCAACATGTGCATCGTGTATTTGAAGTCGTTTTGGCACATGGAGGCAAGAGGAAGGATTCACTTATTTGATTACCATTTTCTAAAAGATATCAACATCACTTTCCTGATCAAAATTAGTATTTTTCATACTTTGTTAAGGGTATTTTTGGAAAGGATGTGGTTTTCAAAAAATTGTCCCCCCTCAATATGTGCATAGATATTTGAAAGTGTTTTGCACATATTAGGGAAAACCTGCACATTGAAACAAATCAATCACGTTTCAATCCTTTTTGGTTTGAAATAGATGCTCCCCCTCAACATGTGCATGGAAAAGTTGAAATCGTTTGGCACATGTGGGGAGGATAGCTTGTAGATCAGTATAAAACCATTTATCAACTTATCTGTTTAAATCCAATTTAAATCACAAATTCTCCCCCGATCATAATTTTCAACTCATTCGAGATTTGTGATCTCTGTAGATTTAAATTGATTTTAAAAGCTTTTGAGGAGAATTGTGACTTGCTTATGAAAACATTTAACCAATAAGGGTCAAATCTGAGACTTCAAACTCCAAAGATTAAACATGCTTAAATATCTTTAGAAAACATGACATAAACCTTGGTCTGAACCAATTGTATGACAAATAACATTTTGATTTAAATGAAATCATTCTCCCCCTCAATCAATGACATAAGTTGTTGATTGAGAGATAGAGATTTTGACAAATGTCAAGTCCAGATGATTTTCAAAAATTGAGACCGAGTTATTTTTATTAGTTTTCAATTAGATAACAAATATTTGTTTTTACTTTTTTTTTATATGTATATTCGAACAACATCTAAAGACCCGTGTCACTCTTTGAATGACAACACAAAGACCGTAGATATTATCGAATCAAGAAAAACATGACAAAATGACAATATTTTTGAATTTTTTCGAGTTTTTCAAATTTTTATGGATTTTTGAAAGTTTTATATTTTTCTATTTGCTTTTTGTTGGTTTTGTAATTTTGTATTTTGCTTTTTGAATAAATATTAACAAGAGATGGATGAAGAAAAACTTTTACTCCTCGTCTTCCTCTTGAAGACGTTTGAGTGTTTCCGGTTGTAGACTCTTTAGACCAAGTCGTGGGAGGATAAACTCAAAATGTTCTCTAGGAAGAGCATTGGTGAAGATGTCTGCTAACTGGTATTCAGTCCTAACAAAATAAAGTTCCACCACACCGTTCTCCACTTGCTCCCTGATGAAATGATGTCGAATGTCAATATGCTTTGCTCTTGAATGTTGAACGTTGTTGCATGAGAGAATAATGGCACTTTTGTTATCACAATACAGAGGAATTTTGTTGAATTTAAAGCCATAGTCAGATAATTGGGATCTCATCCATAGGATTTGAGCACAACAAGATGACATGGCTATGTATTCAGCCTCTGTAGAGGATATAGAAGTACTCATTTGTTTCTTTGAAGACCAGCTCACGAGCTTATCACCCAAAAACTGAGCACCTCCTGACGTGCTTCGACGTATATCTTGACATCTTGCATGATCAGCATCTGCATAGGCTGTTAGTGACATACCGGTGTCCTTCGGGTACCAAAGTCCCATATTGATGGTTCCTTGGAGATACCAAAAGACCCGTTTAACCGCTTCAAGGTGCTTTTTGGTAGGCTTAGCCTGATATCTAGCACACATGCATACAGCGAACAGAATATCAGGTCTACTGGTTGTGAGGTACATCAGGGATCCAATCATACTACGATATTTTGTTTGATCTACCATGATCCCTGAGTGGTTCTCATCCAGTTTAGTACGCTCTATCATGGGAGTGTCAACAGAGTCACAAGAATCAAATCTAAATTTCTTTAAAATCTCATTAGCATATTTAGATTGATTGATAAAAATGCCTCCCGGACTTTTTGAAATTTGTAATCCCAAGAAAAATGACATTTCTCCCATCATTAACATTTGAAATTTGGAGCCCATCTCTTTAGAAAAACGGTCACATTCATTGGGGTCAGTCGAGGCAAAAATAATATCATCAACATAAATTTGAACATGAATTAAATGTTTGCCTGACTTTCTGGTGAACAATGTCGGATCAACTGCTCCTTTGCTGAATCTAGTAGATAGAAGAAACTTTGATAGCGTATCATACCATGCCCTTGGAGCTTGCTTCAAACCTTAAAGAGCCTTCTTCAAGCGATAGACATGAGTAGGATGCTCTGAATTCACAAAAACTTCAGGTTGGCTGACGTATACAACTTCTTTAAGATCTCCGTTAAGAAAAGCCGTCTTTACATCCATTTGATAGACTACCATGTTCTTACTTGCAACATTAGCCAGGAAGATTCTGATTGCCTCGATGCATGCAACTGGAGCAAATGATTCTTCAAAGTCAATACCCTCCTCTTGACGGTATCCTTTTGCAACCAATCGAGCCTTGTTCTTTAATACATCACCATGCTCATCAAGTTTTACTTTGAAGATCCACTTTAGAGCAATGATCATAGTACAGTCTGGAGCATGTACTAATTCCCATACATCTATTCGATCGAACTCATGAATTTCTTCTTGCATGGCATTGAACCAGCTGTCTTCATTCATTGCAGTTTTAACGTCTTTTGGTTCGACCTTGGATAGTACGGAGTTGAAGAAGCACCATAAGGCATCAGTTGCAAGTTGTTTACGAGTGGATACTGGACGAGAGGGGTTTCCAATGATGTTGTCCAATGGATGATCACGTGTCCATTTTCTAAGGTGTTCGTGTATTTGTTGTTGAGGAACTGAAGTAGCAGAGTTGTTTTCTCCTGATGAAGATGGTTCTGATGATGGTTTAGGAGCAAATATGTTCTAAAAGGGAGCATTTTCAAGAGTAGCAAAGGGGTTATCTCCATCATAGGTGCCAGAAACAATTCCATGATGTACACTTGATGATTGAGGAATTGATGATGAGACAGAGTGATCAGCAGAAGGCGCTTCTTGACTTAATGACATAGAAACTGAAGGGTTATCTTTATTGATAGGGATAGGAGCAGCCTCTGTTGATGGATTTGACAGATCATTTGCAATTGGCTCATAGTGTTCATCAAACATTGGATCAAACAATTTCTTCAAATCATCTTCTGAAGGAGGTACATAAGGAGTTGCTGGTGAGAGATTTTTTACAAGAGAAGAACTAATGGGACTACTAGATGAAGGTTGTGATACGGGTCCAGAACTTGATTGTCCTGGAGCCATTTGCCCGGATAGCTCATCGAACGTGACGTGAATAGTTTCCATGATATCTCGAGTTCTTTTGTTGTAGATTCGGTAACCCTTCTTGTTTGATGCATAACCAAAAAAAACTCCAATGTCCGCCTTAGCTCTTAATTTACCTAAATCTTGACCGTCATTTGTTGGATAGCACAAAGAACCAAACACACGAAGGTAGGAGAGATCAGGTTTTCGGTTATGGACAAGTTCGTATGGAGTTTTTCCATGAGAGGTGTGTATAAGGGAACGATTTTGGGTGTAGCAAGCAGTGGCAATGGCTTCAGCCCAGAGAAACATTGGAACCTTTGAGTAGATCAGCATTGTTCTTGCGGCTTCCACAAGAGTTCGATTTCGTCTTTCAATAACACCGTTCTGTTGAGGAGTTTGAGGAACACTTCTTTGATGACTAATTCCAACACTTTCATAAAATTTACTTAAGTCTTTGTTAACGAACTCTGTGCCATTGTTTGTTCGAACAATTCTAACAGTATTGTTAAGTCGAACCTGAAGCTGCTTGATAAGTTTGATGATGACATCTGGAGTTTCATCCTTTGTCCTCAAAAGCTTTACCGAAGTAAATCGAGAGTAGTCATCAACAACAACTAAAATATATTTCTTCCCATTAATCGTTTGCACTCTCATTGGTCCGCACAAATCCATATGAAGGGTATGCATAACTTCCATTACTGAGTTTGTGGTTATAGGTTTGTGGGCATATTTCTTGCTTTTTCCCAATTGGCATGCTGAACACAGATGATCTTTTTCATACTTTAATCTGGGTAAGCCTCTTACAAGATCCTTTCTGGAAAGATTATTAATGGTGCCGAAGTTCAAGTGATTGAGACGACGATGCCATAACCATGATTTTGTTTTCGAAGCCTTTGACAACAAGCAGATTGGAGAAGACTTAATCATGTCTTCGATAGAGATGGTGTACAGATTTGAACCACGAGTTCCTCTTAACAGTTCCACACCATCAAGTTCTCTAACGAAACAAGTATGTTTTCTAAAAGCCACTTCTAGATCGGAATCACAGAATTGACCAACAGAAAACAAGTTATGACCAAGACCTTCAACATAATATACCCTGGAGATTACACTATCGCCAACAACATAGTCTCAATAACCCATAATTGCACCAAAATGGTCGTTCCCAAATCTAACAGTCCCGATGAATTTACTCACGAAGTTCATGAGCCGCGAGCGATCTCCAGTCATATGCTTGAAACAGCCTGAGTCCAGGTACCACAGAACGATTTGAACGATCTGCAGTTGAACACAGACAAGAATGGATAACTGGATAATTGGGATCCCAATGTAAGAATAGGTTCCATTTGGTTAGTAACAGTGATTGGAACACCCACATCAGAAGTAGAATCAATAGAATCATTAGGGATAGATGCAGTACTAGTGAGCGCATTAGACCTATTCAAAGTATGTTCACTTCTTAAAGGAATAGTTCTACCGGTAGGCATCCATTTCCTAATGGGATTGACTTAGCTAATTTAGGGCACATCTCATTAAGATTGAATTTGCGGCCAGTAGGTATCTACTGATAACCTATGTTACTAAATTTCCTTTCTGTGGGTTTCCAATGTTTTCTAACCTTCTTTCTCCACTGCTTTCTAGCCTTCTTAACATGCTTTATGGCATTAACAATCTTAACAGGGCATTTAACAGCATTAATCAAATCATTCACACCACATTCATGATTAGTAACAGAAACCAAGCAATCATCATTACATGTTTTGCCAAAAGTAGCAGAATTCGAATTAATTACAGTACGCTTATAGCTAATACTAGAATCAACACGATTCGTTTTATTCAACTCAAATCTAATGTTCCTAGGGTGGTCTTCTACTTTCTTCCATTGCACATTCTTAGCTTGCGAGGTCCTATCTTGCTTTGTATTGCCTGGAGGCTTTGACCCGCTTGCTTTAATGTCACTGATTACTCCTGTAGAGGGAATTATGGGAACATTAGTTGGTTGGGCTACCTTTTGCATTCCTGAACTAGAAGTGTAGGGATCTGAACTACATGAAGGCACTTTAGAGTTCACTTTCTTAATACTGGACATAGAATGGGTTGCATACTTGGCACTAGGCATAGAACAAGGCATCACAACTTTATCTAACAGCTCCTGAGATCGTTTGGCCTGAATGCAAGCGAACCTAATTTCACTATCAAGTGGCTTATTTATGAAATCCTCTTCCACAATCTCACGGAGATATTCTAGACTATCCTTAAGGTGAGCGAAATAGTATGAAACACAAGTTCGTTATTTCTAAGATGAGGAGGAATGTATTTAACAGTCACAGTATATTTAGAGTCAGCAGATGACTTTGATGCAACATTCTCATTAAAGACAAGTGGCATTTTCCCTTTCACCTGACTCCTCAGATTCTCAATTTCCTTTTGTAATGACGTTATTTTTTCGTTGTTCTTGTCACGAGTGACTTTCATTGAATCATATAACTCTTTAAAGTGTCGTTTAACTTTTTCATTTTCTTCTAGAAATTCTCATTTTCCTTTTGTAAAACATTAACCAAGTTTTGAAGATGAAAAGTTTGAGAGCACTGAGAATCTAAAGGAGGAGGCATTTGGGAGCTAGTCACATTGTTCTTTTCACCCTTTAATTGTGAAATTTGGGCTTTCAACTTTCTGATCGTGTTACAGTGAACTTGAATCTGTTCATCACGTTTGTTTATTTCAAAAACTGCATCAAACTCTGGAACATTCGAGGATATCTTGATGTTTGAGGTTTTAAAATTTTCTTTTAGATGTTGATATTTTAGTTTCAAATCAAAATGTTCAACTTCTAGCTTAGAAATATGTTTTACCAAATTATCGTGATCATCCTGGTCAATTTTCTCATTTAGTTTTGAGTTTTTTTTTCAAGCTCAATGACACGATCATGGGAAAACTTTTAAAGCAACAGATAATTCATGAAATTGAGAAGTAGTAATAGAATGCTTAGTAACAGTATAAAACACATCTTGTGCCACACAACTCAATACTAAGTTCTCATTTAGGATATGCAAATTCTTCCTTTCAATTTCATTGTATTTGAGTTCCCGTTCATAATCATTGACTTCAACAATCATTGCATCAAATTCCTTTTCCATTTCTTTAATATCTAAGTTTATCCCCTTTTGAAGACTCTCAAATTGACCTTTTAATTTTTAAAGAAAGGCATGACCTCAGTTAAATAACATTCTTTAGTTTGCTCAAAACCTCTTTCCCATTCTGTTATCCCTGTAGGTGTGATTCTCTTCTTACATGTTTTCTCAAAATCAACGAATAATTGATAAACTACATACATGCTGATTAAGGTCTTGCTATTAGTGGAAATAGTTCTAGGAACTAAATTCATTGGTGTATTTGGAGGATACACAGTAGCTGCAGGCACTTTCCTAAGGGGAGGGTTTGTTTCAACAAGTTCACTTGCCTTTTGCTTATCCATATCTTTTTTCCAAAAAATTTGTTCTGGGGTTAATTGGGTTTGAGGCTTAAACCTGTTCAGGGAGATCCAATTTTCTTTTGTGTAATCATGGGGTTTGAACGTTATGTTTTGCTTTTTACACCCAGGATCTTTTAGCTTCTTATCCATTTTCTCCCTATTGACTTCTTCAAATTGCATATCTTCCTCAGTGCACTTAGCGCAACTAGGTTTCTGCCTAGGCTTAAGGATTTCATTACCATCATATATTACCTTCTGAACCTCTCTAGCTATTTTACCATACTTAGGATTGGGTTTCTCAACGAGGGGAATACTATGCTTATCGCTTAAGACTCTATGCTTAGTGATCATGTGAGCAGTCTGAATGGTATTCCCTTGTACGTACAACTTATTTTCAAGCTTGTTTTTCAAAGTTTTTAGATTGGAAAAATCATTCAAAAGTTTTGATTCCTTAGCATTAAATTCTTGTTTAAGCACTTTAACATTATCTTGAAGTTCTTGCTTTTGCTTAACAGTTTTAGAAAGCTTTTCTTGTAAGGAATTTAACTCTTGTTTTAACACTTCTTCTCTAAAATTACTTTTTCTAATGATTGTACGCATTTGGTCATCCATTTCCTGCTCACGGGTAGTTAACTCAAACTTAACACGTTGTTCATAAATAGCAACTTGTTCTTTATAGGCATTCAGTTTAGAGATAACAGAATCATCAGGGGCACATGCAGTGTATTCATAAAAATCATAGTCATCATTGACTGCAGAAGATACATCACTTGGTACAATCTCACTTTCACTTTGTGTCACATATTGATCATATGAGACAATATTACTATTACCCTTATTATCAATATCTGATTCATAAGTTTCAAGAGATTGTACTTCGTTATGTATCTTTTGCTCATCCACCTTATCGTATAGTTTTAATACCTCTGAGATGATTGATTCTTTGGATGGACCAGCCTGTTGTGGTGATGAGATCTTTGGAGAGACCATAGGTGAGATGCTAGCCATGAAGATTGTCTGGGCAGTAGGTTCATCATCGACATCAGAGTCAAATGCATCACAGTCTGCAGCTTGAAAGGCATTTTGATGATTGTGACCTATTTCCTGAATTGGCTGCTCATCCACATCAGCATCATATGTCTTAGCATTCCCTTCTGCAAGAAACAACAACTCCTCTTCATCTAAAGCTGCTCCATTATCCTGAGCTTGCACAAGCAACATCTTGTCTCTGAAGTATTCTGCATTCTGTGGACATTTTGGAGATGTGCAGTTCCTCGCAATATGTCCCTCACTACCACAGTTGTAGCATTTGATTGGCTTTGCTTGCCCTTGATTGGCATTTCTTCCACCATACTGATTAGCCACATATCCTCCACCTACTCCAGTATTACCATAACCTGCTCCAATCATCCCTTGTTTATATCGTCTTCCTTGCACATTCTGCACCACGACCTTACCATCTCTGACAGTAGCTTGATTGTGTGGATTGGATGCTGTTCTGAGGTTATTGTTGGTGAGTGGAGTGGAATTCATATTTTGACTAACCATGAGAGACATTTGATTGATGAAGTTTTCCATGAGTGTGTTTGAGTCTGGAGGCTTATATGCTGGATCAGGAATGAGTTTGTAATTACCATTACCCGTGGGTATGACTTAAGAAGCTTTGGTAGTAATCCCTACATTGGTGTAGAATGCTGTTTGATGAGCTTGATTCTCCTTGTTTGGATTTGAACTGCTCAAGGATCATTCGTTCAAACATAACATGTCTCTCATTCTGAAGTAAGAAGGCATACAGTTGCTCATAGTTGGTGTTCTTTAATCCTTTGGTTAGCTTCACAGAGGTGAGAAATTTGTGCCATTCGGGATTCATGTTGTTCACAAACTTTGAGTTCAACTGAATATTTGGCATGGTCATTTTGATATTCCTCATGTCATTCACAAGCTTGTGGAATCTCACATAATATTCATAGACACTTTCTTCTGGTTTTATCTTAAAGTGCTCAAATTCATCATACAGTTGTGATTCTCTGTCTTCCTTAGTTAATTCAGAACCCGAGAGAAGCATCTTGACATTATCCCAAACAGCCTTGGCTTCAGTGTTGTGATTGATAAGCTTGTAGATATCTTTTGGAAGACCCTGAAGTATAATGTTTGAAGCCCTGATATCAGCATCGTATCTCTTTTTCTCCTTATCACTGAGCTCATCATACGTCTTTGGTCTGTCCAAACCTAAGATCACTGTTCCATCTGCAGCTGTATCAAGTGTGTCTCTTGTAGTCTCAATCTGATAAGGTCCTTCATCAATTGACTTGAGAATGTTGACCCCATTTTCCTTTCCCAAACAGTACAACCTAATTTGTTGAGCCCATGAGTCATAGTCAGTTCTGTCAAGCATGGGTGGACGAGTATCTGATCCAGCTGCTTGAACGTCCTCAGCTACAGAAGAGATGATTGTAGGGCACGTTGGTAGACATGTTTACAGATTACACGGGATTTTATAACTCTATGATTAAACCGGGAAATAGATTCTTTCACGGGATTTTACTAAATCAAGAGAAAACCATATCAAAAACAATAATCAACCAAGTCGCTATAAATCTTGAGAACAAGTCGCTATGTCACCAAGTCGCTAAGTAACCAAGTTGCTAAGTAACAACTCGCTAAAAGCACAAGTCGCTATGAAACAAGTCGCTAGACACAAGTCGCTAAAGCAACAACTCGCTAAGTTGACAAGTCGCTAAAGAACCACTCGCTAAGTGGCCAAGTTGCTAAATACCTGGAAGACAAGTCGCTACTCACCCAAGTCGCTAGGTATAAACCTTGAGAACAAGTCGCTAAGTAACAACTCACTAAGCACAACAAAGACAAGTCGCTGAAAATAGTAAAGACAAGTCGCTACGTTGAACAAGTCGCTAGCCGAAGTGGTACATCCACTACTTTGTACTATTTGTTGCCTTGTCTCAATAGACAAGTCGCTAGTGCTCAATTCGCTACCACTTCAACTACAAGTCGCTGAAAACTAAAGAAGCAAGTCGCTACCAAGAATACTTATCCGAGAGTCAAGTCGCTAGCTAGAAAAACTTAAACACAACCCTTTTCAATCCAAAACAAGCCCAACCAAAGTGATTCAAGCTTTCCAAATCAAAACCCAAGCACATACAATGATTCTAAACACAAAAGTACAATCAAAATTCAAACTTTAACACAAGAAATGATCCAAATGATGCAAAAACCACTAAACTTTTTCAAACCCAAAAACCATATAAAACCACTAGAAATCCAAGGACATGTAAGAGAGATGATCAAACCATGGCTCTTGATACCATTTGTAACATATTGGATTTCACAAACACATCAAACCATGACATATATAGGCGTATACTATAAGGTTTTTAGAGAGAGAAAGAGTTAGAGGTTTGGAAACTTAGTGAGAGAAAGTAAAAGTATTATTATGAGCTCCAACCCTCTACCTTGGGAGGTAGAGGGTATTTATAGTATCTTACATAAACGCCACCTACGGGCTGTGGATCAGGCATACAGTGGGTAAAGACCCGTCCGTCCTCCACGGTGTTACTTAACTAAATACTACCTAACATTAAATAACTTACGACTACGAGCTTTCTAACGATTACATACACTTGAGGTGACTGACACTTTAATAATTGGATTTACTAAATCCTAACAAGGACTACAATGATAAAGGTCGTTAAAACATACATGTATTAATCATATGAATATATTTATAAAAAGGTTTTTAATGTAATGATCAAATTGCATATGCAGGTTGTTCGTCAGACACTGATATGTGTCTAAATACACATATATTTGTATTATATAAACCCACAAAAACAACCAAAAACACACAAATGACTCACAAAAGGTTACAAATATCATTGAAATGTGTTTTTATGTGATTCAGGTACAAAAGATTGAAAAACAAGTGAAAAATGATCAATTTCACAACAATTGTCGTTTTCAGTCCCTGGAGTTACACAAAATGGCAAAACTAGTCCCTGAAGTTTCAAAATGAAATAAAAGTTAACTTAAGTCCTTGGGAAACCAAAAATATTCACAAAACATCCCTGGATAAAAGTTTACACAAAATGGCAATTTTTACCCCTCAAGTTACAAAATTGGCAAAAATAGTCCCTGGGTATTCAAAACTTGGAAATTTCACAAATTACCCTTGTACTATGCATGAACTTACAAAATGGAACAATTTTGAATAACTTTTGGAAATTTACACTTTAGTCCCCCAAGAATCCAAAATTTACACAAATGGTCATTTTAAGCTTTAAAATGTTTTAATTAACAATATTGGTCCTTGTGTTATTATGTAATGGCAGGTTTGATCCTTGTAAGAACTTTGGAAACTTGACAGGTTCAGTCCCTAATATTTGGCAGATTTACACTTTTGGTCCTTGGGTTATTAAGCTATACCAAACGGACACCCTTATTAAATACCCAAGTCCACTAACTCCTAGGCCCAATCCTTCCCAAGCCCAACAAACAAACCAGTCTGTTATTAATTTCAGTCAAATGGTCAAACAAGCAAAACCGCCAAACACTGTAGCACCGTCTCTCCCATCTCTGTAATCCTGAAACCAGAGTGGTTTTTCCCCCTCCACCTGTCCTCCACAGCTCACAACCTACTCCCTTACACCTCTCAAACTTATCCCACATCACCAATTAATGCATCCCCACACCCTTTTCACTCCAAACCTTACCCCATCCTCTGTTTTCTTCCATACAGCCCCAACTTGCTCAAAAAGCTTCTCAACTTGTTCCCTCCACCTCTACATACATACAAGAAGCATTGAATGCTTCTCAAACCGCCTCAGCTGTCTATTCAACTTTTGGCGCCAAAAGTGTTTTAAACGGTTGAGATCAATTGGACTAATTCAAAGGCTCAGATTGAAGTGGGAACTTATGAGTGGGCAACAAGGACTACTGAGACTATAAAAGAGAGAAGAAAGACAGAGAATGAAGCCACCTTGGCCTTAAGCCATTGTCACACTATGGAATAGCCATAGTCTTTACTGTTTAATTTACTTATCATATCATTTACAAGCTTTAATAGTGTAATGAATCTCAAAGTAGTGTAATGGAACCTCAATTTACAGTTTTAATGCAAGTTTTTTTAAATTTCATGATTTTCATAATTGTCTTTTAATTTCAAGTTATTTACATTTCTGTTGGATTATTGTTGTTTGATGGACTCTATAGGTCACATAAGCTCCTGACAAAGCTTGTTAAGCTTTTAGATACATTAAATCAGCTTGGTCTTTTCAAAATCAAAAATCACTAAAAAATAGAGAAAAATAGAAAATAATCAAAAATCAGATTTATGAAGAAGGTGATGAAGCAGGGTTGGATTTGGAATGCTATGGGGTATTAGGAGCTTAATGGGAAGCTATTGGGTGTAACCTTGTCCTTGGTTTCTATGTCTCAATCCACTTTCTCATTTGTAAGCATTTTTCTAATTTTTTGCAATTTACTGTTTTACTGTTTTAGCTGCTTTGATTTTCATATTTTCATGTTTCTGTGTTGTTAGTTTATGATGTTATAGCTTAATATCAGGTGTTTATGTTTTGAAATTGGATTATGGTTTGGAATTTCATTAAACTGCCAATATACTTACTTTTGAAAATCATAGACCTAGACTCTTGTGACTACTTGTTTAGGTTGAATAAGGTTTGGTTTGACACACTAAAACCTCTGGATTTGATAAATCATGCTTATACAGTCAGATGTTATGAAAACCTCAAAACAATCCCTTTTAAAATATTGTTTGGATTTGCTGATACATGAGCAGTCTAGTGTGTGTGTGTTGTTGTTTATCATTGTTTACTGTCACATTAGTATCTAGTAGCTCATTCATAGCATAATTTTTAGTCCTTATTCAGTAAATAGTCAAAATCACTTTTAATTTGTCTTAAAATCAATACTGTTAGGATTTAAGATTCCAATTTTCATCTCAGTAATACATAAATAGGATATCTAGCTTTATTTCATGTTCTTGTGTCATAATATAACATATTAAGTCAGTAGATTAAGTTTTAAATTCATTTAAGTCAAACTTTTATGTTCTTGCGAAAAGTCAAATTTTCAAATAGTCGTTTTTGAATAAAATGTATAATTTTGTGTAGGACTCAGTGTTAAGTTTTAGTCTTAATCCTTTTGGGATAGTTAAATTTAGCTGCTAAACTTAAATAGAAAAATACTAGTTTACTATTTCTCAGCTTTTTAAGTACTTATTTCCTAGCTTATTTTTGATCCTTTGTCTGTAAGCATGCCCTGCACCACAGTTTAGGTGTCAAGTTCATGAGCTTGCATAAGCTTCATGACTTGACCCTAGCTTGTGCATTTGGCTTCTTTATGTAGCCTTTGTGGTCTAGTCTTTATGTGTCTACTTATTTTTCAGTTTTCAGCTTATTTGCATAGCTTAATTACCCAAACTTTTTTGTCCCATCTCATCCACTACACTGAAGCAAACAGTGTAGTGGAGTAGTTTTCAAAAGCTTGAAATAAGCTCCTCAGTGAGCTTGAGTATGTGACCCTTGGCTTTTCACAAAGCCAAGGTACCCATCTCAATGCCTCAATATGAGTTGAGCTTATTAGAGCTTATTTAATAGGTCAATTAAGAGCTTGTGTTTGCCCACTCTCAACATACCTCTGAGCAATTCAGTGGTATTACACCATTTCCACAAGCTTCTCACAAGCTCCTTAGTGATCACTAGCCTTTGTAGCTTGGCTTTTTAGGAAGCCTAGCTACCCAGCTTTTAGATCCTGCACTTAATTTTCATATTGTAGCTTATTCAACAGGGCTGCAATGGGCTTTTAGTTTGTCCCATATTGATAGTGTAAACTGAGACCCAGTCACATATAGTCACTTGGATGACTTTTCATGAGCTTCTCACAAGCTCACTAGTGGACCTCACTAGGTAAGCTTGGGCTTTTTGAAAAGCCTACCAGACCATCTTGCAGCTTTCACTTTTATTTTGATCTTTTAAGTTTGTTTGACAAGCTTAAATTGCCAAACCAAATGGATGCAAGGGTGTTTGGATCTGTATGAAACTGAGAAGAGCTTATGAGCTTATTAGAGCTTATTAGTGATTCTCAGTTCACATGCTTGTATATATATATGACTAATATACTTGTGCATACTTTATTTTACCTTTTGTTTCTTGTGTATAGCTTTTTCAAGCTTATCATGAGCTTATTACTCCACTTAGAGCCCAAAAGCTCAACTGTGTGGGTAATAAGCCCACGTTTGGCTTATTTGTAGGTTTTATAAGTTCTATTTTCATCTTATATGTATATTATCTGTTTATATTCAGTTTCATAAAGAGAAAAAACCAAAAAGACCTTTTAAACCATAAGTGCTAGCTTCTATGTGGAAGCTTATGGCTTATTTAGCCAACTGTCATGGAAATAAGCTCCCACAGAGCTTATTTCCAAGTTTTACAAAAGTTGGTTTTGTTAAAGTTTCTTATATTTAGCTTATTATTAGTTTTGCAAAAAGAAAAATTAAAAATAAAAATAAAGTGCAAAAAGGGGGTAGGCAGGCTCGAACCTGAGACCTCCCCCTTATGAACGTGTTAGAAGTGTACCTGGATACCAATTGCCCTTGGGACTTGTCTCGTTCAAATCTTGCACAATCAAATATATAAGTACACTTTGTCAGTATAAGCTTATACGAGCCTAAGTGCTTATTTCTAGCTTATTCAAGCTAGCTTTTTCAAGTTTTGTATTTTTCTTATCTTAGTATTAGTATAAAGTATTTTCTGTAAAAGTTTCAGATTTTTCTCATTAGTTTTACTATTTTTAAACATTTAATTAGAGTTTTATAGTATTTAATTCATAATAAATAAAATAATTATCTAAAAAATATAATTCTTTTTTGTAAAAATTTCTTTTATCAAATAGTATGTAATAAAATTAGTTTTATACTTGTAGGACTTTTATTTCATAAATTTTACGTTTTATCTTGCGCTCCAGCGTAATTTTTAAACGTAACGCTCGTTTTAGTTTTAAACAACGTTTCTAGGTAATTTTAGTTTACGTTTTAGTTAAGATAGTTTATTTAAGTTATTTTGTTTTATAAATCATAAACGTTCATCGATTTGTGAAAATAGTGATAGCGTTTATTTAATAGATTTTAACTTTTATCTTCTTTAATTTGCATTTAAGTCGCTAAGACATGCAAATCCCTACTGTAATTATAATCGTTTTATATGTTTACGTTTAATCTAAGTTAAACGTACGTTTGTATATCTTTTATTATTTTTAGGTTTCTGATTGTACGTTTCTTAATTGAACTAGCTGTGACAGAGCTATTACTATTCACATTCAGTGTTAGTCAATCAGATTCCTGTTTTCCTATACTAATATTATTTTTCAATAATCCACAAGTCATTATACCAGAATATCACGCCTCACCAGGACATAAACGATCCAAGGATATTTTTAATCCTTGGTAAACATGCATTTTTCTCCCGGGCTGTCGCCCTTTTATCATCTGTTACGGTTGACCGTTGAAAAGCGGTTAGCTCGTGTGACGGAGAAATAAAAGAAGGTAGTCCGGGAGGAACCAAATTTTGGCGCCGCTGCCGGGGAGGCTAGCTGCGTATTATGACTTGTATTTTGTACTTTGTTGAAATACCTATCCTTGTATGTAAATTACACATACTTCATTTCATATAAACAATATAAAATACAAAAAGATTTTATGGTTGAAATCTATCTGTGCTTTGATTTGCATTTGACTGTCAATTTTCCTAATCTTGATATTCCTAGGTCTAAATTTTGGCTAAACACCATGTTTACACTTAAAAAGGATTTACTGTGCTTAGTATAATTCCTGGAATGTGATAGATTAGGTTTAAATCAGTATCATGTATTAAAAATCTCATTTAGGTTTCCTTTTTAGCCATTTCTTTGTATATATATATAAAAGTTATAAAATACAAAAACATTTTTCGTTTCTGTTTATATTATATAAAAAAAAAAACCCAAAAAGATTCTCCCTACCTTTATCTTCATAATTCTGTGAGTGAACCCCACTCTAATTTCTCGTCAAATCATTTTCACTTTTCTTACCCATTTCTACCACCTAAGTGTGGGGGTGTGCCCCACATTTCGTACATAGATTTATAAAACGTTGAGAAAATTGTATATATTAAAAAATAAAATAATTGTTGTGTTTACCCCACTTAGTTTTGAATATTGAGGACAATATTCATTTCTAAGTGTGGGGGGGGAAATTCTGGCGAATTTGATCATAAAATATACCCTTTTAGTCCCTTTTTCCCCCAAAATGGCCAAATTTTAAATTTTTTTTTTTTTTTTGGAAGTACTATGTACTAAACACAACAAATGGTAATCAGTCCACCATGTCTAACCCACATAAGGATTGGCTAATCCAGGAGCAAACGGCTCTTGGTAAAGATATCTCAAATCCGTTTATGGCTTGCAATTTGCCCAAAATTGTATGGTTCTCAACTCACCATATCCTAAAAAGTGAAGAGTTGGCTAGCCCGCAAGTTTATGGTTTGTGGTAAAGGCAGTGGAAAATCCATAATTGGTATTCAGCTCACCAAAGATAATTCTGATAATTTATCTAAGAGTTGGCTAGTCCAGAAGCAAACGGCTTCTGGTAAAGACAAATCAAATCCGTTTACAGCTTATGATTTGCTCAAAATCATTTGGTTATCAGTGTACCAAGGTTCTTACTTGAACTGAAACATTTGGCTACTCCAGAAGTAATGGCTTTTGGTAAAGAGTTTTTCAAATCCATTAAGTTTTAAATAAAAGATTGCTAGGGACTAGCAATAGTTTAGTGTGGGGGATTTGATATGTGTCTAAATACACATATATTTGTATTATATAAACCCACAAAAACAACCAAAAACACACAAATGACTCACAAAAGGTTACAAATATCATTGAAATGTGTTTTTATGTGATTCAGGTACAAAAGATTGAAAAACAAGTGAAAAATGATCAATTTCACAACAATTGTCGTTTTCAGTCCCTGGAGTTACACAAAATGGCAAAACTAGTCCCTGAAGTTTCAAAATGAAATAAAAGTTAACTTAAGTCCTTGGGAAACCAAAAATATTCACAAAACATCCCTGGATAAAAGTTTACACAAAATGGCAATTTTTACCCCTCAAGTTACAAAATTGGCAAAAATAGTCCCTGGGTATTCAAAACTTGGAAATTTCACAAATTACCCTTGTACTATGCATGAACTTACAAAATGGAACAATTTTGAATAACTTTTGGAAATTTACACTTTAGTCCCCCAAGAATCCAAAATTTACACAAATGGTCATTTTAAGCTTTAAAATGTTTTAATTAACAATATTGGTCCTTGTGTTATTATGTAATGGCAGGTTTGATCCTTGTAAGAACTTTGGAAACTTGACAGGTTCAGTCCCTAATATTTGGCAGATTTACACTTTTGGTCCTTGGGTTATTAAGCTATACCAAACGGACACCCTTATTAAATACCCAAGTCCACTAACTCCTAGGCCCAATCCTTCCCAAGCCCAACAAACAAACCAGTCTGTTATTAATTTCAGTCAAATGGTCAAACAAGCAAAACCGCCAAACACTGTAGCACCGTCTCTCCCATCTCTGTAATCCTGAAACCAGAGTGGTTTTTCCCCCTCCACCTGTCCTCCACAGCTCACAACCTACTCCCTTACACCTCTCAAACTTATCCCACATCACCAATTAATGCATCCCCACACCCTTTTCACTCCAAACCTTACCCCATCCTCTGTTTTCTTCCATACAGCCCCAACTTGCTCAAAAAGCTTCTCAACTTGTTCCCTCCACCTCTACATACATACAAGAAGCATTGAATGCTTCTCAAACCGCCTCAGCTGTCTATTCAACTTTTGGCGCCAAAAGTGTTTTAAACGGTTGAGATCAATTGGACTAATTCAAAGGCTCAGATTGAAGTGGGAACTTATGAGTGGGCAACAAGGACTACTGAGACTATAAAAGAGAGAAGAAAGACAGAGAATGAAGCCACCTTGGCCTTAAGCCATTGTCACACTATGGAATAGCCATAGTCTTTACTGTTTAATTTACTTATCATATCATTTACAAGCTTTAATAGTGTAATGAATCTCAAAGTAGTGTAATGGAACCTCAATTTACAGTTTTAATGCAAGTTTTTTTAAATTTCATGATTTTCATAATTGTCTTTTAATTTCAAGTTATTTACATTTCTGTTGGATTATTGTTGTTTGATGGACTCTATAGGTCACATAAGCTCCTGACAAAGCTTGTTAAGCTTTTAGATACATTAAATCAGCTTGGTCTTTTCAAAATCAAAAATCACTAAAAAATAGAGAAAAATAGAAAATAATCAAAAATCAGATTTATGAAGAAGGTGATGAAGCAGGGTTGGATTTGGAATGCTATGGGGTATTAGGAGCTTAATGGGAAGCTATTGGGTGTAACCTTGTCCTTGGTTTCTATGTCTCAATCCACTTTCTCATTTGTAAGCATTTTTCTAATTTTTTGCAATTTACTGTTTTACTGTTTTAGCTGCTTTGATTTTCATATTTTCATGTTTCTGTGTTGTTAGTTTATGATGTTATAGCTTAATATCAGGTGTTTATGTTTTGAAATTGGATTATGGTTTGGAATTTCATTAAACTGCCAATATACTTACTTTTGAAAATCATAGACCTAGACTCTTGTGACTACTTGTTTAGGTTGAATAAGGTTTGGTTTGACACACTAAAACCTCTGGATTTGATAAATCATGCTTATACAGTCAGATGTTATGAAAACCTCAAAACAATCCCTTTTAAAATATTGTTTGGATTTGCTGATACATGAGCAGTCTAGTGTGTGTGTGTTGTTGTTTATCATTGTTTACTGTCACATTAGTATCTAGTAGCTCATTCATAGCATAATTTTTAGTCCTTATTCAGTAAATAGTCAAAATCACTTTTAATTTGTCTTAAAATCAATACTGTTAGGATTTAAGATTCCAATTTTCATCTCAGTAATACATAAATAGGATATCTAGCTTTATTTCATGTTCTTGTGTCATAATATAACATATTAAGTCAGTAGATTAAGTTTTAAATTCATTTAAGTCAAACTTTTATGTTCTTGTGAAAAGTCAAATTTTCAAATAGTCGTTTTTGAATAAAATGTATAATTTTGTGTAGGACTCAGTGTTAAGTTTTAGTCTTAATCCTTTTGGGATAGTTAAATTTAGCTGCTAAACTTAAATAGAAAAATACTAGTTTACTATTTCTCAGCTTTTTAAGTACTTATTTCCTAGCTTATTTTTGATCCTTTGTCTGTAAGCATGCCCTGCACCACAGTTTAGGTGTCAAGTTCATGAGCTTGCATAAGCTTCATGACTTGACCATAGCTTGTGCATTTGGCTTCTTTATGTAGCCTTTGTGGTCTAGTCTTTATGTGTCTACTTATTTTTCAGTTTTCAGCTTATTTGCATAGCTTAATTACCCAAACTTTTTTGTCCCATCTCATCCACTACACTGAAGCAAACACTGTAGTGGAGTAGTTTTCAAAAGCTTGAAATAAGCTCCTCAGTGAGCTTGAGTATGTGACCCTTGGCTTTTCACAAAGCCAAGGTACCCATCTCAATGCCTCAATATGAGTTGAGCTTATTAGAGCTTATTTAATAGGTCAATTAAGAGCTTGTGTTTGCCCACTCTCAACATACCTCTGAGCAATTCAGTGGTATTACACCATTTCCACAAGCTTCTCACAAGCTCCTTAGTGATCACTAGCCTTTGTAGCTTGGCTTTTTAGGAAGCCTAGCTACCCAGCTTTTAGATCCTGCACTTAATTTTCATATTGTAGCTTATTCAACAGGGCTGCAATGGGCTTTTAGTTTGTCCCATATTGATAGTGTAAACTGAGACCCAGTCACATATAGTCACTTGGATGACTTTTCATGAGCTTCTCACAAGCTCACTAGTGGACCTCACTAGGTAAGCTTGGGCTTTTTGAAAAGCCTACCAGACCATCTTGCAGCTTTCACTTTTATTTTGATCTTTTAAGTTTGTTTGACAAGCTTAAATTGCCAAACCAAATAGATGCAAGGGTGTTTGGATCTGTATGAAACTGAGAAGAGCTTATGAGCTTATTAGAGCTTATTAGTGATTCTCAGTTCACATGCTTGTATATATATATGACTAATATACTTGTGCATACTTTATTTTACCTTTTGTTTCTTGTGTATAGCTTTTTCAAGCTTATCATGAGCTTATTACTCCACTTAGAGCCCAAAAGCTCAACTGTGTGGGTAATAAGCCCACGTTTGGCTTATTTGTAGGTTTTATAAGTTCTATTTTCATCTTATATGTATATTATCTGTTTATATTCAGTTTCATAAAGAGAAAAAACCAAAAAGACCTTTTAAACCATAAGTGCTAGCTTCTATGTGGAAGCTTATGGCTTATTTAGCCAACTGTCATGGAAATAAGCTCCCACAGAGCTTATTTCCAAGTTTTACAAAAGTTGGTTTTGTTAAAGTTTCTTATATTTAGCTTATTATTAGTTTTGCAAAAAGAAAAATCAAAAATAAAAATAAAGTGCAAAAAGGGGGTAGGCAGGCTCGAACCTGAGACCTCCCCCTTATGAACGTGTTAGAAGTGTACCTGGATACCAATTGCCCTTGGGACTTGTCTCGTTCAAATCTTGCACAATCAAATATATAAGTACACTTTGTCAGTATAAGCTTATACGAGCCTAAGTGCTTATTTCTAGCTTATTTAAGCTAGCTTTTTCAAGTTTTGTATTTTTCTTATCTTAGTATTAGTATAAAGTATTTTCTGTAAAAGTTTCAGATTTTTCTCATTAGTTTTACTATTTTTAAACATTTAATTAGAGTTTTATAGTATTTAATTCATAATAAATAAAATAATTATCTAAAAAATATAATTCTTTTTTGTAAAAATTTCTTTTATCAAATAGTATGTAATAAAATTAGTTTTATACTTGTAGGACTTTTATTTCATAAATTTTACGTTTTATCTTGCGCTCCAGCGTAATTTTTAAACGTAACGCTCGTTTTAGTTTTAAACAACGTTTCTAGGTAATTTTAGTTTACGTTTTAGTTAAGATAGTTTATTTAAGTTATTTTGTTTTATAAATCATAAACGTTCATCGATTTGTAAAAATAGTGATAGCGTTTATTTAATAGATTTTAACTTTTATCTTCTTTAATTTGCATTTAAGTCGCTAAGACATGCAAATCCCTACTGTAATTATAATCGTTTTATATGTTTACGTTTAATCTAAGTTAAACGTACGTTTGTATATCTTTTATTATTTTTAGGTTTCTGATTGTACGTTTCTTAATTGAACTAGCTGTGACAGAGCTATTACTATTCACATTCAGTGTTAGTCAATCAGATTCCTGTTTTCCTATACTAATATTATTTTTCAATAATCCACAAGTCATTATACCAGAATATCACGCCTCACCAGGACATAAACGATCCAAGGATATTTTTAATCCTTGGTAAACATGCATTTTTCTCCCGGGCTGTCGCCATTTTATCATCTGTTACGGTTGACCGTTGAAAAGCGGTTAGTTCGTGTGACGGAGAAATAAAAGAAGGTAGTCCGGGAGGAACCAGACACAAACAAATACCACCTCCTAAATAGAGGTTAATATGGATTGTGGTAGATCAGCATTGGTTGACGTCGTCATTAAAGGTGAAAAGGGAGTCTAATGCTCGGTTTTTTATTGATGTATATATATTTTTGCTATTTTTACCAACATTTGAAAATTGTCGATTGCAGGAATTCGTTGTTCATGTGAAAGTGAGCATCTACCTACAACCCCATCGATTGCAAAAGTAAACATCAGTACCATTCACCAGATCATCATCATCATAATATTTTGTTAGGTTTGTCATGTTTAAATTTTTAGATATGCATCAGACTAAAGACATATTTTTAAACACATCATACAAAAAATCACCATAAAAACACATATTGCTTAGGTGTTGTAGTAATATTCATAGAACTCAACTAAGGGGGAAAAGTGGTCTTTCGTGCTGAATCGAGGCGCAAACAAGAGAAAGTGAGGATGCTTAAGGAGATGGGTAAAGTCGTAGCAATGACAGGAGATGGTGTTAATGAAGCATACTTGGAGTCCCTCCCAAAGGTATAAACAAAAATAAAAATCGTTCCATGATTTTACTTTTTGTGATTTGATGATTTATCAGTATATAACCTCGGTGCAATTCTAAGCAAAATGTTATCTGCCATTTGTTGTACTGTCACTTGGTGCACCTCATATCTGCTTCACTGATATCTCAGTTCCTGATGTTTCACTCTCGCGAAAGGTAATCTTTATTCTTTGTATCATAAAATGTTATGTTAAACGAATAGCAGAGTTATATATTTAGTCAATGTTGACATCTGAGCAAACTTTTTTTTATCTGATCTTAATTCAGTGAGCATCATGTCAACTTGTGTATTATATTGCTTTAGCATGGAGAACCTCGTGCAGTTGTAACAGACATCCAACCTGTGGATTTGGTGTATACAGATTGAGCCTCTATTGATGTATCGATACTTTATACATTGAAAAATAAGAGAAACAAAATTAATAGTGCAATAGTATGGGTCAATCCGAATTAGACAATATATTAGCTTTTCATAGTGATACGATTTATATTCAGTATTTACATAATGAGGATATTAACCTTTGATGTTGATCTGATCTGATTGTAGAATTTGAGATAGTAGACATGAGAACTGTAGCTAAACACTTGCTAGCTTAAAACGTGGTGAGTGCTCTTTGCTTTAAGATTCAGGGACTAGCATAGTTCTATACAGAAACCATGAAATTCGGAATCTAACAAGTTTAATAGTTAAACAAGTTTATATTGTGCTTAAAATTTGAGTTTGAATGCTCATTATCTTTATTGCTTTTCTGATTGTGGCATATGTGGTGGTGGTCGGCCTATTGGAAATTGGCTAACTTGTGTATCCTTTCGTCTTAAACAACATCAATTTGTTGCGGGTAAGTTTCTTCCTTCAAAAGCATGTTTCTTTTTTAAACAAACATATTACATGTTGAAATAAATGAAAATAATCTGTTGATCATCTTGTTTAAATCATAATAAGTGGGTTGGGTAACGGTCGACAACTACTTTTTTACCAGTTGGAGGAAAAATATTACCCAAATTGAGATGTTTATGGTTGACTCATAAATGTTTTCAATTTGACGCTTTTGCTTGAGTTCTTATAGTACTTTTTATGTCGATGTTACAGTTAAGGAGTGGTCTGGTGTTCTGTACGTATCTCCAACAATAGCCGGTAGCCAACCTAGAGGTCTGATTGCAGGGGATTGGGCAGCTATGCTTTCTTTAGGTCAAGAAGGTGAGATATTTTCATCCTAACCTTATAATAACTACCCCAGTTTTTACCACATCTTATCCAATATAACAATCATTATTGGTTCATTTTTTTAAAAGGTTACCTTGAGCACACAAGAGATATAATGAATGCATCAAAGAGGATACAAAACGGGTATATTGCTGTCTCCAGTCTCTTTCAAAATTTTAACATAAAACTACCTTTTTTCCCAGTGTCATAAGAAAGATCATCATGATGGTTTGCAGAGTGAAAGATATCCCAGAATTGTATATCGTCGAAAGACCAGAAATGACAATTGTGGCTTTGGGGTCTAATGTTATCGACATATTTTAAGTGAACAACATGCTGTCTTCTAAAGGATGGCACTTAAATTCGTTGCAGAGACCCAAGAGGACTTAAATTCGTTGCAGAGACCCAAGAGGTATACTACAACAACTGTTATATCTTTTAATGGGTCAAGCAGGTAATATTTTGAATTTTATTGGATAAAACGGGTCAAAACTTGCCTAAAATGTTTCAAATGTATATAACTATGTAACGAGTTGACACATTACTTATGAATGAACACAAAACTTTTGTTGGTCGACCAACCGGACATGGCAACAGTAAAAGCATGTTCACATTTGACAGTAGCCTGTTTTGACCCGTTATCCAACCCGCTCATCCCATACCTTTTATTATATTGCAAAGACCGATGATTGAATGATTTAATTTTATTATAGGAGGAAAATTCAATATTACATGTCAGAGAAATAATCAGATATATATGTGTGAAACGCAATACCAAACACCCTGTCATTTATCTACGGTGCATCTTAATTGATGATAGAGGTAAGTCATATAAGAATAAGGTTAACCATTGTATTAGTTCCATATAAATCAAGTGTACGTGTAATTTTTTTCTGGACAGCTTTGAGTGTTTGGTATATCCTACTGGTAGCCGAATATACTTTTATCAACTTCCAAAATGCACTTAACTTTTTGAAATTTATGACCAAAGTGGCTTAATGATCAAAGTATTGAACAATCTACAAGGTTGTCTAATTCATTGTTAGCCATTATTAGAATAATTTTAAATTAAGTTGATAATATATATGGAGTTCATGAATCATAAAGTTAGTTGCTATCATGTAGGAGTTTTTGTGGATGCAAGTGCCGCTGTAGATATTACCATGGATATGGAGATGCAGTGGGATGGAAACCCTAATATTGTTCTTGCCACCATGACGAAAGTTGGCGTGGCTTTACCAATACAGGTTTCGTTAACTTTGCTATAGTTTTAGTATCTCTTTTAGGATCGTAATATTTATTGTGTTGATGATTCGGGTGGTCTTGGATGATCAAAATACATGATTGCCATAGTTAGAGAGTTAGTAGAGAGAGAGGGTGTTCTTGCTAGAGGTTTACACAAAGGGAATATTAGATTGAATGAGAAGCACCACCCCTTCCATGGATGGAAGGGGTATTTATAGTTACAAACATACCGTCCTCCTGTCGGACTGTGGATCAGGCATACAGTGGGTAAAGACCCGTCCTTCCTCCACGGTGTTACACTACGCTAAACTACGCTACAAACTAACTAATTAACTACTAGATAACGTAAATAACTACAAGTCTACGAGCTAACATATGCTAGACCATAATTGGGGTGCCCGACACTTTAATATGGAATTTCCGATTCCTAACAATCTCCCCCTAAGGGAGGTCACCCCATGATTTACATTTTGAATCCTAGCATTCTATTCTTGACTTTGTTCTTGAGCTCGTAGACTTGAATTCTTCAACTTCTGCAACTTTGTGCTTTAGCAATGACTCTTCATAGTCCGATTACTTTGTACTTTAAGTGGAGGTCTTTGAACTGATCCAGATATTTGATGATCTTCGAGTTTTCATTGAGATCATCAGCCACAGTAAATCTCTCTGGATCATCCATAGTTGTGTTGCCTTCATGTGATGTTGTGACTTTTGGACCGACATGCTCACACTTTTGAATCATGACATCTTTCCATCAGAGTAGCGGAAGCTTTACTGATTCATGATATTTGCAGCAGCGTAGCAGAAGCATAGTATAAAAATATCAGAACCAGGTTATGTAGATATGCACCAGTCATGATTTCTTTAATTAAGTGTGGATGCTGTGAGCATGCGGCTTTGGATTGACTCCTCAATTCTGATCAGCTGCAACCGTCCAAATGTACCTGCAAACAACAGTTAGCAATAAAACACACGAAAGTGTCTTTGATCACTTTCGTTGAATTGAGGCACACGGCCCACGGTTCCCCGTTGATCAGTACAAGTACTGCCTGTGATCAGGTAGGATTCCTAAGAATCTCCTTGACAGGGTTTCGCAGCTGTTCTAGCTGTTCTCAAACCGGAACGTCTCAAAGAAGACAACACGGAGTGAGTGAACCAACGAATTGAGATTCATTGATTGATGAAAAATGATTTGAAAAACAATCGCGTATTGCTTGAAGAAAGAGTTTTGCAATACGACGAAGGTTTTATGAGAAAGATCAATTTTCAAACAAAATACTTTTTGTATTAGAGAATGAGTACACATTCGACGTGCTAGCGAAAAGAAGAGATTCGCACATCGAACGGTTTTTCTAAAAGTATTTTTCAATCAGAGATACTTTTTGAATTTGAAAACATAAGTACACATTCGACGTGCTAGAGAAAAGAAGGTTTGCACATCGAACGGTTTTTCCAAAAGTATTCGTCAATTCCATTCCTGGACCAAGGTTGATTCACGAGTGAATCGCCCCATCGTTTCTATCCAGTTGTCATAAGTTTGATCTTTTGAAAAGATCTCACATGTCACCCACCAAGAGCTTGTTTGATGTTGGCTCTAGAAGGATTTCCATCTTCATCGTGAATACTTTTACATACTACTCAGATGTTCTGGCAAAACCACAAGGATAATGCGTAGGACTCTCAATATATTCTTACTTTCCACATTGTGTGAAACAGCAAGTTATCATTAATTTTGTGTCCTAACGAGATATTGTGGATGATCTCTTGGCTCTAGACTCAATAGTGCACATTTGGTTCCTATGCCGGAGACTAGGGAGAGGGTCTCCTACTTCAATATCAACCATCTCTAAGAGAAAGTCGATAGATTATGTCGGTTCCCCGTGAGAATGAAACAAGCCCTTTTAAGAGGAACTTGAGTGGCTTGGGAAGTTTAGTGCAGTGCGTCACAGGGTCCATGACGTCTTGTCTTCAATACCAGTGTTACCTTAGTAACAACCAGTAGCATATGTATTGAACTCGGTTACTGCCCTAAGGTTGAATTGATGGAGGGCTATTTCTTTTCACCCCTTTTCACATTCAGTTCTTTTTCATTCTTCAACCCCTTCAGTGCTTACCGAGACTTCATAACTAGAACCTTGTTGGGTTTATTCTAGTACTAGCTCTGTCTCAGTCCGCACTCTTCCCATATTCTCATTTTTCTCCTTTTTTCAATATTCCTAAGGACTCTACACTATCTAGTGGATTATCCCTGGGAAGATCCCTCCGGTTCTGGCGGATCGTGGGAACAAATACCTAACCTAACCATCCTTATAACACCATGCATAAAGTAAATTTGGTCGGTCTTTTGGTATTGTTCATTCCTTCTCGAAACCAATTGAAAAATCATTTGGAAAACCAATCAAGGTACTTGTGATACGAGATTAAATCATTTTGTACCTTAATAGTTTTGATCATTTAGAAAACCTCCCCCTCAACATGTGCATAAGATTTAGAAATTGTTTAGCACATGGAGGCAAGAGGACTTTGAAATATTTTCTTTGATCACTGTTTTCATAGAAAAAGCCATTTGATTTTCTTGGTAAAATTCTCCCCCTCAATATGTGCATAGGATAAGAGAAATCATTTTAACACATAGAGGCAAGAGTTCTTTTGAAGCACATCCACGAACACAAAGGCCATTAAGAAAACCATTTGATAACTCAATCAAGGTACTTTATAAATAACTTAAAAAAAACTTTTGTACCTCGATAGTTATGCTCCTCCTCAAAATGTGCTTCGAGATTCGAAAGCGTTTAGCACATATGAGAGAGCAGCCTGCACAATTAAAACAAAACAATCAACTTTTATCAAATTTCATTATTAAATCACAAATTCTCCCCCGATCAAAAATATCAAACCCTTTGAGATTTTGGATCCCAAGTGATTTAATAAGGTTTATAAAACATGGGAGAAAATGTGGCCAGGTTTAAATACTCATCTTGTTTTTGGATAAATGCTCCTCCTCAACATGTGCATTGTATATTTGAAATCGTTTGTCACATGGAGGCAGGAGTGCCTATAAAGGACTAAAACCAATTCCATTAAAACAGATATGAGATTTAAATCACGATCTCTCACCCGATCAAAAATTTCAAACCTTTTGAGATTTGTGATCCCAATTGATTTAAATCATTTAAAAGAGTTTGGGGAAAGACGTGGCAAGATTTAATTTTTGAAAAATGACAGATAAGGACCAATTTAAGACATTAAAGATTGTTAGTGTCAGGTATGATAGTTTTTAAGAGATCTTTTAGTAAAATAAAACAATTTCACAATCAAACAAGAACAGAAAAAATTTCATTTTGAAAGACCTTGATTCTAAAGAAAAAATCATACCATGGCATAATATTAAATCTTTAGATCACCACTTATATTGTACAAAGCGGAACTTTTGTGAAGAAATATCGTTTGAAAATATTTTATTTTAAATCACTCTCCCCCTCAATCCATGACCGTAGTCGATAATTGAGTGACTCAAGTTTTGATAAAATGAAGTCCGGTGATTTTCAAAATTAAGTCCAATTAATTTTCAAAACAATATTTTCCATTTTCAAAACAATTTGATCAAATTATTCAAAATTGTTTAAAAATGGTATCCTGCACAAAGATACGTTAGGTGGTTGAGAAGCTTCCGTTGTTGCTGTAGGGCTTGGAAGAAAACCGTCTGCAGATGCAGTGAGACTTCTTCTTACGTTGCATTTTAAATGCCAACTGAGGTCAAATTAAGCTCCGTTTCTTCATTTGTCAACCCAAGATATAGTTACCCTTTCCTTTCGGCATCCAATCATCTTCAATTGTGGGATCCGGATCGGGAACATTCTTTTATACCAATATACCTACATACGTTAGTGAACACACATACAAATATATGGTGGTCGACATCACCCAAACAACAATCGACTAATTAAAGTCAATTTAACATAACAATCAGATCATATAAGGCATGGGGTTTATGTGTTAATCAAACTCTAATCATCTAAACCTAACAATCATATCCTAAATTCCTAGTCCTTCGACACAGGAAAATATCATTTTTAATTAAGCACGTAGGATAATTAAGAAAGCTCGTTAGATGATATAGATTTGAAAACATTCTCCCCCTCAATCAATGACTTATTTTCTGAAAAGATTAAAAGCGCTAAAGTCATTGATTGAGTTTTCAATTTTTTACGAAAAACTCTGAAACTGATTGGTTTTGTAACTCATTAACCACCATTTTGTTAAAACACCAAATATTTTTCTGAAGAATTTTAGACGGAAAAACATTTGTGTAGGAACAGCAGTCCTTCGACATACTTTCCTTGTTTTGTTTTTAGGATAAGTGCACGAAATATTTTGAAAATAGTTTAAGCGTAGCACTTTCCTTCCTTAAAAAACGGGTTGCTATCTGAAATAATAGCAAGCCATTTTTGAACCGCGGGTTACAGTCTGAAATAACTGTAAGCCACTTATTTATTTATTTTTTTATTTATTTTTTTTGACATGTTTAGAAAGAAATATTTACACCTCCTGCTCGAACTTCATCTATGGTCCCGTGCCATTATTGAATGAAATTTATAAGACCGTAGATGTTATCGATACCAGAAGACATGTCTTGAGAAAACATATTTTTGGAATTTTTCAAAAATTTCTGATTTTTATGGGTTTTTGACGGTTTTATATTTTTCTATTTTCTTTTTGTTGGTTTTATATTTTTGTATTTGGTTTTTTTGATAGATATATACAAAGATAGAATAGATGATATAGTTTAAGAAGATGATGAGACGAGTACCGAGATAAGGATATCAAGCAGCACGTCGTAGAAGATAGAATTCGTCATCTCTCAAACATTCACCACCAAAGCTTCCGAGGCTCCAGAATAGAAGATAGAACATGAGCCTTTGAGAAAGAGAGACTTTGGCAGCTTCCCCCCAAACCGAAGATCCATTAGATGAGCAGATTCGAATCTCTATTTCAAGCTTTCCTTAGCCAGGTGCACAGAGAAGCACACCATTATCATAAATCTCGCTGCTCCTTTTAAGAACGATAATCGAGAATCTTCATTCGGGGTTATATCATCAAAATAGATCAGCTACGTATCATCCTACTTTTAAATATTCTTCTCACATTTCATTCCACTAAAGTCTGACGCAATCCATTCCAACAGGTGTCAAGAGAACACTTCCCCCTTGTAGTTGAATTGATGCAGTCAATCTCTTAGACTAGAGCTCACGAACCCGAATACACATATACCCAAAGACAAAGAAACTTATACCATCGAAGTAGCAGATTAAGTCCAATAGCCAAAGAATAACCCCGATGTATACTTTTCTCTCCCCCTGAAGAAAGTGTATGAAGCTCAAGAACCCGAATGCCCAAAGAGAGAATAACCGATAACATTGAAGAAGCAGGCCGAATCACTGATTATCTCTGCGGGTGACAATCTCTGCGGATGTCAACACCGGAATAAGTGATTATATCTCTGAATCACAGATTAAGCCCTCAAGTAAAACAGCTGAGCATCCCCAATGTACACAATCTCTCTCCCCTGATGATTGTGATAACATCAAAATCATCACACACTTGTGTACCTCTTTCATCTTCAGAAACTAACTCTTCCATCTCTTCCCCCACATAGTTGGAATAAGAACACTAAACGCCTTGATGAGTAAACCTTGAGTTTCTCTGCGGTCATGACATTTGTTTTCCCGGGATATCTTCAATCACTTAGAAGAGTTAAGTTCATCAAGTTTACTCGCCATGAGTCAAACCTTGAGTTTCTCTGCGGTAGTAACATTTGTCTTCCCGGGATATCTTCAATTACTTAGAAGTGTTAAGTTCATCAAGTTTACTCGTGTTTAGATGCGTGTCTTCTTCCCCCTTGCTGGTTTTGACACTTCAGAATCAGCAACATATTATAAGCCCAAATGCTCGAAATCTTTCGAGAAGAATACCATTAGCACAAATATATCTGTGAGAATCAACTTGCTAAAGATCAGTGTGAGCAAGTCTAATTGGGATTAAATCAGACATTTCACCCTCCCCCAATTAGTGCTCTCCCCTAAACCGACAATCTGTTTGATAAATGCCCAAATTAAGAAGAAGTCTTTGGATAGTCAAATGCAACTCGTCTTTAGTCTTCTAACATGTATCAGAAAATGTAGAACCGACTGTAGACTCGACCTTCTTCAAGATTGTCCAGTTGGGGAATAAGTAGTTAACATCTTCATCACACCAAAAAGCATCCCACCAAAAAGTATCCCAATTAACTTACATCTTGCAAATCCCCTTAACTAAAATCCCTCCCAATCAAACAAGAACAGAAAGATGTTCATCAAGGAAATCAGCAATCAGGCCGCAGCGAACACACGAAATGGTAACACTAAACTACCAATCACATCAAACAAGAACAGAGAGATTGTTCAGAATCATCATGTTGATGTGTACGTGAAGCATTAACCGGAAGCACTTTGTCGATAAACTCATCAGTCCGAGTGAAGATGTCAACTAACGGCTCTTAGAAGAACAACTCCATGTGAAGATGACCCGATACGAAGAAGCTCGGTTCTTACATGAGTTAGGAGCCGTAAGACCATATATTCTCTAATATCAATCAACCATGCAGTAATTTCATACTTCTTCTCCCCCTCAAGAATTGCATACGGAGTTGCCATTCTTGATTAAATAAGTGAAAATCATCCGAATGTTCTATTCACACTTCTCTCCTGCAAAATCAGCACATGATGTCACCATCTTCATTATAATCGAGCAAGTGGAATGAGAAAACAATCAGTGGTAGCCCGGTTCACTTGATGACTGAAGCGCATGGAAAAAGTATGAAGCATGTTGATGAGAATGGTCATAAATGAGAAGATTTCTCTTCTTCAGAAGATAATGCGCATTGAAACGTACACATTTCTTTTCTTTGGAGTACGAGGCCTAAATTGTTGTGTTCAAACGTCATAATCTCTCTCTTTTCATCATCTCTTTTGGCAAAACATGTAATCAACCCATTATCATTTAGTAGGCTCTTTGTTGTGACAGCTGATGGAGAAAACCCAATATGATGAATTTGACCCTGAAGTAAACTACCCTGAACTCGTGACTTAAACTTGCACATATGTAACAAAGAGCGGTGCCGATTTCCATTAGCATCTCTAAGTACTCTCTATGTACTCTATACTCTTCAACCAACCAAGCATCAAGTATAAGACGTACATAACCTCTTGAAAATCCACAATTGAATGTGACACTGAGTACTACAACGTAACTCCTTAAAGTGATAGTTATTTTGTAGTGGTATGAGCCCAATTCCCCCACGTGGTAAAAGAACAGGTAAAAGACACCCAACAATAACTAGATTTCCAAGTCTTTGTTTTTGATAATAAGCTCGAACAAGGATCATGAAGAATCTTCATCCAACCATCCCCGATACCTTCAGATGCTAAGTACAATCGCCCGTGATATTTCACTTCAACCTCAAATAAATAATAGTGAATTAACTCCGTTGTCACATCTTCTGATTAAAAGCTCAAATCTAGCCTTCTTTGACATTTAAACGAACTTTGATAATGGTTTTCATCCCGACCATGGTTAAAAGCACATAACCCCGTAAAACCATGTAATAACCAAACTGCCATGACGAATATCCAAACACCCATCCAATTTATGAAGTACACCCTTTTATCCCTTCTTCAAAACAGAAATCGTAACACCAGCATCAGAAGATCCCGAAATACGCTTTCCTTTCTCCAATATGGTTCCATCATCACGGGATTTTACAATTCTATAGTTTAAACCGAGAAATAGTTTCTTTCACAGGATTTTACAAAACCAAGAATAAACCGTAAGATAGATCCGGAAATGCACTTTACTAATACCAGGATGTTTTCATTGTCACAGGATTTTACAAGTCTATGATTTAAACCGAGAAATAGTTTCTTTCGCGGGATTTTACAAAATCAAGACAAAACCGTAAACAATGTCAGCTTGAATGTGTTATGACAACTTTGGTTTTAGTGAATATTTGTTTTAGGGGAACATGCAGCGGTTCGTCAAAGGTTCATTATCCAACATCATCAACTTCATCAACCATCCCATAAACAATTTAGTAAACACATCATGCATGCATTCTGTCGGCTATTGCAGTGAAAACATGGTGAAGTAAACCCGATATGCCAAACTTGATCATGAAGTAAAATTCCTCAGATTTGTTACTTAAGCTTGCACTAATCCTTGTGAATAAGAAACGGTGTACCCAATGTCCAAAACTTCTTGACGTATCCTCAACTGCGTGAGACACCGAAGTGATAGTTACGCTGTGGGTTAAGCTAGAAAGAATCACAAAGTAACTAAATAGCCAAGTCTTTATCACATTCTTCAAACGCCCAAACAAGTCATCTTCGCGGAAGGGTAGAAAGAAAGAAGACGAAACAAGTAAACGTGCCCGGAAAACCTCACTTCAAATTCAAATAAGAAATATCGTCCAAACAACCCCGTAGTCAACTTAGTTCAAATAAACAAATTCAAGCCATGACGAAATACTATCCATGAAAATGTATATACCAAAGTATCAATCTCATACCACAACGAATCTCATCATCAACTCACGACACGCATGTCTCAAATCTTGAGAAGCCCATCTGACCCAATCATGTGTATGGCCCAAAGTTGGTTACATGTACTAATTGAGGCACGGACCATGAAAATCAATCAAATCATCCAAGTTAAAGCCCATGATAATTTCCCAGTCTAAATGAAATGAGATATATGTCCTCCAATATCCGTGAAAGTTAATGATCAAAATATCACTCATTCTCGAGAAATATCAATTCTTAAATATCCATATTTAGAGAAAGTAAAAATACGGATATCACAAAATCATCACATACTTAACTGATCCATGGCCCAAGTTAACATACGGATATCATGGCCCCATCAAAAATTACACGGAATCAAACGTCCCCATGGCCCATGCGATAACAAGTAATATCAAAATGCATCATTTAAACAGATTATATGTTATATCCAAAAAAATTCATGTTGTTCCAGATGATAGTCCATACGCGACTTATGAGGCCCACCCATGACATGCTATAGGCCCTCAAAATGACATAAAAAGTCCATAACAATTGATGCCCTAAGTTAGCGGGTATAAAACACAACCACTTCTCCTCACATTAACCTAATCTCACTACAATTATGTGCAGACAAACACTACTTCACCACTCTAAAATAATCTCAGTCAAACCCTAATCCATACCTCTAAACACAGCCCGCCCCCATCTATTCAAATCACCACTTAGACAACAAATCCGAAACACAAATCCAAGTGTTCTCAGAATCACGCTCTATCCATCAATCACTCAGGACCATTAGATGCACATAACACGTTCGCCACAGGGATGGCATGAGCGATTCATAAGACCTTGCCACAGAGATGGCTTAGGGTCGAGGTCCTAGAAACGGATTAGCCACAGGGTTGGTAAAGACCATGAGGTCAAACCGTACAAACACCTCTTCAGACATGAGTAACCGGTAGGTTTTATTCCCCTTGTTTGTTTTGATTATAACGAACAGAAGATATGAGCTAACACAATTGTTAGGTTCTTTTCTTTATTTTCGGATAATTAAATGAAGCTTGGTCTTCGAAAATAATCTGTGATGAAAAGGGTTCTATTAAAAAATCTTTAAAAGATTTAAAAGAATGGAACCGAATCTGAGATTAGTTCAAGTTTAGTCGTTTATATTTTTGATGAAGTTGAAATTGAGATTGAGTGAGTAGAATAAGTTTGAGATGTTGTTGGGTTGATGAAGATGATATTGGATCTGGTTTTGTTGCCACTTTGCTACTCCATTCTTTTAACGTTTTAATTTTTTATGGACTGAAGATGTATCTTAACTGAAGTTCATTATTGAGTCTTGGTATATGTAGTGTTGAGTCATGGTTGACTGATATTTGGTGTTTGACTGATGATGGTAATGGTACTAAGGTCTCACGAGTCGTTTGGTATAAGGTTTAAGTCATTTTGTGGTCGTATTCATGGTTCAGTCACTCTTCATCTTCCTTTTTGTCACCAAGTCGCTACAGTCAATGGTTTAGAGTCAAGTCGCTAGATTATCATAAGTTGCTAGCCGAGTTATGAGTCAAGATGCTTGCATAACAAATCGCTAACTTGTTCAATAACAAGTTGCTAGGTCAAGTCGCCACCACAATTTCATAACAACTCGCTACATTCTTTATCCAGATAAGTCGCTACCATTTTTTACCACAACTCACTAAGACAGTGGATACATTGAACCTGGACGACTTGTCAAGACAAGTCACCATGAAGAAAAGACTAACTCGCTAGCAGGAAATACCAATCATTTTATCGTACTATCATCATTCTTACCCAGAAAACTGCATAAGACATACATCAGTTTGACCCATTTTCACCAATATAATAACAGTATATGGAAATACAGTTTGGACAAGATTCAACAAAGTCACAAAGGAAGGTAAACAAGACTGTTTTGTGACCAGAAACCATGACAGCAAGCATATGACATTTTTGACTCAAAAGTCAAAACAAGAAAACAACAACTCGCTAATAAGAACTTGACAAAAACTTGGTAAAAACAATTTAAATACCAGGACTTGTATTAACCATCTGTTTCAAACCACTACAAGTATTAATAAAATAGTTTTAACAATCTTTTAAAGAGATTCAAACCAGTAATGATACATGAAACAAAAAACAGTTTGGACAAAGAAAACAGTTTTGACCATGTTGATTAACCAGATTCTATCAAGACCGTAACACAATAACATCATCACATTAACACGCATTAAACATCACAGCAACCACATCAAACCGCCAACAAGAAACCATGTGAATCATCAAAACAACATAACCTAGGCTCTGGTACCAATTGAAAATCTTTATTTTATTGTGTTGATGATTCGGGTGGTCTTGGATGATCAAAATACATGTTAGCCATTAGAGAGAGAAAGTTAGAGAGTTGGGTGTTTTCTTGGTAGAGAGTTACTTCACAAATTGTAGAATATTAGATTGAAAGCACCACCCTTTCCATGGATGGAAGGGGTATTTATAGTTACAAACATACCGTCCTCCTGTCGGACTGTGGATCAGGCATACAGTGGGTAAAGACCCGTCCTTCCTCCACGGTGTTACACTACGCTAAACTACGCTACAAACTAACTAATTAACTACTAGATAACGTAAATAACTACAAGTCTACGAGCTAACATATGCTAGACCATAATTGGGGTGCCCGACACTTTAATATGGAATTTCCAATTCCTAACACTTTTTTTTCATGGTTATGCTGGATATGTATGTTTAGCATTAGATACTGAATTTTAGTAGCGTTATACCTGAATTCTCGATGCAAACTAAGCATATTTCTTGAATGATTTAAGACAATAACATGAGATATTAGTCTCTTGGAGATGATATCATATCCATCCAGTTTATTTATATATGTGTGTGTTCCGTTTTAATTGCAAATGGGTGAACTGATGCAAATATATAAGGAGTTGATAGAATATTGGGAAGAGGTCAGATAAGTTTCATTATCAGATAGTTCCAGATTGCTAATTGAATGATCATCTAACAGGTGTCTTCATTGGAACCTGCAAAGATTCCTTCAAATTTCATATGGTTGTTTATGTTAAAGTTATCTGGTTGTCAATGGCAGAGCAAAGCAGGATGGGTGATATGGATTCTCTTGGACATAGACTCATGTATCTCCTGAGAGGAAGGTCTAAGTGACTTCTTTATTGCAGGTTCTTTCCAAATCTTATCCTTCTAAATTCACGTCTTATTTTCATTAATTCGATCATTACAGTTTGATGGCATACCAGATTATTCGTGCTTGAAGAGGCTTTTACGTGATTTATTTTTCATTATAGAAAGTAGATGTTGAATACACTCAGACCTTGACAGATCTTAAGCACTCGTGGATCGTTAGTATTGCATATGTAATCATAAGCAAACTAATAGACAGTCTCTAACACTTGTATTCTAAAGCGGAAAGTAAACACAAGATGTTATAACTAAGAACACTTAGATCCTCTATGGATCTTTTTATTCAATGAAACTCTATGTTTCAGATCAGTTGTCTATTACAAAACTATATGGTTCCTTTTATAGACAAGGAACCCTAATACTATTACAACTCAATCGTCTAAACATCTTTGCATGCCTTAAAAGACTAAAAAGATAAACAAATATAGAGTAGTCTAATAATACTGCCCATGCAACCTTGGGCCTTACAAGAATATGGAGAGTTAGCATTTAATTCATCTGCGCATGATGATCCTAGTCAGCATTCACCCTTCAGCAGTAACACAGCAACGTTTGAACTCTTCAGTAGAAATGCATCTTCAGCAGATTCTGCTTCTCCTTCGGCAGTAATGTCGGCAGAAATTCTACTTCACATAATTCCCAACAATCCTCCCCTAAACTGGAATTTGACATGGTTAAGTTCCAGTTTCCTGACCTTGAAAGATCTTTTGACACTTCGGTACTAGAGGATTGTTTTCACACATCATTAGCAAAGAACCTCTGATAATTTCATCTCTATGATGATCAGACTTTGAAACGCCAGGTCTTTGCAGCAACTTAGGACATAATGTACATCAATACTTATCAGTTGCAATCTATTCTCATCACATCCAGGTGTGTTAACTCCTGTGAGAGGTGAATCATTGAAAGTAATGGATTTGATGTCTCTTTACCAATAGCCATTACTACTGGAGTAGCCAGATGTTTAAGTCCGAAAACTATGGTACATTGATAACCATCTGATTTATTGGCAAACCAGAAACCATATAAATGGATTTGATGTGTCTTTACCTGTAGCCGTTTGCTCAGGACTAGTCAATTCTTAGAATTGGTGAATTGATAACCAAATATGGAGATAGTTGCCTTTACCACAATCCATATACTTGTGGGCTAGTCAATTCTTGGATTCCAACAAGGAATAGATCATGGTGAATTGATGACCAAACAACACTCAGCAATTAAGCATGGGTGGTTGCAGACCCTATGATTTTGAGCAAATCATTACAGCTATCAACAGATTTGACATGTCTTTACCAAAGCTGTACCCCTTGGACTAGCTAACTCTTTGATACACACAAGGTATATCTGGTGAGTTAAAAACCATCAAAAGTGCAACAAACCTGCAAAAGAAAGTTAGTTTTTTTTTTTTTTTTTTTTTTTTTTTTTTTTTTTTTTTTTTTTTAACTAAGAAACAAACAAACAAAGGAAAATCCTCCCCTGAGGCATATGCCTCCCCTGAGGCCTATGCCTCCCCTTAAAATAGGCAGTTAAGGGTTAAGCATTCCTATATTGACCACAAGGTGTTGAAACCTTGGTCCATCAAAAGCTTTTGTTAGCAGATCTGCCACATTATCATCTGTATGAATTTTAGCCACATTTACCAAGTGTTTTTCATATGCATCTCTTATAAAGTGGTGTCTGATTTCAATATGTTTGGTTCTGCTGTGGAAAACTGGATTTTTGACAATGCATATGGTACTCTGATTATCAATAAAAAGAGTTGTGTTCATGAAGTTGTACCCATAGTCCAACAATTGGTTTTGAATCCATAGCACCTGTCCACAGCAGTTTGCAGCAGCAACATACTCTGCTTCAGTAGTCGAGGTAGCAACAATGGTCTGTTTCTTGCACTGCCAGGAAATCAGTCTCTTTCAAAGGAATTGACAGCCTCCAGTTGTGGATCTCCTATCCAGATTTGCACCAGCATAATCACTGTCACTATAAGCTTCCAACTTAAAAGGAGACTCTTTTGGGTACCAAAGGCCCAAGTGTGGTTGGTGTTTGAGGTACTTAAAGATCTTCTTGACTGCATTGAGATGAGAAGTAAGTGGAGTGACTTGATGTCGAGAGCACACACTTACAGCAAAGGTAATATCAGGTCTTGAAGCTGTCAGATACATTAATGAACCAATCATAGATCTATATAAGTGAACATTCACAGGTAGATCTGGATCATTGTTGGCTTTAGATTTTGGAGCTTCATAAGGTGTTGTGACAGTCCTGACACTTTCCATGCTGAATTTCTTCAACATGTCCCTCACATATTTATCCTGACTGATAAATATCCCATCCTGTTTCTGCTGAACTTGGAGACCTAAAAAGAAAGTAAGCTCTCCCATAGCACTCATCTGAAATTCTCCCTTCATCAGATCCTCGAATTCCCTACACCAAGCTTCTTTAGTGGATCCGAAAATGATGTCATCCACATACACTTGCACAAGTATGATGTCTGTGGAGTTCTTCTTCAGAAAAAGAGTCTTATCAATGGCACCTCTTCTGTAGCCATGCTTCAGCAAAAATGATGAAAGCCTAGCATACCATGCCCTTGGTGCCTGATGAAGTCCATAGAGAGCTTTAACGACTCTGTAGACATGATTAGGATGATCTGGGTCTTCAAATCCTTTTGGTTGTGTGACATAAACTTCCTCTTCAATCTCACCATACAGAAAAGCACCTTTGACATCCATCTGATATAGCATGAAGCCCATGTATGATGCATATGCCAAGAAAATTCGAATGGCCTCTACTCTTGCAACAGGTGCAAACACTTCATCATAATCAATCCCTTCTTCTTGTCTGTAACCTTGAGCGACTAATCTTGCTTTGTTTTTAATAACCACACCCCTTGCATCTCTTTTGTTCTTCAGAATCCATTTAGTTCCAATGGCATATTTGCCATCTGGTAATGGTACCAAGATCCAAACTTGTTGGTTCTAAAACTGTTGCATTTCGTCTTGCATTGCCTCAATCCAACTTGAGTCTTCAAGAGCTTGAGTGACACTGGTTGGCTCTACTTGAGAAAGAAAACACGCAAACAGACAATGCTTGAAGTCTGTGTGATTGTCTCTTTGCTGATTAGTGACATAAGAGAGAAAAGCAACCTGTCCAAATTTAGGACTAGAGATAGCCCTTCGAGTTCTAACAGGAGCTAGGATGTCACCAATAATATTGGATTGAGGGTGAGTGATGTTGATTCTTGTGGTAGCAGTGGGGTTGACATCAATGGTAGTTTCAAGATTAGACACAGTTGGTACAAAAGTTGTGTCATAGGAAGGTGTGGTGAAAATGCCAGATTGGGGTTGATGATTTCCAAGATCTGAAGGACTTGGAAAGCGAGTATACGGGTCACCAAAGTCTGTGGACACTCTAGCAGGAATAGGAGTAGAAACAGACGAGCTTTCAGCAGAATTGGTGACGATGGGAGAGACTGCATCAATGTCAGCAGAAATGTGGTTTCCACTGACAGTCTCATTTGCAAACTCCCCATCCACCTTCTCAGCTTCAAGCTTAGCTGCAAACTCTTGAGTCTGAAGCCTAGCAAGGTCCTCAGCATAGTGTGATTCATCTTCATCCTCAGCTGTATTATCTCTTGAAGAGTTGGCTGCAACAATGTTAGGGGAGAAAGAAGGCACAAGAATGGGTTGTTCATCATCTTCAAATTCACTTCCAGAGTCTGTATCCAAGGTACCTGCATTGTTAGTGGGAGTTTCTTGAGAGCCTGCACTTTGGTTAGCCATATGTCTAGTATAACCCAGATAGTCAGTTAGGTAGTCAAGATCAAAGGACCACACATGACCCTGTCCTTGAACATTGGGCTTATCTTCTAGGTATCTGAGGTTCAAAGTCTCCTCTATCTTCTTGGCAGATAAGTTGTACACTCTGTAAGCCTTGCTAGTAGCCGAATATCCCACAATATAACCATCATCAGCCTTCTCATCAAACTTCCCCAAAGGATCACTTGTGTTCAGAATGGTCACTTGACAACCAAAAGGTTTGAGGTAATGAATGACTGGAACCTTCCCAAAGAGAAGTTCATACGGTGTTTTGAGGTGAGGTCTAGTTATGGAGACTCTGTTAAGCACATAGCAAGCTGTGCCAATAGCTTCAGTCCAGAACATAGTGGGCAATTTAGAGTCTGCAAGCATTGATCTCGCAGCCTCTATCAAGGTCCTATTCTTTCTTTCAGCCACCCCATTTTGTTGCGGGGTTCTTGGATTGCTATAGTCCCTCTTAATCCCTTTAGACCTACAGAGTTCTATTATAATTTCATTCTTGAACTCTGTCCCATTATCACACCGAATTCCCTTAACCTTCTTGTTCAACTGATTTTCAACGAGGGTGATGAAATCTTTCAGCACTGGAGTTGTTTCATCTTTAGTCCTTAGAAAGAACACCCAGTAAAATCTGCTATATCCATCAGTGATGACCAAGCAATAGAACTTGTGATCAATGCTTCTGACTTGAGTTGGACCAAAAAGATCCATATGTAACAGCTGAAGAGGCTCAGAGATGATACTCACTGCAGTGACAGCTTTGTAGGATGCTCTGTGTTGCTTCCCTTTGTTGCATGCAACACAATTATGATCATTGGAGAACACTTTGGTAGGAAGACCTTCGACAAGACCTCTTTTGGAGAGAGTGTTAATAGTTTTGAAATTCACATGAGCCATTCTCCTATGCCATTTGTTGGACTCATCCAATGATGCTTTAGCCAGCAAACAAGTGAGGTCACCTTCAGGATGAACTTCATTGAGGTTGAATGTGTATAGATTGTGAGTTCGAGGGACTCTCAGCAGAATTGAAGTATCTTCTGGAAGCTTGAACTCTTTAGAAAGCACAAGACATTCATCTTCAGAGAAGAGTACCTTGTTCTTGGTGTCACAAATTTGTGAGACTGAGAACAAGTTGAAGTTCTGAAGTTCCCTAACATAGTACACATTCTCAAAGTTCAGTAGAGGTGTTTTTATGGTTCCTTTCCCAGTAATTCTACCGTCACTCCCACCAAAGGTCACATTCCCTCCTTCTTCAATAGGAACAAAATTGTGCATCATATCTCTATTGCCAGACATACTTCTTGAACAGCCACTATCAACAATACCAATATCTTTATGCTTAAGGGGATGATCCTACAGAAACAAACATATATACAAAAGAATGTTAGTATTACGAGGAGGCTCAAGTCATTGCTGACTTGAACCTGCCTTGTGGATCATTAGATTTAGGTTTAGCACAAGAGTAAGATCCACCATTGTTCTTGGGTTTCCATTGATATTTAGGTCTCTTATGATTCCAAGAACAACCTGCTGAGGACTTGACAGCAGTGCCCCAACACCCTTTCCCATTTTTCATAGAGTCAACATATGCAGGCCAATAACCATGTTTAAAATAAGGTCTATTAGCTGATCTTCTCCAAGAAGAGTCAGTTCTAGTTTGTGGGACATAAGGTGGAATGTTCTTAACATTGGTCCACATTGGTCTAGGTTTCTGCTGAAGAGCACATGCCCCCAATCTTTGCTCATAAAAATCACAATCCTTAATCAAATGAAGTTTACTTCCACACACAAAACAGGTCTTCCTTTTGGAAGATTGATTCAACAAAGAAGATGTTCGATTACATGTAGAAGAACTTAAACCAGAAACATTAAAGGAATTGTTTTTAACAGACAAATTATGCAAAGATTTAAAAGACAAGTCTTCAAGGGAAACAGGTTTGGAAGTTGATTCCTCAGCAGATACCCTAGGAGGCTTGTAGATAGACTTGGGTGCAGGCTTGGGTGTAGGCTCAGGTGTGGGCTCATGTGAGGACTTGGGAAGGTCTGACTTATCATTTGAATCACAGCTGGCATTAGAAGCAGACCCTTGATCTGATGAGTTGTCACTGTCAGAGCAAGAGACAAAGTCATTAGATGAGGCATCGGGGTCTGGTAAGTCTTTTGATTTTTTGCCATACAGATGGTGTGATCCATCAAAGTCAACAGTAATAGACAGGTCAATGGGCATGAATTCACCTCTAATGGGTCCAGGGACAGCATGTAGATCACCTTCCTTTCTATAGTGTTCTAAGCCTGCAGGTGTAGATTTACGCCCATCATACTTAGCTTCTGGACCTACATATTTTTGAAAGCCTATACCTATTCTTGAGGTCTCAGATTGACTACTGTATATTTCATTAGCTAAGTTGAAACCTGCTTTTTGCCAACTGTTATGTCTAGCTATTTCCTCTGCAAGTTTCTCTTTAAGCTCTAGATTCTCAGCAATAGTGTCAGCTTTTTCTTTTTCAGTGCGTTTAAAGTTAATATTAGCAATATCTAGATCAAATTGCAGCACCTTAATCTTTTCTTCATAAGCTATCTGATTCTTCTGAAACCAAACCTTTTGTCTTTCTAATGTTTTTAACGAGAGTTTATAAGCTTCATTATCAACATAGCATGCATTGTACTTAGGTTTCATAGTATCATAAGCTTCTTTCAGTTCATTATATCTTTCACTACAACCAAATATACAGTTATGTACCTGAGAAAGTCCCATCAAGGCAAATTGATCATGCCTATCTGCTGAAGTGCATCTGGCCAATAGTCCAAGCTTCTCTGCATCAGCAGCTTCCTCAGTCACAGGTTCATGAGCAGCCCAGTTGACCTGTGCATCCATGGTGACTAGAGCTGCTGAAGTGCTAGCTCCTTTCTGATTCTACTGATAGGAATTGTAGCTCGTACTCTCTCCACTCGTCCTGTCTTTGCACTCCCTTGAGAAGTGACCCATCTGATGACAAGAGAAGCACTTAACCTTTCTCCTGTCAAAACGAGCTGGATCCTTTCCCTTGAACCCAAATTTCCTTCCAGCCTTCTCCTCAAACCTCTTGATATCCACTGAAAGCATGGCCACCTGCCATTTCAGCTTCATCTCCTCCATATCAAGTGGGTCCACCTGATCAAAGTCTTCATATACCAGATGCTGCTGAGTATCATAATCTGCAACAAATGAATGAAGAACATCCTCCAATATACTGCCAGCTTTGGCTTGAGGATGTGAAGGAGTGGGATGATAAGATGATGATGGCATATAAGATGGACTTGAAGCATGCATCATCATATTGGAGTGTGATGTCCCAACAAAGGCTGTATGACCAGAAGAGGATGCACGGTAGGGAGATCTGACATCAGGTTCCAGAGATCTGAGTTTGTTGTATAGCTCATCAAAGGTGAGCATGTCCAGCCCACCTTTAGCTTTCAGGGCTATGCTCACATGTAACCATGATGGAGGCAAATATCTTAGAAACTTAGAGTTGCAGTCATCATTGTCAGGCTTCGCATTGAGCTGATTCAGCTGACTCAAAATCTTGTGAAACCTGTCGTATCCCTTGTGGATACCCTCTTCTTCAGAGATATTGAACTCTTGGAAGTGTTGTCTCAACATAGACTTCCTCATCCTCCTGGACTCTTCGTTCCCACCAAACCTTGCTTTCAGAGCCATCCAGATGTCCTTAGCATCAACCATGTGGTGAAAATCACCTAAGTGATCTTCAGGAATGGATTGAAGAAGGATGGTTCTTACCTTGTGCTCTCTTTGTACTGCAAGAATCTCTTCAGCAGTTTTGGGAGGAGCAATGGTAAATTTACCATCAAGATCTGGAATGGTCTTCTTTAGGCTGTTGCCATTCTTCACAATCTCCCACAGATTCCAATCAATATTGGAGATCCAGTTCTGCATCTTCATGGTCCATAATTCATACTCTTCCTTTTTCAAGTAAGGAAATTTGCCATTACTGTTAGAGAGACTCAGTTGCTGCATAGATGTGGTGTTGTGTTTGATGTTGTTGGTGGTAACTTCTGATTCATCATCAGTTCCAGGCATTGTAAATTTGTTTTTGATTGTATGGGGGTGAGGTAAATAAGGTTCTCAGTATCGTAGAGACTCTCCCGAGGCTCTGATACCACTTGTTGAATACACTCAGACCTTGACAGATCTTAAGCACTCGTGGATCGTTAGTATTGCATATGTAATCATAAGCAAACTAATAGACAGTCTCTAACACTTGTATTCTAAAGCGGAAAGTAAACACAAGATGTTATAACTAAGAACACTTAGATCCTCTATGGATCTTTTTATTCAATGAAACTCTATGTTTCAGATCAGTTGTCTATTACAAAACTATATGGTTCCTTTTATAGACAAGGAACCCTAATACTATTACAACTCAATCGTCTAAACATCTTTGCATGCCTTAAAAGACTAAAAAGATAAACAAATATAGAGTAGTCTAATAATACTGCCCATGCAACCTTGGGCCTTACAAGAATATGGAGAGTTAGCATTTAATTCATCTGCGCATGATGATCCTAGTCAGCATTCACCCTTCAGCAGTAACACAGCAACGTTTGAACTCTTCAGTAGAAATGCATCTTCAGCAGATTCTGCTTCTCCTTCGGCAGTAATGTCGGCAGAAATTCTACTTCACATAATTCCCAACAGTAGAGATTACAATTTTTTCCTTACCTTTTCTCTGTCTATTTTAAGTTAGATGTGAAATAGAGTATGAAACATGGATGATATACCAAAAGAATACCAAACACTTATTTCGGTCAACACCTCTATTAGTCGATTATCTATATAAATTAATTTTTCTATGTATAAGTTGTGACCAAGTTTTAGGCTTTAATAAAATCTTTTTGAATGCAAATTTGATTGCTGGCACGATTATTCCTACATGACAGAATAAAATTCACATTATTGCCGGATCCTCAAATTAGAAGGTCGCTATCCGACAAGGGGGCTGTAACAACGTCTAGCCGAAGCATCCATGTGTATATTTAAGAACATGTTGTTGCTCGGCCTCTCATTGGTTTTTTGGTAATTGCCTTGTCTTATCTTGAAAACCAAGAATATGATCCTAGCACTGCTCCTGCATCTATCATTACATGGCCAAAAGTAGAAAGAATTAACGGAAGTTTTTACAAGACATGATGAAGGGTGAGGATCTGGTTCGGGATTAGGTCGTAGAAGATGGAATTTTGAAGGATCATAAAAGAAAGTGTCTCCTAAAGAAAGTACAAAAGATGTTTGATAAAGATCTTGAACGAGAAAAGACGGTTGCGATATACTTTGACGTCAACAACTGCCGGTACATGTATTTACTTTGTAGTGATCTTTGTTTGTTCTCATGTTTGATCAAAGCTGATTCAAAACGTTCATACCTTTTTTGGGTGCAAATATTAGGATCATTGTCATGCTCTTATGAAACAATTTTTGGAACATTAGAAGTAACGTTGTATATTATGATGATGGAGTTGTAGATGGGATCTATAAATTTTATGATGGAGTTGTAAAATTTTATTTGTAAATTAAAAAAATATATATTCCTATGTTCGTAGCAGGCACATGGATAATACAAAGATTCTAATCCGTATGTGTTCAAACAGACACTTAAGCTCCACAAATTTTGTTTGAATGGCTGTAATATATGATTCTGATGACAAGTGAATGTGTATCTGTTGGTGCACTGTTAAGTACATGGTTTATTAGATGCATGGTGATATGGAAGTGATATGCTTATTAGAAAAATCTCATATACGCCTAAACATTTTCTAAGTGGATGAACTCCATCTCTCAGTATGTGCTTTGTGTGACCCACTATATGAAACTTGAAATTTTATTGTTACATTTTATAATTTTGTATTTTTCTGTTGTAGACAATACACATAATAAATGTCTTAGAGATCCCCGCATACCTAATATATGTACTTTTAGTCTGACCCAAAAACTTTTTCCCCCTGTAGTAACCTGATCCAAACACCCCTTCATTACATAGTGAGTTGGTAATTTTTTTTTTATTTTGTTCCAAACACCCCTTATTCCTGCACCAACCTACATGATATAACACAGTTTATCTCTGATAAATACATTTTTAGTCCACTTTAAACGCTATTTGTTCAGGTTATAGCCTATTAAAACACTCCTCACTAGCATAGTGACTATTATGACCTGATCCAAACACTGATTAATTATATAAAACCAAATTTGATTCCATGTATACTATTAGAGTAAAATATGGTTCATTCTTGGCTGATCCTAACACTCCACACTTTAAAATATAGCTGATATACGTGTTGAATTGCACATAATACACCTCACTTTAGAAGCTCTCAAAGCAACTATACGTGTTACGTGTTGAATATTTGGAAGAGGTCAGATAAGTCCAACAACTATACCACTACCAAAATTATCGACATGGTGGCTATTGCAATAAAGCACAAAATTATTCCAGGTATATTTTTTAATGATTCACATATTTATTATATGAAACTTAGATGTAACCAAAATTCTTTTTTGTTTGTACAACATCTCCATCAGTTTGTGCAGCACCAGAAGCTCAATAAAGCACAAAATACTCTAGGTATGTTTTCCTAGCTATTGCATGTCTCTAAAGCACAAAATACTCCAGGTATGTTTCCTAGCTATTTCATGTCTCTAAATGAAGAAAACATCTCCATTGATAATGAGTATTATGCCATTGATAACGAATATTATGACGAAAAAAACGTCTCCATTATTGATGATTTATTATATATGTTAGGAATTGGAAATTTTATAAGAAAGTGTCGGTCACCCCAATTATGGTCTAGCATATGTTAGCTCGTAGACGTGTAGTTATATACGTTATTTAGTAGTTTATTAGTTAGTTTGTAGCGTAGAATAGTTTAGTGTAACACCATGGAGGAAGGACGGGTCTTTACCCACTGTATTCCTGATCCACAGTCCGTCAGGAGGACGTATGCTTTGTAACTATAAATACCCCTTCCATCCATGGAAGAGGTGTTGCTTCTTGAAATCTAACCTTACATTTGTATTACAACTCTCTTTCAAGAACCTCCTCTCAACTCTCTTCATCTATCTAAAATGGCTTTCTTGTTTAATCACTATCCTAGACCACCCGAATCATCTAATAACATAATATTCACGATCCTACAATTGGTACCAGAGCCAAGGTTGTGTTGTTATTGATGATTCTTTCGGTTTTTGCACTCGTTTTTGTATGCGATTTATTCGGTTTTTTGATGTGGTTTGATGTGGTCATGTTGAATGTTTGATGTTGTCGTTGAATCTGGTCAAAAATGGTTACTGGTTGGAAGCTTTTTGTGGTCACTTTAACAGTTTTAACAATATTTTAACAAGTTCTTTATAACTGTTTTTTAACAAGTTTCTGAAAACTGTTTTGTGGTCTAATAAACACTGTTCTATGATTCTGAAAGCAGTTTTTTTAAGCTATTTGATACTGGTTTTTAAACGATCATCTTGTTACTGAATCTGTTTTGTGCAAGCAGTTTTTAGTTTCCTTCGTCCAGATTCATTGTACCCAATGTGACTTGACTCAGTTGCTGCTTATGTTCATCAATGAGTTACGACTTGTCTCAAAATCATGATGCGAGTTGTCTCAAAATCATGATGCGAGTTGGTCTCTAAAGTCAATATGCGAGTTGACTTTTGAGTCAACGAAAGTCAAAAGCGACTTGGTATGGGTCAAAAGAGAGTTGTTGCTATTTGACTTTTTAGTCAAATGCGAGTTATCACAGTTATAGGTCAGATGCGAGTTGTTAAACGTGTCTAAAGACTGGTATGCGAGTTATAGTTAATATGGTCAAAAGCGAGTTGAGTGATAGAAATATAGCGACTTGACGCATAGGTTCAAATGCGAGTTGTGTGACAAAGAAAGGATGCGAGTTGTGTATTTGGTTTCACTATGAAGCGAGTTGTATTTGAATACTAGCATGCGAGTTGTTGAATAGATGATGACTTAAAACCAAAAACATCAATACTACATTAACCTCATTCCAAATGCATCAAAACTCTTTAACCATTTCATGTAACATAGTATTCACTTCATACACATCATTAGTACTAGTAAGAAAATCTCTACACTACTAAACCATACATCATTTTAATACACCAGAGAACATTAACAACAACAAAGCAGATCCAATCCCAATCCTTGTATTTCACAGATCTTGACCCTCTCTCCAAACGACATAATTTGATCAATCAACTTTACATGAACTACATGAGATCTCAGGTTGTACTCTCTTAAGTATTTTAAATGACACATCAAGACTTATAAAAGTCTATAATCGAGAGCTACTACTCATCATTGATCTTTTTGGAAATTAACTTCCTTAAATGTTCGAACATACAAGATTAAGTATGGTTAACTATTATGTCACCTACTTTCCTTTGTTCTTTAATTGACCACCCACTGATACTGAAAGGATCTCAGAATCGTTCAAGGTTTCAATCGTCTTAAAAACTTGTTTTGTTGAACGAATTTCATCATTAATCCAATCATGAAGATATACGAATTAAGGAAACGAGTTTAATAATTATGTTAACCCACATCCTTGGTTCGTTCAAGTCTAATCTACTACATATCATTACATATCATTTAACACATAAGCCTACCTGTGAACCTTTGGTTGTTAAGGAATATTGAAGCCGGTCAAAAACTGAACCATCCCTGTGGCATCAATGACCTCTTGCCATCCCTGTGGCAAAGTCATGGTTTTTGATTGTATGATAATGATATGATTTACATTCGGTGTTATCATTTGAGGCGGTTTTTTTGGAGACTGAGTCCTGGTAAGTATGAATGGAGAGAGGAGTACATAAGTATTTTTAGGGTTGTTGGTGTGAAGTGATTAGAGGATTAGGGTTGGTATAAGAGTTGTGTGAGTCTTTATATTACCCGATCAATTAGGGCAGGAGTTGTTTTTGGATCTGTTTTGTGATTTCATGGGCCGGATACCAACAGGTAAGACACAACATAGGCTTGGGTTGATGAGACTTGGGTTGCGTAAGGATAATGGTGTTCATGGTTTGGATCAGTTGGAATTTATATGTGTTATTTGTTAGAACCGGTAATACATGACATTGTATGAATTTGTGACACGTGACATTTAAATGATAATATTGGAACTAGTTGGAATTTTTGTTAAACAAATTGATACAATGTGTTTGTACAATGAGTTTGTGGTGTAAGAATTTGATATGATTTATACATTGAGTTAGTTCTTACATGTGTTAACCGGATTTGGATTTAAACATTTGAGGTTGGGACTTATTAGAATTAGTGTGGTAGGAAGATTTTCATGTTGGTCACCTAATTTATGTGAGATTGGAATGGATCCGGATGATTGTGATCGTGTGTTGGACCATATGTGTTTTTACTTGGATCATATGGTGTATGATATTGAGATTTGATAGTATGGACTTGATTTTTAAGAATGGATTGAACCGGACTTAATGGATGTTTGATCGGATGATTATTGATGACAATGAGATTTGATGATAAGTTGTGATTATTCAAAGAGACTTGATGCAAGTTGATGATGAAAGTTGTTGTGATATACGATTAGATACTTTGGTTTATACATTTTCACGGAAGTTATTATGTCACGGCTTGATTGAATATTTGAACCTAGTTGACTACGGGGTTGTTTGTACGGTATCTCTTATTTGGTTTTGAAGTGAAGTTTTCCGGGCTCGTTTACTTATTTCGTCTTCTTTCTTTCTACCCTTCCGTGAAGATGACTTGTTTGGGCATTTATTGAGTGTGATAAAGACTTGGTTATTTAGTTACTGGAGTGATTCTTTCTCGCTTTACCCACAACGTAACTATCACTTCGGTGTCTCGCGTAGTTGAGGATACGTCAAGAGGTTTTGTACATTGGGTACACCGTTTCTTTTTCACAAGGATTTGTACAAGTTTAAGTAACAAATCTGGGGAATTTTACTTCATGATCAAGTTTGGCATATCGGGTTTACTTCACCATGTTGTCACTGCAATAGCCGACAGAAGATGTGGAAGATGTGCTTACCAAAGTGTTTATTGGATGGTTGATGATGTTGTTGATATTGGATAATGAACCGTTGATGAACCGCTGCATTTTCCCCTAAAACAGTTATTCACCGAAACCAAAGTTGTCATAACACATTCAAGCTAACATTGTTTACGGTTTTGTCTTGATTTTGTAAAATCCCGTGAAAGAATCTATTTATCGGTTTAAATCATAGACTCGTAAAATCCCGTGACAATGGAAACATCCTGATAATTGTAAAGTGCATTTCCGGATCCATCTTACGGTTTATTTTTGGTTTTGTAAAATCCCGCAAAAGAAACTATTTCTCGTTTTAAACCATAGAGTTGTAAAATCTCGTAACGTTGGAACCATCCTGGAGAAAGGAAAGTGTATTTCGGGATCTTCTGATGCTGGTGCCACGGTTTCTACTTCAAAGAAGGGATAAAAAGGATGTACTTCATGAATTGGATGTGTGTTTGGATATTCGTCATGGCAGTTTGGTTATTGCTTGGTTTTATGGGGTTATGTGCTTTTAACCATGGTCGGGATGTAAACCATTATCATAGTTCACTTAAAACGTCAAAGGAGGCTAGATGTGATCTTTTAATCAGAAGATGTGACAACGGGGACAATTCACTATTATTTATTTGAGGTTGAAGTGAAATATCACGGGCAAGTGAACTTAGTATCTGAAGGTATCGGGGATGGCTGGATGAAGATTCTTCAAGATCCTTGTTCAAGCTTATTATCAAAAACGAAGACATGGAAATCTAGTTATTGTTGGGTGACTTTTACCTTTTCTTTTACCACTTGGGGGAATTGGGCTCTTACCACCACAAAATAACAATCACTTTAAGGAGTTACGTTGTAGTGCTCAATGTCACATTCAATTGTGGATTTTCAAGAGGTGATGTACGTCTTATACTTGATGGTTGGTTGGATGAAGAGTATAGAGTACTTAGAGATTCAATGGAGGATGAAGTCTCGGCACCGCTCTTTGTTACATATGTGCAAGTTTAAGTCACGAGTTCGGGTTAGTTTACTTCAAGGTCAAATTCATCATATTGGGTTTTCTCCATCAGCTGTCACGACAAAGAGCCTACTGAATGATAATAGGATTGATTACAAGTTTGCCAAGAGTAGATGAAAAGAGGGAGATTATGACGTTTGAACACAACAGTTCAAGCCTCGTTCTCTAAAGAAAAGAAAAGTGTACGTTTCAGTGCCCTTTATCTTCGAAAGAAGAGAAATCTTCTTATGATGTTTGAACACATCAGTTCAAGCCTCGTTCTCTAAAGAAAAGAAATGTGTACGTTTTAGTGCGCATTATCTTCGGAAGAAGAGAAATCTTCTTATGACGTTTGAACACAACAGTTCAAGCCTCGTTCTCTAAAGAAAAGAAAAGTGTACGTGTCAGTGCGCTTTATCTTCTGAAAAAGAGAAATATTTTCTATTATGACCATTCTCATCAACATGCTTCATGCTTTTTCCATGCACTTTCAATTATCAAGTGAACCGGACTACCGTTAGTTGTTTTCTTATTCCACTTGCTCAATCATAATGACGATGGCGACATCATATGCTACCTTTGAAGGGGAGAAGTGTGAAAAGAATACATTTGGATGATAATCACTTGTTTTATCAAGAATTGAAGAAGTATGATAATTCTGCATGGTTGAGTTACATTTGAGAATATATGGTCAATCGGCTCCTAACTCATGTAAGAACCGAGCTTCTTCTTATCGGGTCATCTTCACATGGAGTTTTTCTTCTAAGAGCCGTTGGTTGACATCTTCACAAGCTGATATGAGTTTAACAACAAAGTGCTTCCGGTTAATGCTTCACGTACACATCAACATGATGATTCCGAACAATCTCTCTGTTCTTGGTTTATGTGATTGGTAGTTTGGTGTTACCATTTAGTGTGTTCGTTGCGGGCTGATTACTGATTTCCTTAATGAACATCTTTATGTTCTTGTTTGATTGGGAGGGATTTGAGTTAAGGGGATTTGCTATTTGTAAGTTAACGGGAATGCATTTGGTGAGTTGAAGATGTTGACTTTCCATTCCCCAACTGGGCAATCTTGAAGAAGGTCGAGTCTACAGTCTGTTCTACATTTTCTGTTACATGTTAGAAGACTAAAGACGAGTTGCATTTAACGATCTAAAGACTTCTTCTTTATTCGGGCATTTATCAAACAGATTGTCGGTTTAGGGGAGAGCACTAATTGGGGGAGAGTGATATGTCAGATTTAATCCCTAATTAGACTTGCTCATTCTGTTCTTCAGCAAGTTGATTCTCACAAGATTTCTAATGTTCTTCTCAACAAATTTCTAGTATACGGGCTTACAATGTGTTGTTGATTCTGAAGTATCAAATCCAGCAAGGGGGAAGGAGACACGCAACTAAACGTGAGTAAACTTGATGAACTTAATACTTCTAAGTGATTGAAGATATCCCGGGAAGACAAATGTCATTACCGCAGAGAATCTCAAGGTTTGACTAATGGCGTTTAGTGTTCTTATTCCAACTATGTGGGGGAAGAGATGGAAGAGTTAGTTTAAGTACACAAATGTGTGATGATTTTGATGTTATCGCAATCATCAAGGGAGATAAATTGTGTACATTGGGGATGCTTAGCTGTTTCACTTGAGTGCTTAATCAGTGATTCAGAGATATAATCACTTATTCCGGAGTTGACATCCGCAGAGATAGTCATCCGCAGAGATAATCAGTGATTCGGCCTGCTTCTTCAGTGTTATCGGTTATTTTTTCTTTGGGCATTTGGGTACTTTGGGTTCTTGAGCTTCATACACTTTCTTCAGGGGAGAGAAAAGTATACTTCGGGGTTATTCTTTGGATATCGGACTTAATCTGCTACTTCGATGTTATAAGTTTCTCTGTCTTTGGGTATATGTGTATTTTGGTTCCTGAGCGTTTGACAAGAGGCTGACTGCATCAATTCAACTACTTGATGGAATTGTTCTCTTGACACCTTTTGGAATGGTTTGCTTCTGACTTCAGTGATAATGAAATATGAGAAGAAATTTAAAGAGTGGGATGATACGTTGCTGTTCTTGTTGATGGTATAACCCCGAACGGAGACTTACGATGATCCTTCTTATATGGAGTAGCAAGATCGATGATATGGTGTGCGTCTTTGTGCATCTGGCTAAGGCAAGCTTGAAAGAAAGCTTAGAATCTACTCAATAAGAAGATTTATGGTTTAGAGGGAAGCTACCAAAGTCTCACTTTCAAGTGGCTCAATTTCTCTCTTCGATTCAACAAGCCTTGGAAGCTTTGGTGGTGAATGTTTAAGAGATGATGACTTCTATCTTCTACAACGGGGCAGCTCGATATCCTTATCTCGGTACTCGTATCATTATCTTCTTAAACTATATCATTTATTCTATCTGTAAATATTTATCAAAAACCAAATACAAAAATATAAAACCAACAAAAAGAAAATAGAAAAATATAAAATCAACTAAAATCCATAAAAATCAGAAAATTTTGAAAAATTCTAAAAAAAAAAAATGTTTTCTCAAGACATGTCTTCTGGTATCGATAACATCTACGGTCTTAGAAATGTCATTCAATAATGGCACGGGACCATAGATGAATTTCGAGCAGGAGGTGTAAATATTCTTTTCTAAACATGTCAAAAACTATGGCTTACAGTTAATTCAGACTGTAACCCGCTCTTCAAAACTATGGCTTACAGTTATTTCAGACTGTAACCCGCACTTCAAAAAATGGCTTGCAGTTATTTCAGACTGTAACCCGTGCTTAACAATGGCTTGCTATTATTTCTGATAGCAACCCACTCTTCAAAGAGGAAAGTGTTGCGCTAAAACAATTTTCATAAATTCGTGCACTTATCCTAAAACGTAACAAGGAAAGCATGTCATCAAAAGGACTGTTGTTCCTACACAAATATTTTTCCGTCTAAAATTCTTTAGAAAAATATTTGTTGTATTCTAAATGGTGGAAAATGAGTTGTTTAAAAAATCAATCAAAATCAGAATTTTCGAAAATTTGGAAACTCAATCAATGACTTCAGCACTTTTAAAATCTTTCAGAAAATAAGTCATTGATTGAGGGGGAGAATGTTTTCAAATCTATATCATCTAACGAGCTTATCTAATTATCCTAAATGCTTAAATGAAAAACATGTTAACCTATGTTGAAGGACTAGGTGCCTAGGATATGATTGTTAGGATTAGATTATTAGAGTTTGATAAACACATTATTTCCATGCTTTATATGATCTGATTGATATGTTGGATTGACTTTTATTAGTCAATTGTTGTTTGGGTGATGTCGACCACCATATATTTGTTTGTGTGTCCACTAACGTATGCAGATATCATGGTTCATAAGAATGTTCCTGATCCGGATCCCACAAATGAAGATGATTGGATACCGAAAGGAAAGGGTAACTATATCTTGGGTTGACAAATAAAGAAACAGAGCTTAATTTGACTTCTATGGAGAGTTGGCATAATGCAACGTAAGAGGTCTCACTTCATCAGCATATGGTTTTCTTCATCATCAAATGAAAAAACGGAGCTTAATTTGACCTCAGTTGGCATGAAAAAATGCAACGTAAGAAGTCTCACTGCTTCAGCAGATGGTTTTCTTCCAAACCTCCAGCAACAACAACAAAAGCAGCTCAACCACCTAACGTATCTTTGTGCAGGATAATTGTGATGATACCATTTTTAAACAATTTTTGAAAAATATTGTCTTGAAAATGGAAAAATATTGTTTTGAAAATAAACTGATCTTAATTTTGAAAATCACCGGACTTCATTTTATCAAAACTTAAGTCACTCAATCATCGACTACGGTCATCGATTGAGGGGTAAAGTGATTTAAAATAAAATATTTTCAAACGATATTTCTTCATAAAAAGTTCTGATTTGTACGAAACAAAGTGGTGATCTAAAGATTTAATGTTATGTCATGGTATGATTCTATTTAAAACTCAAAGATCTTTCAAAATGATCTTTTTTTTCTGTTCTTGTTTGATTGTGAAATTGTTTTGTTTTACTTAAGGATCTCTTAAAACTATCATACCTGACACTAACAATCTTTAATGTCTATAATTGGTCCTTATCCGTCATTTTTCAAAAAATTAAATCTTGCCACTGATAACGCTACACGCGTCGTTCGGGGTCAAAGGAACTTCCTTTTCGTCGAGCAAGTTTTTCAACACCCTAGGCAGTGAACCTAATCGTTGTAGTGTAGTATTAGGGTAAGCCACGGGAATTGATATCGTTCTCTAGGGGAATATGAATGCTAGTGAGGAGTTACTACGCTAAGGTTGGGGTTGAGGAAGATTATTTTTTATCTTTTTATATTTTTTAGGAAATGGAAAAGTACGAATCTCGGGGTTTGGATTTGGGGGGTTGGTATTTCTACCGATTACTCTATTATCTAATTATCTATTTAACTAAGGTGAGGGTAGTCTATGTCTAATTATTATGTGCTCGTATGATAGTTTAAAGATGTGTTTACTTAGGTTTTATTACTCCTTAATTATCTCCTATTGGTGGTTGAATTGTCACGTCCTTATTCTTAATCGCGTTGTGTGTCTAAGGTCGTAGGGTATGCGTTTATCCCTAACTCTTTGAAACTACCAAAGGGTCTCGTCTACAAAATCTCTAGGATTTATAAACTCTAACTCTAAGGTACTCTTTGGATTGTTTAGCCTACAACTACTCTAGGTGTTATAATCTAAGGTTCACAAAGATTAATCAAGCATTAACTACACAACGAATGACCTATCACATTACTAGATCATTAACAATTAAGATAAGAGACAACCAATCAATATTCAATAGTTAAGTTTCATATTCCCTAAGCAAACACACAAGTAAATTAGCCGGGCATGGAGAACATGCAAGCATACACACAAACAATTGAAGGCATAATTGAATTAATGAAGTAAAGTACTTATCTTGGTGTAAGATATGGTTTAGAACCCTAAAATACTGTACAAGACAGCCTTGGTTCGGTTTAGGTTTTTACTCCAAAAGACTACACACTAAAACTGAAAAATTCGGATTTTATATATAAGATTACATTCGCGACGGCATCACCTTATGATTTGTGACGCCATCAGGTCGCCGTCATTAGGGTTTCGTCTTGGCCACGTTAGTCTTGCGATGGCGTCACCTTATGCTTGTGACACCGTCCTCTTCAGCCTCTGACGCCGTCTGGATCAAATCTAGGCCGTCTGAGTTGCGATGACCTACTCTTTTAAAGCCTGACACCGTCACTTGAAAATAAGCAATTTGGCTACTGAGCCGTCACAAAAGTGCTCCGACGGCGTCGCAGATAACACCTGACGCTGTCCCCTTGCATTTCAGCAGCTTGAGTGTCTCGATTCTTGACTTTGGCCATTTTCTTCGTATATCCGCGCCTTTTTGTTCAAATAAGTGCCATTCCAGCAATTTGCCTTCAAGAGACCTAAAAAGTGAAAAGGAACGATATTAGGTAATAACGGATACAAAAGTGATCAAATAAGGGCTTAAACGACCCCTCAAAAAGGTACATTTTAAAACCTTATCAAATATCCCTATACTTGGTATTTGCTTGTCCTCAAGCAAATGTGCTTTTGGCCAATTAATTTATAAGTTAGGGGTCACGAAGCATTGGTTTAGAACAATCCACAACACATATAAGCCCCGCAAAAGTCATAACAAGCACGGAAATTACATACTAGCACCTCACATGGGGTGTTTGGATACTCACATCTCTCGGGTGTATATGAAATATAACAAGTTGGAAATGGAAGATAAACACTCATTAACCGGTCCTAGTACATAGATTACCATAGGCTTGAGAATAGATCAAACCTCCATCGCTTTGGCGTAAGCACCTAGGAAAGACTATCAAAGAGGTCTTTTAAAGGGTTGTAATATTAGGCTTACGGTAGAGAAACAAAGGGTTTGGTGGGATAGGCTATTTAGTGGTGGCAAGTCAAAAATCTTTATGTTACAAGCATACGAAGAATGGCGTTGCTAAGCCAAGACTCGACACTCTAGACTCTAGATAACTGAAACAAACAAACATAAATTTAAAGGATAGATGTGGGATGGTAGCCACTATGTTATATATATATATCTTTATATTATATATAACAGGAGGCATTTGGCATTAATGCCACCTCAATGCCAACTCAATGCCACCTCAATGCCACATAAGCATTTTTGGTCCAACTAAGCAATTTATTAATCCACCTAAGCACTAATTTTTTAATTTAATTAGATTTTATATAAATTTCGGATTTTTAATATTTTTTTTTTAAATTTCGGATTTTTAATAAATATTTATAAAAAAGGGGCCTTGCAAGGATTGAACCTTGGTCATTTGGATAAATAACTTGTGTGTTTACCACTTAGGCAACAAGTTATTTTGATAATTATGTTGCATATTATAATCTATAAATGCCTATAATAATTATATTGGAATCTTATACTAAATACAATTTATCTACAAAAATTATATTAAGTAATTATCTTTTTTTAAACTTATTATACATATCTTTTCCTTAAATACATATTTTTTCTTAATTCATTCATTATATATATTTTTTACATAACCCTAATAATTTATAAATCTCTACAACCAATCATTGACATTTTGATTAGTTTGAAAATGGATGTATTTATCTACAAAAATTATAATCTAAAACCATTATTAAAAAAAAAACATACGTATATTATTTTTTTCACAAAGAAAAACCCTAATCATCAAATCTCTCTCAAGAAGAAAACTCTAGGGTTTTAACGATTTTTAATGTGTTTTTGTGCAGGTTTTGCTGTTCTTGGAGCTTTGATGTATCTAAACCCTAATTTCATCTTTTCCTCAATCATCTTCTCTAATGAACGTGACTTTTAATTCTGTAGTTGATTTGGAATTTTTTTTAAGCTATGGTTTGTTTGTTTCTTCATCACAGGTTTGTAACCATGAACACCTGACATGCCTGTTTTGATACAAGTATTTGCTAATTTCATCTTTACTTAAATTGATGGAACAATTGCATCTAATATGGAGGTTATTTAGGTTAGTTATTGCTTTTTTTTGTTAGCACCTGTTTTGATATTTGTTATTCATATTATGTTTGCATATGACTGTTTTTCCTATTTTCTTTCAGTTAGGATATCAAAGGCAACAACTTATAACTCATGTACGATTTGGAATTTTTTTTTAAGCTATGGTTTGTGTGTTCTTCATCATAGGTTTGTAACCATGAACACTTGACATGCCTGTTTTGATAACTCAGTACCCAAGAAATTAATCACAGTGATAAAAGGTATGGTTAAATTTTTAATTACTATTATTATTTTTTGTCCAGATTGATTTTCATATGTATGATTTTCTATTATACATGTAGTAGGCTTTAGCTCTATTATCTTTTAACTTCTTTTTTAATTGCCAGGGATACCAGATGTTGAAGATAGCAGGGGTGATACATCAAGATTCACCTCACTCCCAGGTTCATCTTCACAAAAAACGGTAATATTCATTTAGTTTGATCGCTTATAATTTTTAACTTTTGTTGAAGGCTTTCCTTAAATAAAGCATTTAAGTTTTCTAACATAATGTTATATATTATTATATATCAGGCGAAAAACTACCCTCAAGTGGAAGATATGAACGTCTAACCTTTAGAAAAGGTTCCAAGTGTTGGTTTAAGCACGAAAATCAAATTTCAGTATGCACGTTCAGCTTGGGCTATGCTCAAACACATAAGATAGACAGCTGGGTTCTTGGTACTAAAATTATTATTTAGTGATTTATAAAAATTTAGTATCTAATTTGTTGTCTCCCACTTTTTAGTGCCAAATCAATTTTCATTTATTGCTTTCAGGCTATGCATTCAAAGCCAAAGAAGACGATGGGCGAAATAACTCAGCATATGTTCCGAGTAAGACTTGGCTTCGTACATTTCACTAAAGAGAACTGATAAACTGATATATATTAAACTCAATGTAAAACTTTGACACCTGTTGGCTGAAAGTGACAAGTTCACGTGGTGTTTAGGTGAACGGGTGGTTTTTTGCTATTGGACACGAGCGTCTGAATAAGCTTTTTGATGGACAGTAGGTGCCTCACCCAGATAGGTATGTTGTGTCTGCACTCAAATAACGTAACTATTACACACATTACCAGAAGATCATGAGATCGACGTTTAGAAGTGTCCGTCCGAAGGAGGCTTAGATGGTTAGTGACCCTTTTCCTTTACACATATATAGGCCATTTAAACCTACCCATGATAATTCGCTGTTTCACATGGCAGAAAATTTTGTTAATTCTTTCTATTCGGCGGGTCTTACTTTCAATGATGCGCACAAAGCAGAAACAATATTAATGAATGTTTAAAAACAGGCTAAATGGATGAATGGTGATCCCATCGCGACCTATTTAAAGAAACACGTGGATTTTAAATGAAACTTCATTTTGTTACATATAATAATTGATGGCCACCCACGTAAAGACTTGGACTTCAGATGGCTGAGAAAGAATATTGGCTATGTTGGACAGGTTTGGAAAGTGATTACGTTCAGTTTGACTAATATCAGGATTAAATATTGGCTGTGGGAATGGTTGCGTTGTATTTGGGTATGTAAGTATGCTTATGAATAACTGAAGATATGAAGCCCAGTTTCAGGATGAAAATTAGTATGTTGAAGGGTCTGCTAACCAGTATATCAGCTGTTGGTGGAAGCTTTTGTACAGGTTTGACTGATTGTTATCATTAACATTTTAGATGGTGTTGTTATGCAGCTAGAACTTGATTCATTTTAAGTTGCTTATCCAAAGCATCTTTTAGGTAATGCAATACAGGGACATAGATGGGTATGCTGATACTCTTTTTATATTCTTATGTTTTCAAATTAATTTTTCCTTCAGTCCAAAAAAAAACATTAAAACATACTCACCAAGGAGACGAGGTATTTGCCCCTGAGTATTTTCACCAGCAAAACCTGAGCTTTAAAACTTTTTATTAGTAGGATTCCATATTTTGGCTATGGATAGTAAATCTCTACTGTTCTCTGGACTTTTTTTGTTGTCGATGAATCTTTAACAAAAGTTTGATAGCTGCACTTGATGTAAGGATCTTATGGTACTTGTCTGCAGTAAATTGACTTCAATGGTGCTAAAGCTTTATTTATTTAGTTTATTGAGTTTTTGTCACAAAACTCTATTCGTTTTTTAATTGATCTTATCAGCAAGATAGATTCCTATCCAATTTTTCATTAAGATTTTGGTGTTCTAACTAATGTTGCATTGCACGACATTCATGTTCTTTCATCTGTATTACATTCTTGGTGTGGTGTGTTATCACTATTCGACACATCCTTTATATGCTTATGTTTCTCTTTTATTTGATTTCTCAGAGAAGTGGAAGACTTTGCTCGAAGATTGAACTCTGACTGGCCCAGGTACGAAGAACTTGAAAAAAGTTTATGCAGTTTCTACAAATGCGTAAAGAATGTGTATAAATTACGTATATGTTGTATCACACATTTTTTGCAAGGAAAATGAGTGATCGATTCACCTGCTGCAACCGCTGGACGAAACGGGATTGCAAATTTGCTGAAAGTGGATACTAGAAACGGCTTCATAACAACTGGGTAAACCATCTCCGATTTTATAAAATCAAGTGTTTGTTTTGAATCGGATCAACACATACTGCAGCTAAAACTATACGAAGATCCGATGAATGAGGTAGTGAGCAATCTCTTTCGAGCAACTTTATTTCTTCCCACTGATCTTTTATGGCTTCAACGTCATGAAGCGTTGATCTCTACTAAAGAACCCTTTCTCTTTGGCGGAGGAGCAGTAGATGTCTTATCTCATATCCGTGGTATCTTTATAGATATACTTGAAATAAACCTTGAATTTTTCGATCTGTTCTTGGTTATTAAGGTTTCGTCACAACTTGCAGCACACATTACTATAGTATAAACATATTTAGGCCACAATGGTTCAAAAAGGAAGTTCTTGAACGAGGATTACCAGCTGAGACAAATTACATTCGAGCCCGAATTATTTAGAACCAAGATGTTCCTGATGTACGTCGAACCTGTTTTCAGCGATGCAGGCAAGAAGACTGGAATAATTTATGTGGGAATGGATCATAATTGTTGGGACCAAGGAAATGGTGTGGTGTGGTTTATGTCCATTTTTCTTTATTCACGCCTTTTTTGTTGTATATGTGGTCTTGCTATATTTTGAAACGAAATCTAAATTATAGTTGCTAGGCACATGCTTTACGTACCCTATGCTACAAGGACCAGTTATATGAAAAGACTATGAGAATAAGGAAGTGTTTGGCTAAGCTTTTCTGCTAAACGGTTTATAAAGAGCAAGTGTCTTGGTCTTATAGTGAGTAAAATTATTCCTTTCATTTGAAACCGAAAATTTTCTTGAACATACAACTTGAAAATATGCAAGATGCAAGTGAAATCATCTACACAGCCAATTGTTGTCTCAATTCTGATTACCTAGTATGATTGTAGGCTTTTAACAATGTCCCATACTCATTGGCCTTATCGAAGAAAATATATTCCATGTTCTGTTTGTAATGTTTGTGGATTCGTTCTTCACTAAATTTGTCACAGATACTGAAGCTGCTAAAGCTGCTAGACGAAAACTTAAGGAAGCTATATACTCGGCGTTATTTGGCATGAATGCCCTGCTGTTTGTGCAGTCAGCCAGGTTTGATTTAGTACTTATAACCTTTATACTGTTCCAATATTCTCCTTAACGTGCACTAAAATAGAAGTGGTTAGAACTATATATCGTTATTATAACTTTTCCTTACTTCTCTAATGTTGCATTATTGATCATGTACAGGCAACTTTAGCATTGTTTGCAGCAAAAAGAACTTCAGGAATTGTTGTCAATATCTGTTTCCATCAAACATCTGTCGTTCCAAGTAGGCTGAGCTAAGCATGCAAATAGGTCTTAAGTAGGAAAAATGTCCTTTTACGGCTATTAGTCACTATTAGTTTTTAGGTATATATTTCTAAACAAATAAAAAAAAAGGTCATTAGAAAACATACTCCGTATAACAACTACGCAAGAAAAAGTCAACTTTACCTTCCAACTTCTGTTAGCACATTGTTTGCAAATTACTGATAAATTTACGTAACCATTGTAAAGTCTAAACTACATCGTATTGACTTTTAGTATCACAATTGGTCTTTTATTGCTTTATAAGTAAGACCCTAAAAGTCATGTTAAATAATTTAAGGTTTCAAAAATACGCATGTGGAGTTCCTTTTGGATATAGGTTCATGAGTTAAAAACCTTTTCCACAACTTCCTTCCTATCCATATTATTGGAAAACAAAATTCTATTTTTTAAGACAAAAAAAAACATACATTTATTATTATTAGTTAAAACAAAGTATAAAAGACTAACCTATGAGTAAAATGTTAAGACTTATATCAAACATCTCATACAACACCAGCAAAATCGCGTCATAGGAAGAGAGTATGCGTGAGTTTCACATACGAAAAAACTACTTTACTAAGTTAACATGGTACAAATGAATTCGCCATAAATTATCCTTTTTGCTTTCACAACCATGTCAAGGGTGAGAGGAATGTGACTTCGAGATAGGCCACAAAAATTGGGAACACGTCTGAACCATCTACATCGTCATAAATCAATTATCTATCTCCATGCAGCAAAAACAAACTCAATTTATAGAAAAACATTCTGTAAATAAAAGACGCCAGTTATACACCCTGACTAGAGGTGACAAATGGACTATGGTTAGGATTCAACAATAGAACTTTGTATGTTATCTTACCGTTGATAAACTAATGGTGTACGCATTTTAAGTATTTACATTTTTACAAGAAAAAACAAAAATACATCAACAATAGAACTTTGTATTTGGAAAATATACTTCTAACTCACATGGTACGAAGGCACATATTTACCAAATGTTATAGAGTGTGACATCACGTTGGTAAACATATCATATAAGTTTCACAAGATTATTGTAACATGGCCACAATTATACATATATAACTGAAGAAAGCTTAGGCTGCCTCCAGTAAGGGGCTTCAATCCTTTTCATTTTCACTGTCACATCAGCTTTCTTTCTCCAACGACCTTCAGGCGATTGGGTGCCCCAGTAAGAGAGACCATTATTAAAAAAAAAAAAAAAACATTTTTAACACAAAATAAAATTTCATTAATAATTAAAATGTTACATAATAAGGATATCATATGCTACTATTCTCATATACTTGATGAAACATTTAATCTTTTTGTATAGATGAAGGCGAAGATGATGATGGTGAAGATATACCCGAACAAGAGGCGATTTGTAGGATATGTCAGAAACCGAAATTCTGCTGCATTTAATGCCAATGATCTGGAACTTAATGGATACGGGTAAGTTAACAAGCTTCTTCTTTGAGTTATAAGCTGGTTTTTGTTTAGTATTTGATGTTAGTATTAATCTGATATCGGTTCAGTGATCTGTATAGGGTGTGACAAGAAGTACCGATCCCGGTTTTGTTCTATTAGCTGCTGAAGGTTTTGGACCCACCACTGAAAAAGATGGTAATATTAACTTGATTAAGGAATTTGTGGATCCTAACTGACGGACTTGATTGTTTTAACTTTTAACATATTTGTATGCCTTATCAGGTGATGGGAGAATATGGGTTCAACATAGAGAACATATTGATGGAGGACATTTGTGTGCAGGATAATGATCGAGATTAATGTAGGTAATTAGGTTTAACATGTTGCTTTCTTTACTATCCGCTATCATGCTATTTCATGACTTGCTATATAACAAGTAGGATTAGAAATGGCGAGTTTGACCCTTTTATATACAAACGGGTTTGTTTCGATTTTGTGTTGTATAACCTGTTAAATGGGTAGAATGGGTCAAATGAGTGAAGTTATTGAAACTTGTGCAAAAAACCTATAAAATCGCGTTATCAAAAGAATGCTTACAAAGATTAATATTTGTTTGTAGGACTTCTTTTAGAAAAACAAATGTCTTTCTCATATTACTGTCTCTTGGATCGTAGAATCATTTTTAATACACTTTTGCCTCCATAGGTAAACGCCATACCAACTTTGAATATATATTTTGAAAATTTGAATTTAGAATTTAGAACTTTTTTTTGGAGAGCGAAACCTAGATGCAGATTTCTAAATGAACATGCTAATCTACAACAACTTACTTTTTTTGGCTACCTGTATTGATACAGTAAGTTTACTTGATTATGCAATCCCATATCACGTACTTACCTCTGAAAACGTAATGCCAAACCGCCCCTTAAGTTTTAGATTGTTCTACGATAAGCTAAAAGGCACTCAAACCGCCAGATAAATAAGCTAACACAAACACCCTTCTGATAATTATGTTTTTGAGTTTATAAGTAGTATTAGATAGTGTAATTAGTAGCTTACGTCCCACTTAAGTGCTTATGTGTTTTTTCCTTATTGTAAAGCCTATAAAATAGTTTTGATGAAAATGCGCATGTGCTAAATAAGCTTTAAAACATAAGCACTGCTTAGCTTTTAAGTGGTTTAAACAGGCGTATTGATAGCCAATGTAATCATCACTATACAGATTTCAGGGAATGGTGCCATTGAAAGCTAAGAATGTCATTGGAGGAAAAGATATGACGGAAACAACAAACTTGAATCTGCTTATAGGACACATTCTTGACCATAAATGTGGATGGCTATTTCACATTGCACATGACAGATCCAGTCACAAAGGATCAGTACTATAAAATATCTGAATATAGCTACAGGAGGAACATAAAAGACAATTGTAGAAGAAGACTCCAATAGTCATTGTGGTTGGTGCACACTAATGGCAAGCAAAAAGATGGTTGGAGTGTTCATAAGTGTGGATAAATACAGTGTTGTCCAAGAGGTATAGTATACGAGTGTAAAAGTAAATGTTGTGGCATGTGGAATAATGGGTTATTTGGGAAATAAAGGGTCCTGATATCATGTATCTGATATCATGTCGTTTTTATAAAACCATCCAAGCATCCAACAAGTCAGTAAAATAGTAAAGCTAAAAAGTTATCACATCTGTATTGTTAAGCAATTTCATTATGTTCACAATGAAAATTATACATCAAACTCGCCTTCGTTAAAAATAATTTTCCGTTTACTAACACCATCAAAATTAAAAAAAAAAACAACAAACAAATGATTAAAAAAAAATGCCCGACCAATTGTCTTATAATATTCTATGACAATTTTTTAAAACATATTTATGCTAACAAAAAACAACAAACAAATAATTATAAGTCATGCCCGCCCATTGGGCGGGCTTCGAATACTAGTATATATATATATATATATATATATATATATATAAATTTTTTTTTCAACACTCTATTTTTTTTTTTTTTTTTTTTTTTTTACACTTTTACTCTACCATCCTCTACGGTAACATCAAAATGATAGGGATTTATAGGCACATCTCTACACTTGAGTTTTTATTACTCTAACACTAATTTGACCTGAATTGAAAAGATCAAAACACTTGGAGTACATTATTATGCAAATAAAGGGAATTTGAATTTAACGTTCCCTTCCCGTCATTTCATAAACTTTAACTTTTCCCATGAATTCCAATCGTCCCAAAACTGTGTACAAAGAATATGACTCGACTTAGCAACTCATGCAAGCAACTAGATAATTGAACTAAAGGTTTTTAGGGTGATAACAATAATGCACTAAAAGTGAGTGCATACAAGGTAGGCTAAGGCGATTTGGGTGTACATTTGTGGGTGGGGTGTAAACAATGCTCTTCATTGATATTCCGAAAAACCGAAACATCACGAGAACCGCGAAAAGGATAGGCTCTGAGGGGTTAACTAGGGGTATCGTGTACTAAAGATGAGTACAACGCAAGGGTGTGGGGGAATTACTCAACCGATGTGGAAGAAGCAATTATATTACGGGTATCAAACAAGGGTTATCCTAACGCCTCTTATCATTTAGTTATTCCTAACTACACAAGTGTAATCTTACTAGCGATCTCGGGATGCATCACAAAACAAGTTCTAAAATCTATTATACTACCGGTTCACACTCTAAGCATTAAAGATGAATGCTTTAATTCCTACTAATCTAAGGGCGATCCTCACATTTTGGGTGGAATTTAGGTGGTAAAGGGTTTTTGTGCTAGTTATGTAACTTCCTATCCGTGAGACGCTTTTGTTAAGACTAATGGCCCACTCCTATATGTCATGAAAAATTTTAAATTTGGTGCCAAAATTACCCTAACCGGCATTTTCTCATGGTTTATTACAAAAATACAATTGGACAAAGCAAATAATCAAGGATAAGCATAGTTTCAAAGTTCCCGTTTTATTTTCCCTCCCTACACTTAAACTGAACATTGTCCCCAATGTTCCCCGAAAGTATCAAAGTTATGATAATGGAAGGTAATTAAAAACGAAAGAAACTAATACTCCCCTGATTAGCTCGGTAGGATCCGTGTGTGAAGTAGTGGTTAAATCCTTTCCAAGAAGAATGTATGCGTGAAAAGCTCCTTCCAAACTTATGTATCTTCTTCTTGATAAATAAAACCTGCACACTTGAAGAAAACAAACGAAACCTTCGCGTAAAATCGGCGGTAATAATATATATAAGACTCTAGTATACTAGGATATAATGCTTGTGGAATGGATGTTTACAGATTTTTTTGAAAATTAAGACGTGGAAAATTCAAAAATTTATAAGTAGCTCAGAAAACGAGAAAAAAAGTAATCTGTTGTTTTTACTCCTTCCTGACGCCGTCAGGTTGCAATCCTGACGCCGCTAGGTTATCCTGACAAAAATTGGTCTGCGATTTTCTGGAAAAAATTCTGGAAAATTTACATCTTTAAAATCTGGAAAAAATTTCTGCAAAACATCCATTATGACTCGATACAAGCATTTGACTCGAACAAAAACAAATGTATATCTTTTAATTAATTGCAGTTCTCATGTTTACGTTTCTTTTGAAAACGTGTGTAATCCTCCCTACACTTATCCTTTATGTAAAATACCTTTATATGTGATTAAGACGAGGTTAAAAGCATTATAAAGCATTTTTACAAATTTAAACATGAGAATAAACAATCAATAAAATATATATGACACAAACAAGCAAACAATTAAGCATGGGTTGCCTCCCACGAAGCGCTTTTCTTTATTTATGAGTCTTGTAGCTAGACTCGTAGTCGTGCTCCTACGTACCGATATAAGTAAGCCTATCCTTAACAATGTTATAAGGATCAAACTTATCATTTAAGTTCCTAGTAGTACGTTTGGTTCGATATGCCTTTTCAAACTTCTCTCCATCGGGATCATAGATTGTTATCCTAATGTGCCACTCTCCATTACCATCACTAGGCGGTCTATTCCAATCCCATTTATGTTCAAGCTTATTGCTCTTAACTTTCCACTTATTCATGACTAGGTTGACGGGCAAGCTTCCTAGAAACTCGGTCATCTTCCTAAATACTAAGGCATCCTCGAACGGGTTCACTTCCATGTCCCTAGCCATTTCCTTTTCTTGGAAACTTGCTTTACTAGTAAAGGCTTCATCTAGGTAGAAAGGTCGTTGGGGACCTATGAAATTCTTATCTATCCAAGGTCCGTATCTAGATGGCGCTCTATCCAATCTAATCTCATGTGGGAGTTCCTCTTCCTTGTAGTAGGTATGCTTTTTGACATCGTAAATTGACCTAGCACTCTCCTCTCCTACCACTATTTTGGACATCTTACAATCAATGATGGCACTAGCGGTAGCTAAGAATCCTCTTCCTACTAGTAATGGGCATGTCGGGTCCTTATTCATGTCTAGCACATGGAAGTCGGCCAAAAGAGTCAATTATCCTACGTGTACTACCATGTCTTTTATTATCCCTACCGGATATGCAACACTACCATCCGCAAGACCTAAGATGGTTTCCGTTGGTTCTATCTTACCTAAGTTAAGGCTTCTATGGAGCGACAATGGAACAAGATTGATGCATGATCCTAAGTCGGCTAGAGCATCAAGAGGTTTGGACGTTCCAAGCCTACACGGAAGAGTAAATAGCCCGGGATCGTCTAACTTCTTAGGTAAATTATTTTGCACAAAATCGGACCCATGTTTTCCAAGTTTAAGTTCGAACTCATATTTTTCTTTTAAATCATTATAATAAGGTGCATGAGCTAAGACTTCAAGAACCGGTTTTTCTAAGGGTGATTGTTTCAAAAGCACTCCTTCCTTCATGTGCCAAACGATTTTGTAATACATAATGCACATGATTGTGGAGGAGCATTTAACCATAAAACCAGAAGAGCTTTTAAATCAGACACATATTCTCCCATGTTTTCCAAACCTTATTAAATCACTTGGGATCAAAAATCTCAAAGGGTTTGATATTTTTGATCGAGGGAGAATTTGTGATTTAATATTAAAATTTGATAAAAGATGATTGTTTTGATTCAAGTGTGCATACTGCTCATAATAAAATTTGATAAAAGATGATTGTTTTGATTCAAGTGTGCATACTGCTCTCCCATATGTGCTAAACGCTTTCGAATTTCGAAGCACATATTGAAGGGGAGCATTTCAAAAGAAAATAAACAATCATTGTTTTGATTCAAGTGTGCATACTGCTCTCCCATATGTGCTAAACGCTTTCGAATTTTGAAGCACATATTGAGGGGGAGCATTTCAAAAGAAAATAAACTTTCAAGGTACAAAGATTTATATGTTTCAACATAAAGTACCTTGATTGTTTTTCTAAAGGTTTCTTAATGGTTTTTGTGATCGTGGATGTGCTTCAAAAGAACTTTCTCCTCTATGTCATAAAATGATTTCAAATATCCTATGCACATATTGAGGAGGAGAATTTACCAAAGAAAATCAAATGGCTTTTTCCATGGAAATTGTGATCAAGAATATATTTCAAAGAACTCTTGCCTCCATGTGCGAAACAATTTCAAAATCATATGCACGTGTTGAGGGGGAGCATTTCTAAATGATCAAAACAAATAAGGTACAAAATGTTTTGATTTTATATCACAAGTACCTTGATTGATTTTCCAAATGATTTTTCAATTGGTTTCATGAAGGAAAGAACAATACCAAAAAAACCGACCAATTTACTTTATGCATGGTGTTATAAGGATGGTTAGGTTAGGTATTCGTTCCCACGATCCCGCCAGAGCCGGAGGGATCTACCCAGGGACAATCCACTAGTTAGTGTAGAAGTCCTTAGGTATGATGAAAAAAGGAGAAAAGTGAGATATGGGAAGAGTGCGGACTGAGATAGAGCTAGAACTGGAATTAACCCAACAAGGTTCTAGTTATGAAGTCTCGGTAAGCACTGAAGGGGTTGAAGAATGAAAAAGAAATGAATGTGAAAGGGTGAAAAGAAATAGCCCTCCAATAATTCAACCTTAGGGCAGAAACCGGGTTCAATACATATGCTACTGGTTGTTACTAATGTAACACTGGTATTGAAGACAAGACGTCATGGACCCAGTGACGCACTGCACTAAACTTCCCAAGCTACTCAAGTTCCTCTTAAAAGGGCTTGTTTCATTCTCACGGGGAACCTACATAATCTATCGACTTTCTCTTAGAGATTGTTGATATTGAAGAAGGAGACCCTCTCCCTAGTCTACGGCATAGGAACCAAATGTGCACTATTGAGTCTAGAGCCAAGATATCATTCACAATATCTCATTAGGACACTAAATTAATGAAGACTTGATGTTTCACACAATGTGGAAAGTAAGAATATATTAAGAGTCCTACGCATTATCCTTGTGGTATTGCCAGAACATCCGAATGATATGTAAAAGTATTCACGATGAAGATGGAATTCCTTCTAGAGCCAACATCAAACAAGCTCTTGGTGGGTGGCATGTGAGATCTTTTCCAAAGATCAAGCTTGTGACAACTGGATAGAAACAATGGGGCAATTCACTCTTGAATCAACCTTGGTCCAGGAAATGAATTGACGAATACTTTTGGAAAAACCGTTCGATGTGCAAATCTTCTTTTCTCTAGCACATCGAATGTGTATTCATGATTTCAAACTCAAAAAGTATCTCTGATTGAAAAAATACTTTTGGAAAAACCGTTCGATGTGCAAATTTCTTCTTTTCTCTAGCACATCGAATGTGTATTCTTTTTCAAATACAAAAAGTATTTTTGATTGAAAAATTGATCTTTCTTATAAAACCTTCGTCATATTGTAAAACTCTTTCTTCTAAGCAATACGCGATTGTTTTCAAATCAAGTTTTCATCAATCAGTGAATCTCAATTCGCTGGTTCACTCACTCCGTGTTGACTTCTTTGAGACGTTCCTGTTTGAGAATAGCTAGAACAGTTGCGAAACCCTGTCAAGGAGATTCTTCGGAATTATACCTGATCATAGGCAGTACTTGTACTGATCAACGGGGAACCGTGGGCCGTGTACCTCAATTCAACGAAAGTGATCAAAGACACTTTTGTGTGTTTTATTGCTAACTATTGTTTGCAGGTACATTTGGACGGTTGCAGCTGATCAGAATTGAGAATTCAATCCAAAGCCGCATGCTCACAGCATCCACACTTAATTGAAGAAATCATGACTTGTGCATATCTACAGAACCTGGCTCTGATATTTTTATATTATGATTCCGCTACGCTGCTGCAAATATCATGGGCCAGTAAAGCTTCCGCTACTCTGATGAAAAGATGTCATGATCCAGAAAGTGTGAGCATGTCGGTCCAAAAGTCACAACATCACATGATGGCAACACAACAAAGGGTGATCCAGAGATTTACTGTGGCTGATGATCTCAATGAAAGCTCGAAGGTCATCAAGATGTGGATCAGTTAAAGGCCTCCACTTAAAGTACAAAAATATGCGGACTTTGAAGAATCACTACTCAAGCACAATGAATACGGATTTTGAAGAATTGATGTCTACGAGCTTGGAACTAAAGACGAAGAAAGAATGCTAGGGCTCAAAATGTAAATCATGGGGTGACCTCCCTTAGGGGGAGATTGTTAAGAATTGGAAATTCCATAAGAAAGTGTCGGTCACCCCAATTATGGTCTAGCATATGTTAGCTCGTAGACGTGTAGTTATTTACGTTATTTAGTAGTTTATTAGTTAGTTTGTAGCGTAGAATAGTTTAGTGTAACACCGTGGAGGAAGGACAGGTCTTTACCCACTGTATGCCTGATCCACAGTCCGTCAGGAGGACGTATGCTTTGTAACTATAAATACCCCTTCCATCCATGGAAGGGGTGTTGCTTCTTGAAATCTAACCTTACATTTTTATTACAACTCTCTTTCAAGAACCTCCTCTCAACTCTCTTCATCTATCTAAAATGGCTTTCTTGTTTAATCACTATCCTAGACCACCCGAATCATCTAACAACATAATATTCACGATCCTACAATATATGTATAACATAAATCAATTTGTTCTTTTATGGATGGTGTTACTACATTGGATGTTCCAATTGCAGTGGGTGTATATATTTGCACGTTTATCTTTGTAAGTCATCGGTTTCATTCTCTGTCAATTAACGCTAATGGAATGTATAATGATATGTCAAAATGTCACTAGCTTTCCAATTATAATTGTACTTCTCATCTTGGAATTTTTTTGATATACTGGATGTATGTCATACTAAAATGAATTCTATCTACAGGTTAGTGTTCCATCTATGGCATCTTCAATGAATATGCCCTTAAAAGTCAATACGACACAAGCATCTACCTTCAGGTGATCTTAATGTTATAAATTCTTTTTTATATATCAATTCATTAATCTTCTTAATTAATGAGTTTTATTTGTTCTACTTCATATTGTGAAACCACATTGAGTGATTTCTGTTCACTTAATCATTTTTTCGTATGGTCCATTAATCACATCAACGTTATTCATAATGCATATAATTGTTATAATCAGTAGTAATATTTTTTTTGATAATTGTTATAATGCATAAAGGTTGATTTATGTGTAATTTTGTTTTTAATTATATCAGATGGAAGAAAAAACATGTTCTTTTGAAGCAAGTTTACAATTATAGGACCATGATGTGTTAACTTGCACGATATTAATGGTCACTATATGGGTAGACATAGAACATTTACTATCTACTTGAAGAACCTCGACAAGTACAAGGTATTCCACCCGTTTCATTTAACTTTTAATTACTTTTTAGTATATATTTGTTCAACTAAATTCTAAAAATAAAAACCAAAAATCAAAATACTTACCTGCTTTTAGCCGTTTTATGGAATATGGTAACCTCAATTATGGATCTTAACCATTTCATTTAACTTTTAATTACTTTTTAATATATATTTGTTCTACTAAATCCTAAAAATAAAAACCACGAGTCATACCCGTCCATCGGACGGGTTTTGCCACTAGTATATATATATATATATATATATATATATATATATACACACGTAAATTAACTTAAAACTTTAAGCACGCACACACCCTATTGAATTGGACAATTCAATGATCTATTGAATAAGAATATTCAATGCTCTATTATTTTGGTCGCAAACCAAAATGTTTATCATATTCTGAGACTCGCCATCTCATCATTTTTAGGTTTCGGCTGGGAACCTCCGCTACATTGAGCTTGACCTATTTGTGCTTGTTCATTATTATCAAGGTGAGTTCATAGCCTCGCTTTTACTTTTATTTGCAAACCCCGCGAGGGAGATACATGCTCTAAACTAGAACACAAGGTTTTTCATAAATGTTCGCTTCTTGATTATTGGAATTGCCTAAATATTCAGCCATAAGTCTCCTGTATCATGAACCATTAGTCACCGCGAGTGAACACAGATATCGTGAATATTACTATGGGGAGTAACGACCCCGTCTTGGTTATAGAGAAATAACCGAGGCGCACCATATTTGAATTGTATTAGGTAATTGGCTATTACCTCCTTTGGGGCAAACTTACGTACACCAGTAATTCGGTGTATGCAGTTGAGTCTTGGTTGCATGAGCTTAGCGCATAATAATCTGTGATTTTCTTTATGATATTGTTAGTTTACAATTATCACGTTTATGTTCTTGTGTTCAACATTAAACTAAACCTATGAATTCACTCAACTGTTGTGTTGACCTTTTAAGCATGTTTATCTCAGGTATTAAAAAGGCGATAGCTAGACTTTGGAGGCGCTTGGGCATTGGCATGGCATGGTCATAGACGACTCTAATTTATGTATCGGGACCACATCTTGTTAATGGGCTATTTTCCGCAACAATTCAACTTTTGTAAACTTTGTTTACTACAATAAATGAGATATTTTAAGGAAAACTGTTGTTCTATGCTTTGTGTTATGATATCAATCGAGTAATACCCCATTAACATTATCTTCCGCTGCAAAACATTTTTTGGGGGTGTTACATACCCGGCCGAAGCCCAGTCCAGTTGAGGGTCTGTTTGGTTTATTTGAACCGAAGCCCAACAATTTGAGAGTTCATTTGGTGTATCAGCCCACCCGGGTGTCTACTGTACCACATCTCGAGTTTTCGCAACATGTTTCATGGTTTATAAATTCTCAACTCGTTTCCATTCAATTGCAACACTACTCACTGAATTAGATCGAATCTAATAATAATACGAATGAAATGATATTTGATGCCAAGAAATTGCAAACAAAAGTTTTATATGTATATACTCCACTTGTAAACTTTAAACACACTATAACCGTATTATAAAGTTTATATACAACACATGACATTAGTCCTACCGATTAAATAGAAAATTTCGCACGAGTTACATTATTTTCCTATAATTATATAAACAATTTTTACAAATCTAAAACAAAATATATTTCACGAGAACTTACGTTTTCAAATATAAACGTGTACATATATAAAGCAAGTCTTAATATATGTATATATACATAACCTTTCGAAAATACATTATTAACTCGATATATATATATTTCAGAAAATCACATCGTATTTTATACAATAAACACATGTAAATTAAGTTACGACTTAATTCTTTTACAAAACACATTTATATTTCGAAATATATATATATATATATATATATATATATATATATATATATATATATATATATATATATATATATAGAGTAAGGATCCGGTGAGAATATTAGTTAAAATAAGAAGAATAAGAAGTAATTGTGATCATTAGATCAAAGATCAAGGGCTAAAAAAATGATAGTGGCAATACTGTAAATAAGATCTTATTTTATGTTTATTTAACAAGATGTGTGGGGTAGAATAGTAAAACAAGCATACCCCCTTATAAGTCGGTACACATTTAATTAATCAAAAGAAGAGTCATATATCTGGTTCAAAAAAAATGTAGAAGAAATACGTAAGTTTACACCCACCATTAATTGATATTAAATATGCATCAACATTAACTGCATCATTTAATTAGAATCCACATAAACATGCATCTTTTTTCTCTTTGTTCATAAATACGTTATGTTATTCCGAAAGATGCATATGTTTAGAAGATGCATGCATAAATTGATGCATAATAGAAGAAATACGTAAGTTTGCCCACCATTATTACGGAATATGCATCAGCGTTAATTGCATCTTTTAATTAGAACTGACATAACCATGCATCTTTTCTCTTTTTGTTACTACATACGTTATGTTATTCTTAAAGATGCATGTTGTTTAAGAAGACGCACTGAAATTGATGCATAATCACAAGACTTGGGTAAAATGGATGCATCTGTTGTTGCCTTTACAATTGAATATCAATGTAATAGATGCATCACGTATTGCTAGAGAAATAGAGATGCATTTTTTTAAACATGAAATAGAGATGCAATTGACAAAAAAAGATGTAGAAAAAAATTTCACGTACACTAGTAACCACTTATCAATTAAGTGCATTAAAACATTAGATGCAATCAAAATTACACGGGTTTTAATATTGTAAAATTCATGTTATCAATCGTGTATATCTGGACTCTCAACGGAGAAGAAGAGATTGTAATTTGCAAAAGAAAGAGAAACAATATTTGTGTCAAATATATCCTTGAATCCTAATTTAAAATGATTGGCTAAGATTACTTCTTACTATTCTTATTTTAATTTTACTTCTTATTTGATCCTAACATACAACACATGACATTAGTCCTACCGATTAAATAGAAAATTTCGCACGAGTTACATTATTTTCCTATAATTATATAAACAATTTTTACAAATCTAAAACAAAATATATTTCACGAGAACTTACGTTTTCAAATATAAACGTGTACATATATAAAGCAAGTCTTAATATATGTATATATACATAACCTTTCGAAAATACATTATTAACTCGATATATATATATTTCAGAAAATCACATCGTATTTTATACAATAAACACATGTAAATTAAGTTACGACTTAATTCTTTTACAAAACAAATTTATATTTCGAAATATATATATATATATATATATATATATATATATATATATATATATATATATATATATATATATATATATATATATATATATATATATATATAATCTAGATCAAATAAGATCAAACTTAAAGTTGTTAAAAAGAGATCGAACTAAAATTTGACAAGAGATACTCTCCCTACAATAAAAATAATTTTTTTATTTACTGCAGCTAAAATTGTTAAAGTTTCGATAGATTTCTTTTTAAAATTTACAAAACCTAGGTGATACACTTTGATTAGAAGTTTAATGTGTATCAGGTTTTTGTATGTGTATCAGGTTTTGGAATATATATTAGTGTAATGTGTATCAGGTGTATCACTAATCCAAACTCATGTATCATTTGGTTATTAATTGCTAAAATGTTAATTTGTATTAAAATATTTTTTTTTGTGTATGATTGCTAAAATTGTTATTTATAAATGTTTTAGTGGTTTTTTAGATTTGATCTTATTTTTACAACTTTAAGCTTGATCTCACATTAACCCTCCCCTATATATATATATATATATATATATATATATATATATATATATATATATATATATATATATATATATATATATAATATTTTGCACCGACAACGTCTCATTGTACGTTCTATTTTCCATATTTTATCTTTTAGCTACCATTTAAGCCGAATTACATTTGTTTTCGACATTGATTTTCGAGTCATATTTTTCATAAGCCGAAATACACACAAACATTTGAAAAAGGTATTTTCAACTTTAATGAGGCCTCACAAGCATCAACAACACAAACATTTTAAAAAATATAAAGTTTGGGTAAAACTTTATTGAGTCTTAAATATGGGATAAAGACTAAAACTTACCGTACTAATTTAGTTTGCGTGTCGGAGCCGTGTACTATCACTATTTAAATTGTTCACTTCAGACTTCTGTTTGCTGAGGTGGGTTTATAGCCCCACTTTTATCTGTTAAATTGTTTTATAAATTTTAGGGTGAGAAACATGCAAAACTCTTTATGGACCAACTGAAAACTATGTTTTATTTAAACTGTTTCGTAGAATAGCCTAAGACTTTACATCCCATTTTTGGCCGAACTCATGAACCGTCAGTTTCTGCTGGGAAGCGTGAATGCTATAAATAGATCTATTAGGGGTGACTCCCTCGTTCGGGTTGACCGGATAGGCAACTGGACGTATATCATGTCGGATTCAAGTCTTTTTGGGATTATAACACTTGCAAGGCCTTATAACATGCTTCTAGAGCATGCACACTATGGTTAAGATTCGGTTGCATGAACTTAGTGCTAGCGTAACATGTTTCTGTAGGACCTAAGATATATCAACCTTATCACAAACCCAACACAAATACCACGTTACACAAACTGTTATGCGTAAATAAGAAAGATTAAGATTAGATGGTGACTTGATGTATAATTCGTGTATATGTTTAGAGAGGTAGAGAGAAGAAAGATGAACCAATAAGTTGTATATTGCTTCAAAGGAAAAACACACACACACACACTCAAGCACACCCCTCAAATGACATACTTGAGGGGTATATATAGGTAAGAGAGATGATGCCCTAAGGCTTGGCCATGGGCCTTGAGATGGACTTGGATTGGGCTTGGGTTTCACGAACTAGACAAGGCTAGCTTAACATAACTTATGCCCAATTAGCTTAGCCCAATCCACGATCCCGTTGACTATTCTATCACGATATCTAACACACATTACAAAGTTCCTAATCGTGAATGACCATCACTTCTAATAAAAATAATCAAGGCTAACAATCTCCCCCTAAGGGGTGGTCATTCAAAAGATGCTCCACTTGAATAGGTCTTTAATCTTTTTGGGCTTGAACTTTGTGAGTAGATATAGAATAGTCTTAATTCTTTGTTCCTTCATGCTTTGTGATCATTTAATGTGGTTGTCTGCCGTTGTCAACTTCGTTGGTTAGGTGTCTCCACGCCTTTCTCCACCATGCTCACACTTCTATTTGCCTTTGAGTTTCCAATGATGAAGTTCTCGAGTCTTTAAACTTTGTAGATTCTTTGACATTGACGAAGAATCATCTTTAACTTTGTGTAGCCTTTGATTATGATGAGAACTTTCATGTGTTGTTGGTATGAGCATGTGTCGAGTCTGCACGATCAATCCGCACCAGAGCTTCCATAAGAAGAAAACATAAAAACAGGTTAGTAATAAGCGGATTCCGGCACTTACAAGTTTGAATTTAGAGGGTGTTAACAGCATAGTGTGAAAACACGTCTCTAATTCTCACAGAGGCCGTTCCTGAACTGGAGTCCCACAAGTGAGATAACACGATATACCGAAGTACATCTACAGTTAAGATGAGTCGCTGAGGTACACCGAAGCATCACCCCACGACTGTAGACCGTTTGAGACACACTAAGCGTAATCCACGGAGAATTACCGAAGTGACCTGCTGTCAGGGCTGCTTGATGTTGACCCTGGCAGGAGTTTCCATTCAATCACTGAAGATCACAGATGTGAAACTTCTCATAAATGTTCTGGCAGATTGCTAAGATCTGCGTAGGACTCTAGAATATATCACTTGTGCCCTTATTGATGAACAGCAAGCGATGTCATGTCAAGTGTTCCTATGAGATCTTTTGATGAATCTCGTGGCTCTAGACTCAATAGTGCATTTTGGTTTTCCTGAGCGGAGACTAGGGAGAGGGTCTCCTTCTTCAATACCAACAATCTCTAAGAGAAAGTCAATAGATTATGTAGGGTTCCCAGTGAGAATGAAACAAATCCTTTTAAGAGGAATTGAGTGGCTAGAAGGTTTAGTGCAGTGCGTCACTGGGTCCATGACGTCTTTGTCTTCAATACCAGTGTCATCTTAGTGACATCCAGTAGCATATGTATTGAACCCGGTTTCTGCCCTAAGGTTGAATATGGAGGGCTATTTCTTTTCACCCTTTTTCATTACATTTCTTTTTAATTCTTCAACCCCTTCTTTCTCCTTTCTCACATTACTCCTTTTTTCAATCATTCCTAAGGACTTCTAATACTAACTATTTGTGATGTCCTTGGGTAGATCCCTCCGGCTCTGGCGGATCATAGGACGAATTTCCTATCCTTAGTCACCTTATAACTCCATGACTGTCCTATTGTTGCCATAAAACCATTTTTCTTGAAAATCTCTTAGAGTGTTTATGATAGAAAACATGTTTGAAACACTCCGTGAGTTTTATATTTTCAGAAACACTCCCCCTTCACATGTGCTCATAAGTTTTGACAGAAATCTGCACATAGAGGGTAGAGATCGCACTTTTTGAATTGATCGACTTTAAATGAACTAGACCGATTCGAGACACGTTTACATCACTAGAGAACTAGCTTGAAATTATTACCCGTCCTGGTCAAGTCATAGAAAGTTTCTCGAGATGGTACATGATTGCTCGTCAATTCATTGGTTACGTCTGAGTCGGGCTCATTTTGAGATTCAAACAACGATTTTGATCACATTTTAATCACGTCTACTCCCCCTCAAAAATAGCATATTCGTGATATTTTTGATATCAACGGATTAAACAACATTTTAGAATCTTTTGGGGAGACAAACGGATTTGATTTAAGCATGAATTTGGAATATTTTGGTTTTATACTCCCCCTTAACGAAAGCATATTTTTCATACAGAAAATTTAGAATCAATTAAGGGTTCAGAGGGAGTTATCTTGGTACCAAATGTGAGAGATTTTGAAAAATCTTTTTGAAAAATTTCAAATCAATGGTACGCAAGATGAAGATTTTAAAAATCTTTTGAAGATATTGAAGAAGAATTATCTTCATTTGTTTTAGGATAAGTGCTCGATATTTATGAAAATCGATTTTGCGTAGCACTTTCCTTTCTTTAAAGATCGGGTTGCAAGCTGAAATACTTACAAGCCATTATGTTTTTAGGAATAGCGCTTGAAAAAATATTTAAAACCTTTGTTTTGGATAAGCACTTTCCTTTCTTTGAAACGCGGGTCCTGAACTGATGTGTTCAGAAGCCATTAATATGAAGTCCGGGTTTCGTACTGAAGTATACGAAAGCCATTGTTTTTAAGAAGAAATTTTGAGAAACGACATGTTTTAGAAAACAATTAAAGAACTCTTGCTCAAGCATCTGTACATACCCGTATCATTGTTGAATGACATTTCTAGAAACGTACAGAATATCGATTATACGAGAGACATGTCGTGAGAAGAATATTTTTGGATTTTTGATTTTATATTGTTTTTGTATTTTTTTTGAAAGATTTCTATTTTTATATTTTGCTTTTGTTGGTTTTTCAAATTTTGTATTTGGTTTTTCAAAAATATTTACAAAGAAGATTTGAAGAAAGAGAAATTACGTTGGGACAAGTAAAAGTGGAGTTAAGAGTGGAAGTAGAAAAGGATTTCCACATGCGAAATTGGCATAAAATTCTTCTTTACCACACGGGGTATAAGAATCTTCAACACTTTTACAAGTACCTGCATCCACAGAAGAAGAATTTTCACAAACTGTTATGCGTAAATAAGAAAGATTAAGATTAGATGGTGACTTGATGTATAATTCGTGTATATGTTTAGAGAGGTAGAGAGAAGAAAGATGAACCAATAAGTTGTATATTGCTTCAAAGGAAAAACACACACACACACACTCAAGCACACCCCTCAAATGACATACTTGAGGGGTATATATAGGTAAGAGAGATGATGCCCTAAGGCTTGGCCATGGGCCTTGAGATGGACTTGGATTGGGCTTGGGTTTCACGAACTAGACAAGGCTAGCTTAACATAACTTATGCCCAATTAGCTTAGCCCAATCCACGATCCCGTTGACTATTCTATCACGATATCTAACACACATTACAAAGTTCCTAATCGTGAATGACCATCACTTCTAATAAAAATAATCAAGGCTAACAGTTTCACACTGTTTTGAAATGATTATGATATTGGTCCATCTCTATTGGACTATTTAAACCTATGAACTCACCAGCTTTTTTTTTTTACTTTTAGCATTTTTTTTTCTCAGGTGTTTGATCTGCAGGCAAGGTAAAGAAAAGGAAAGGGTCATAGACTATTCACTAAAGTGTTTTTACCCGAAACTATTTTATGGGACATCTTAAACTTAGGGGCCACATTTTGCACTTGACATTTTTTTTGTAAAACTCATTTTATTATGAATAAAATTTAAGCAGAGTATGTATTCCGTTCTTTATTATCTTGTGTTGTGAATATGTTGTTCCCTATTCACTATCTTAAAACAGTTAAGTATATAAAACAAGTTAATAGTGAATCTATGACTGAAAAGATATAAGTAAAACACACTGATTAATTTTCAACATAATATTCTTTATTAGATATAAATCAAAAAAAGAATACATTACCCAAGTACTTGCGAAATAGTACTTGGGATTGAAATGACAAAGGTTGGTGACTCCTCTCTAAGCTCAGGCTAAGTCTGAGCACAACTACAAGTACCCACTGAGCTATCTCAGGGATTAAGATGTATTTGGAGGAGGGAAAGATGGCTTGCGTATGTGTGTGTTTTTACAATTCACAAGCTTAATCTTTCACTCCATCTCTTATGCTATTTATACAAGTATGAGTTTTAACTCTTTCCTAAGTGACAAACTGACATCATACAGAAGACAAAATATTGATGTATTTTGTCTCTGTTTACAAAGACTATTTTAGGTAAGAGACAAGATTGCTTTCCAACGGTCAGTGATGACACTGAGCCTGATCGTTTGCCATTAAGGGAAAGTTGACTTTGGTTGATAAGGACTTCGTCTTATCTGATTCAAACTTATCCCGCCTTATCCCGCTCATTCTTCAGTCTTCATATCCTTCAGTCTTCTACTTCAGTTTGTCTTCAGTGTAAGTAGTTGGAGAGGAGTCTTAGGGATTCAGTGAGCTATTGTCATCACTCACTGAATCCACCATCTTCTTCTTGACTCAGTCTTCACCCTTTAAGTTCCGCCTTACTGAGTGGAGAGACTTCTTCTTTATCTCTTACTGAGTATCATAAAGATAGCTCACTGAGAGACTATGCACTCAGTGACCTGTTAGTGTTTAACAGACTAAACACTTGGGATATTTTCTATTCAAATCCTAGATTAAGGGGTTTGGGTATTTACTCAACCCAATAGTCTCCCCCTATTTGGATATACAAATAGCCTAAGTGTTTGATCAGTGTAAGTGAGCAATAGGCTTCTTCTTACACTGAATGTACTAATGAATACAATAAGGAACACTGAGTATTTTATCAAAACATACATATTTTATTCATCACATTACATGGTTCCTATCACTAGTACAAAAGATAAAACAAAATGATGTCAGTCCAGATGGATTCCCAGTGCTTCAAGCTTGACTTTCTTGGTGATGAGTGTTTCCCTGTCAGGATACTCTCTTATCTTGGCGTTTAAGTCAGCACAGAACTTGACATTTGCAGGAGTCTAAATTTGAGAGGCCACTGGTATGTAGCTCAGCATTGTAGCCACTCCTGCTTGATCAATATCACTCCACCTTTGGAATGCTGGGTTTCCATAGACATCAATGAAAAATAGCCCTCTTTCAGGCTTTTCAATCACCAGACAGTTCACGAACTTTACACCTTCAGGCAGCTCCCTGTTGCATTCGAGTCCAGGCACTTTGATCTCAGGCTGGAACACAACCCTCTTTCTTTTGCCCTGTGATGACTGAGGTTGAGATCCTTGTGGTGCAGTTAAGGCAGGCTGAATCCCCAGTTGTGCTGGTGCATCCCTCAGTCTTTCATACCTTTTACTGAGCATCTTCATCAGCTCCTTAACCACCGCATTCTGATTCTTTTCAATTAATGGACCAAGTTCATCGAGTTCAGTGATCCCAAAGTCGGTGAATTTTAGGGGATCATGAACCTCGAAGTGTCTTTTATCATCCCCCCTGTAGACGTTCATTGCCAGCGGTTTAGACTTGGGGATGATTCTGAAATCAGTGATCTTCTCAGGCAGCCTTCTGCTTGTTATTGTCCAGTTGTAATGATCAATTCTTGCTTACCTAATGGCTGTAGTTCTTTTGTTCTTTTCTTCCAACTGCTTTCTCATTTCAGCCATCTTAGCAGCCTGAGAATCCTTGAACTTCTGTCCTGCCTGACCCTTTTCAATCTTCTTAGGATCAATCCATATGTTCTCAGCTTCTTCAGCGACAACTTTTATCAGTGCTTCTTTGCTCTTCCTTTCCTCCTCAGCTAGTTTCTGTTTCCTTTCTTCTTTTGCAAGATAGACACTTAACTGTTGTGGTGTGAGCAGGTATTCAGTGTCGCCGATCTTGTAGGGAATCTTCTCAGGCTCAGGAGTTTGCATTATGCCTTTTCCTTTGTCCTGGCCTGAGGAAGATGATGTTGCTACCAATGGTGGTGGTGTTGTTGTGATGGGTGTAACTGTCATAGCCATTGTTGTTGTTGTTGATGATAAGGGTGGGATTGATGAAATGGGTGTTGCTGAAACAGGTGGTGTTGGCTCCCCCTCAGTGTGAGAAGGAGTTTCTTCAGCAATATTCTCCCCCTCAACTGTTGTCGTAGCGTCAGTGAGGGCAAGAGTTGTAGGTGGCACTGAGGGAGTCTGAGCTGCTTGACCCTTAAAGGCTTGATAAATCTCAGTGACCATTTCCTTGATATCTGAAGTATCTGATTGAATACCAGTGACCTTTGTTTCCAAATTAGCCTAAGATACTTCCAAAGCAGTCAGTCTGGGCCCAAGATTTCAGGCCATAGAAGATGATGCCTGAGCCAGAGTAGCCATCTGAGTATCCAAAGAGCCCAATGTAGCCTGAAGAGACTAGACTGAAGATTGAAGACCCTAAACATTTGCAGATTTGAGCATTTCGATTAGTCTAGTGAGGCTGGAGGATTGTTTCAAGTAAGCCTCAGTAGCCTCCAGCACTCTGGAGTTGAGCGCTGGGTCTTCTTTGACAGATCCCTGATTTCATCTATCTTTGTGCCAACACCTTGAAGGTGCCTGAGAAATTTAGCCAAGTTTTCATCCAGTCTGTGAAGATTGTCATACATCAGATCCCTGTGCTCATCGGTGTTGGTGTTGAAATCAAAAACTTCAGCTTTCAGATCTGCATAGCTGGCAGCAGCTTCAGTGTGTTGATCCTATAAGGTTTCAGTGACCCCTGAATATAACTTCCTTGAAGCTTTAGTGATCCACATAAACAGTTGCCTCTCTGTCAGTGGAAGAGTATTATCAAATTTCCTGAATTCTTCAAGACATGAAGATGCAGAAGAGTCAGAGTCATTATCTTCTGGCTGGAATGGTGACTCTTTAGACTTTTGTGGATCAAGCTGAGGCTCTTGTTCAGATTGAGCGTCAGCTTCCACTTCTTCTCCTGCTGATAAAATTGCATCTTCACTGTCAGCTTGTTCTTCTTCAGAGAATATCATATCAGCGACCTGAGCAACAACTAACAATGTGGGGGTGATGGGTTCCGTATCAGCGGGTGGTATATTTCCCTCTGAATCTTTGTCCCCCGTTGACCCCTCAGACACTGGTGGGCGTTTCCCAGTGCCTTCTTTGGAGTCAGGATTGGTGGTGGGTTCCGTATCAGCGGGTTGTTCCTTTCCCTCCGAGTCTTTGTCCCCCTATGACCCCTGAGACACTGGTGGGTATTTCCCAGTGCCTTTGGCGGAGTCAGTGGTAGTTATATCCCTATCAGCGAGTTGTTTAGTTCCCTCTGAGTCTTTGGGATCAATCAGTGTGCCCTCAGACAAAGGCTGTGATTTGCTAATGTCATCCTTGAGCGAAGTGGAAGGCGCTCTCCTACCAGCGGGCTGTATGTTTCCCTCTGGATCTTGGGGAGTAGTAGTTGGGACCAAGGGCACTAATTGTGATGTATCAGTGTCCTTCGTTGTCACCGGGGTGGATGATGATTGGGCTCCAGTGGGTGTCAGATCAAATTGGGTATTCTTTGTCTTTTGGCCAGTGTTCCTGAAGCCTCAGGGCCCTGAGACTTGGGTTTGGTCTTAGTCCCAGTCTGAGACTTCCCCTTTCTCTTTTTAGGAGCAGGGTTAGGAGACACTGAATCCCTCTGGTTGTTTACAGCAACCATATGGGTCGTCAATACAATATTAGTGACTAGGGATGGGTCTTTTTGAAAATTAGATTGACTCAAGGTACTAGGTAAAGCAGTATATTTGTACTACTGAGGGTAATTACAACCCAGTAACACTTGCAAAGCACAAGAGATAAACCTAGGATACGAAACGTATTTCGTCCTAGTTTTACTCAGCAGCTTGGTTACGAGATCACTGTAAATGATCTCTCCCGTGTCGACATTGACCCCATTCATCAAACAGTATGCCATCATCAACTGAATAGAATTAACTTGTTCAGTGCATGAGTGGTTCCTGCCGAGGACCTAAATCACAAACGTGAACAGGATCCTCCAAGCCACAGGAAATGAACTCTTGGTAACTGGGGTCTTGTCTAAAAATTTTGGATCTAAAATGATTTGTTTTAACCCATCCTTCACTGTGGAGGGTTCAGGATGGGCGACATAAACTCCCTTATTGTAGTCTAACCCTGTTGAGGTGCAAAAAGTTTTGTAGTCCAGGGTGATTGATCTTTCCCCATTAAACAAACTAAACTTAATTAGATACTCCCTGAGTGGTCGTAGGTCTGTCTCATTAGTTGAGGGTGTCGGGTCATAGGCCACTGCAGTAGCCCAAAACTTCCTGAGGAGATTTTGGTATACAATTGAGGGACACTGAATAAAGGCCATTTTCAGTGGGCAGTTAAACAAAAATTTCATAATGTCCTTATAGGCTGGGACAGTTTGAGGGTATTCAAAATTGCCTATGACATTATTTGTTTTAAATTCAACATTGCTAAGATCACCTACCCACTGTGATGCAAACTGAAGAGATTGTGTTCTTGCCATTTCCATTAAAATGTTTTAGGGTTTTGAGAAAAATATCTTGACAAGAACAATTAAAAGGGTTTTGAATCTCTCAAGTTGTGATGAAAAACTTTTGTAAAGGTTTACAGAGAAGATTTTTCAGAAAAAGATTTGAAGAACACAAAGATTTCTGGGTTTTAAAGAGATTTTGACAGAGTTTTGTTAGCAGAAATTCTTTGTGTATGTTTTAAGGATTTTGTGAGGGGTATTTATAGAGTGATGAGAGGGGTAGTTTGTGCACAAATGTGGATTTGTAAAGTCTGTTTTTGAAAACGTTTTGAATTTCCACATTTAATGCCACCACTCCACTACCCGCAGTAAAATCCCGTTTTTCAAGGAAACAGTTGTAGTGTACAGTAAAAGTGCACTTTTGCAGTAATAAAATATCCACATGATATTTTATGTGAGAGGAGGCATTTAAAGCCAAGTGGGATGAGGTAAGTATGAGGGACCCCTGACAGTAAGATACAAAGACATATATTCCTATATTTAATTGGTGTGATTTCCAACCTAGGATATTTAAGTAACTAATACTTAGATGCCTTTAGTTACTCATTCAATGCTCAATATCTAAAGTCAGGGTCCCTGAATGAGTCTTACTCATTCAGTGAGAGGATTGTTTATGGGTTTCGTTCAAGGAGGAGGAACCATTTCAGAGAAAACTTACTGAGATTGGTTTTCAGATAGCTGACTTTCAATGTCAAGCATTCCCAATTCAGCTTTCAGTCTCCTGAAGGTAGGTTCATCCAAGGGTTTGGTGAAGATATCAGCAAGTTGATATTCAGTAGGGATGAAGTGAAGTTATATGTCTCCTTTCATTATGTGGTCCCTGATGAAGTGATATCTTATATCAATGTGTTTGGTTCTTTGATGAAGGACAGGGTTGTTGGAGATTGCAATGGCACTGGTGTTGTCACAGAAGATGGGTACCATTTTGTAATGGATGTCATAGTCACTGAGTTGACTTTTCATCCATAAAACATTGGCACAGCATCCTACAGCAGCCACATATTCAGCTTCAGCTGAAGACATAGCTACTGATTGTTGCTTTTTAGCACTCCAACAAACCAGTTTTCCTCCAAGGTATTGACAGGACCCTGAGGTACTTTTTCTGTCCATGTTACAACCAGCATAATCAGAGTCAAAGTACCCTTTGAGATCAAACCCTGAGCACTTTGGATAATAGAGTCCAAGGTTTGGGGTTCCCTTCAGGTACCTGAGTATTCTTTTGGCTGCAGTAAGATGGGATTCTTTAGGATTGGACTGATATCTTGCTATTAGACAGACTGAGAATTGTATGTCTGGTCTGGAAGCAATAAGTGTTGTTCCCCGTTCACTATCGTTTAAAACAGTTTAAGTATATAAAACCAGTTAATAGTGAACTATGACTGAAATTAACATAAGTAAAACACACAAAGTAATTTTCAACATCGTATTCTTATTAGAAATAAATCAACAAAGAATACGTTACCCAAGTACTTGCGGAATAGTACTTGGGATTGAAATGACAAAGTTTGGTGACTCCTCTCTAAGCTCAGGCTATGTCTGAGCACAACTCTTAGAGCTCACTGAGCTATCTCAGGAACTAAGTTGTATTTGTAGGAGTGAAAAGATGGCTTGCGTGTATGTGTGTTTTTACAATTCACAAGCTTAACCTTTTCACTCCATCTCTTATGCTATTTATACATGTATGATTTTTGACTCTTTCCTAAGTGACAAACTGACATCATACAGAAGAAAAATACTGATGTATTTTGTCTCTGTTTACAAAGACTATTCTATGTAAGAGACAAGACTACTTTCCTAAGTTCAGTGATGACACTGAGCCTGATCTTTTGCCATTTAGGGAAAGTTGACTTTGGTTGATAAGGACTTCGTCTTATCTGATTCAAACTTATCCCGCCTTGTCCCGCTCTTTCTTCAGTCTTTACATCCTTCAGTCTTCTACTTCAGTTTGTCTTCAATGTAAGTAGTTGGAGAGGAGTCTTAGGGATTCAGTGAGTTATTGTCATCAATCACTGAATCCACCATCTTCTTCTTGACTCAGTCTTCACCCTTTAAGTTCCGCCTTATTGAGTGGAGAGACTTCTACCTTGCCTCGTACTGAGTATCCTGAAGATGACTCACTAAGAGACTATGCACTCAGTGACCTGTTAGTGTTGAACGGACTAATGTCACACCCCCAAATTACCTGTTTTGCAGCGGAATGGAATTCCTGGGGATTGACTGTCATAGCATCACAATCACAGTTATATTGAACGACCTAAAGTGTCGTTTAGAAAATGCATCGTTTGATTTAATAAAATAATCAGAGTTTACAAAGTAGGTCCCAAATGTAAATCAACTTGTGCGGAAATAAGTTTGTTACAATTCAAACGATGTTTTAAAGTGCGTAAAACCCAAGTGAGACGCGTCGTCACCACGACTCCATGATGTGTCCAAATGCATGCCATGAAGTGAATGCCTTAGATACCTGAGATAAAACATGCTAAAAGTGTCAACACAAAGGTTGAGTGAGTTCATAGAGTTTGTTTTGAAATGTAAAGCCTTTAGAAATCGTTTATGCAGCAAAGGCATTGTGAATCCACTCAGTTCCAAGTCCCGCCCATACAAAACTTGCAACCTGTGTGTTCACAACCCATTGCCAAGATATGTATAGTCAATGATAATCCCAAGACATTCAGCACAATGATAATCCCAAGACATTCAGCACAATGTTAATCCCAAGACATTCAGTCCAATGATAATCCCAAGACATTCAGTCCAATGATAATCCCGAGACATTCAGCACAATGATAATCCCAAGACATTCAGTCCAATGATAATCCCAAGACATTCAGCACAATGATAATCCCAAGACATTCAGTCCAATGATAATCCCAAGACATTCAGCACAATGATAATCCCAAGACATTCAGTCCAATGATAATGATACAGGATATGACTAAACATTAAGTTCGGTGAAGCATGTAGTTTGCAAATAGATATGAATGTCATAAAAGATGATGAGCATGTATCTCCCCCAAAACAGTTATGAAAACAAGTAAAAGTAGGGGCTACGAAACTCACAGTAATCCATAAAAGTTAATGTACTTGTGAAAGTAAATGAAAACAGTTTGAGCATGTATCTCCCCCAAAACAGTTAGGAAAGCAAGTAAAAGCAGGGGCTATGAAAACTCACGGTAATCCATAAAAGTTAATGTACTTGTGAAAGTAAATGAAAACAGTTTGAGCATGTATCTCCCCCAAAAGTAATTCAAAACGTATAAAGGTAGGGGCTATGAAAACTCACGGTAATCCATAAAAGTTAATGTACTTGTGAAAGTAAATGAAAACAGTTTGAGCATGTATCTCCCCCAAAAGTAATTCAAAACGTATAAAGGTAGGGGCTATGAAAACTCACTTGGTGGAATGATGCGAAGACAAAAGTGAGTACACCGAGATGTAATGTGATACGTTAATCTTGACCTATTACGAATGATATGATATGTCATGTGCTGCAATGTAATGTTATGCATGCACTTCGTATGTTATTTATACCATTTACGGGTTTTGAAAATATTACTCGTCGTCGAAAAATACTCTTTTGACGTCTTGACCCTTCAAAAATGACTTTACAAGTTTTTACGTCAAAATGTCATCCTACAATGGTTTTATAACGATTTTTGGTGAAATTACCACTTTTCGTCGCAAAACAATGTCGTCGGAAAAATCATGAAATTAACAAAAATGGCTTTGGAAAACTAGTCGCAAAACGGTGTACGTCGATCGTTAGAGAACGAACTCGACGGTTTTGGAAAGTTTGTATCGATATCTAGAAGTTTCAGTTCAGGAGTTTTCGTTCAAAAGGTCTCGATCATAAAGATATCAAGGGCTAAAGATGGTGGTTTTTGTTAATTGTGTGCAGAAAATGAGTTTCGGCCAAGTTTGAACATCCGTAAATAATTTACTATGACTCCGCTTGTCAAACGGCTTTTTGTTTTGGAAAATATGGCCGGTGAACTTGATTTTACTAGAATACATTTCGTTCCAAAAAGTTTCACATCATGGTTAAAAACAGCCGCAAACATGGACGTTACAGCTAGTGAAATACTTGTAACGTAAAAGTAATATGGATTTTCAGAAAATAATAGTTACGGCAACTTTATAAAAACGTGCATATATTCGTCGTTTCAAATCCGTTTTCTACGTAAAATATGTCCTTAGCTTCGTATCGAAGTAAACTAATATATTTTTGAGAAGTCGAAATAATTTGTGAAGCTTAAGGCTCGTTTTTGACTCGAAATATACAAAAACAGCAAGCTGAGATTTTCAGAAAATAAACATTTCGTCGTCAAACTTTAAAAATTCACCACGGCTTCGTTATAACTCCGTTTTTATCCGTTCAAAAGGCCACGGATTCGTTTTAAAGTATATTTTCTAAATATCAAGGCCAAAATGTCGTATCAACTGTTGGTTTTTCCAGAATTTCGATTTAAGGACAGAACACAAAATATAGTTATCGAAAATAGTTTTTCTCGGACAAAACCTATTCTAATCCCTTCAAATCAACTCCAAAGCTAATCTAATCCTACCATACACCTTCTTAGGGTGTCATGGGTTCCTAATCACCATCAAGACCAAAGAATACCATGGGAGTAATTATAGGATGACCATATTGTATATATAACTTAAAAATCATGAAATAAATGGTATAAATCACATAACATGCATATAAGCTCCAAAAATGAAAAGAAACTTATGAAAATGAAGAGGAAACATAAAAATGATAAGAATATGCTTACTAGTGAAAATGATGAGGTGAAAGTAACAAGGATTAACTTAAATACCCTTGGTTTTTATTTCAAAACCTTAAAAAGGATATAAACTAGGTTGTAAACACTTGAACTTGAAGAAAATTTTGATCCCTTGGTGAGCTCTATCAATGGCCGGTTTTAGGAAGAACAAGAAGAGAGAAATAAAAAGTTTTCTATCACTTGGATTATTGAAGAATGAAGTGAAGATTGAGGTTTGAGTGTATTTGTATACTATCAAAGAATAATTCACCAACCCAATTAATGCTATCACCCTCCCCCACATGGCCGGTTCTAGGGGGGGGGATGCATCTCAAAATATCTTTTTTTTTATCTAATGTATTGTGTAGAATATTTGTGTAATTTGTTAAAAATGGATATGTAAGTAAATGTGTAGATAATTGTAACTTGTAAGGTAATGTGTACATTAGGTAAAAGAGATTTTTTTTTTTTTAATAGATCAAAATAGAAAGTAATGAGATAATAAAAATTGTAAAAATACATTCCTTGTGAAATTTGAGTGATAAAATAATTATCGTATAATTTTTAAGAAAACGTCGTGATAATTAAACTTTTACGATTAATATACCAAATAAATTTGGAACACTAGGAAAACTAAAAATATAGTTTTTATGAACTAAATATAAGTTTAAAAATACCTCGGGATCATTTTTGAAAGTAACGGGTTAAATGTTAAAATAATAACTCACGCGATAAAGTTTATTAAATATAAAAATTTCGCGTTGCAAGTGAAAATGAAATGTCGTGAATGAATCAATGAGATGCACATGATGTCAATGAAATGTAGACTAATCATAGTCCATATGAAATGTACGTGATGTCATGATCATGAATTCGCCGCTAAACCTCCAAGGTTACGCGAATTTGAAACAAGTAAACCAAGTTTACTAAAGAATGTTGAAATAATGAGACATGAACGGTGTCGAGAAATGACCTGAAAGTACGGGTTGTCACATTCGCCCATCCAAAAAGGAATTCAGTCCCTGAATTCAATCGTTGTTAGGTCTAACGGGTTTAGGGTTTGATGTAGCAAACTTTCCCATTCCCGAGCAAAACCCTCAAAAGACTTTTTGGTAACCGATTTTTACTTAATCTCACAACTCATCAAACAAGAACTGTCATGAGATTAGGCTAAATCGGTTTAGGTAACAACTTGTTTCTAGCTCGATCTTTGCAACTCATCAAACAAGAACTGTCACGCGGATCAAACTGGAAACAAGTGGTTTGAAGAAAATCTTTTGAAAATTTGGCTCGATTACGGAATTGCTTACTCATATGAGACTACTACTCCCTTCATTGCATGATTCTTCCTGAATTAGACATAGGTGATCAGGCTATGTATAATTTAGGAGTAACTATGCAATGCTTGGACTAATCGACTCATATGTTGTTTGGTGTTGAGTCAACTGATGTTAAAGTTGTGATAGGGAATGACAGGGCATTCTCCACATTGGAGTATGAGGAAAGGATAATGGGATGGGTATTTAAGGGCATCCATGTGACAATCGATATGAAATGAAAGTAAATAACTCGAAAAATGTACGTATAAATCGCATGTAAAGTGAACATGCACTTATGATGAAATGATGAGATGCTATGATAATGTAGTTATAGTCTAGGGTCAATGATGCAACCTAGTTCTCTATAACTGAAGCTCTGATGCCAATCTGTCACACCCCCAAATTACCTGTTTTGCAGCGGAATGGAATTCCTGGGGATTGACTGTCATAGCATCACAATCACAGTTATATTGAACGACCTAAAGTGTCGTTTAGAAAATGCATCGTTTGATTTAATAAAATAATCAGAGTTTACAAAGTAGGTCCCAAATGTAAATCAACTTGTGCGGAAATAAGTTTGTTACAATTCAAACGATGTTTTAAAGTGCGTAAAACCCAAGTGAGACGCGTCGTCACCACGACTCCATGATGTGTCCAAATGCATGCCATGAAGTGAATGCCTTAGATACCTGAGATAAAACATGCTAAAAGTGTCAACACAAAGGTTGAGTGAGTTCATAGAGTTTGTTTTGAAATGTAAAGCCTATAGAAATCGTTTATGCAGCAAAGGCATTGTGAATCCACTCAGTTCCAAGTCCCGCCCATACAAAACTTGCAACCTGTGTGTTCACAACCCATTGCCAAGATATGTATAGTCAATGATAATCCCAAGACATTCAGCACAATGATAATCCCAAGACATTCAGCACAATGTTAATCCCAAGACATTCAGTCCAATGATAATCCCAAGACATTCAGTCCAATGATAATCCCAAGACATTCAGTCCAATGATAATCCCGAGACATTCAGCACAATGATAATCCCAAGACATTCAGTCCAATGATAATCCCAAGACATTCAGCACAATGATAATCCCAAGACATTCAGTCCAATGATAATCCCAAGACATTCAGCACAATGATAATCCCAAGACATTCAGTCCAATGATAATGATACAGGATATGACTAAACATTAAGTTCGGTGAAGCATGTAGTTTGCAAATAGATATGAATGTCATAAAAGATGATGAGCATGTATCTCCCCCAAAACAGTTATGAAAACAAGTAAAAGTAGGGGCTACGAAACTCACAGTAATCCATAAAAGTTAATGTACTTGTGAAAGTAAATGAAAACAGTTTGAGCATGTATCTCCCCCAAAACAGTTAGGAAAGCAAGTAAAAGCAGGGGCTATGAAAACTCACGGTAATCCATAAAAGTTAATGTACTTGTGAAAGTAAATGAAAACAGTTTGAGCATGTATCTCCCCCAAAAGTAATTCAAAACGTATAAAGGTAGGGGCTATGAAAACTCACGGTAATCCATAAAAGTTAATGTACTTGTGAAAGTAAATGAAAACAGTTTGAGCATGTATCTCCCCCAAAAGTAATTCAAAACGTATAAAGGTAGGGGCTATGAAAACTCACTTGGTGGAATGATGCGAAGACAAAAGTGAGTACACCGAGATGTAATGTGATACGTTAATCTTGACCTATTACGAATGATATGATATGTCATGTGCTGCAATGTAATGTTATGCATGCACTTCGTATGTTATTTATACCATTTACGGGTTTTGAAAATATTACTCGTCGTCGAAAAATACTCTTTTGACGTCTTGACCCTTCAAAAATGACTTTACAAGTTTTTACGTCAAAATGTCATCCTACAATGGTTTTATAACGATTTTTGGTGAAATTACCACTTTTCGTCGCAAAACAATGTCGTCGGAAAAATCATGAAATTAACAAAAATGGCTTTGGAAAACTAGTCGCAAAACGGTGTACGTCGATCGTTAGAGAACGAACTCGACGGTTTTGGAAAGTTTGTATCGATATCTAGAAGTTTCAGTTCAGGAGTTTTCGTTCAAAAGGTCTCGATCATAAAGATATCAAGGGCTAAAGATGGTGGTTTTTGTTAATTGTGTGCAGAAAATGAGTTTCGGCCAAGTTTGAACATCCGTAAATAATTTACTATGACTCCGCTTGTCAAACGGCTTTTTGTTTTGGAAAATATGGCCGGTGAACTTGATTTTACTAGAATACATTTCGTTCCAAAAAGTTTCACATCATGGTTAAAAACAGCCGCAAACATGGACGTTACAGCTAGTGAAATACTTGTAACGTAAAAGTAATATGGATTTTCAGAAAATAATAGTTACGGCAACTTTATAAAAACGTGCATATATTCGTCGTTTCAAATCCGTTTTCTACGTAAAATATGTCCTTAGCTTCGTATCGAAGTAAACTAATATATTTTTGAGAAGTTGAAATAATTTGTGAAGCTTAAGGCTCGTTTTTGACTCGAAATATACAAAAACAGCAAGCTGAGATTTTCAGAAAATAAACATTTCGTCGTCAAACTTTAAAAATTCACCACGGCTTCGTTATAACTCCGTTTTTATCCGTTCAAAAGGCCACGGATTCGTTTTAAAGTATATTTTCTAAATATCAAGGCCAAAATGTCGTATCAACTGTTGGTTTTTCCAGAATTTCGATTTAAGGACAGAACACAAAATATAGTTATCGAAAATAGTTTTTCTCGGACAAAACCTATTCTAATCCCTTCAAATCAACTCCAAAGCTAATCTAATCCTACCATACACCTTCTTAGGGTGTCATGGGTTCCTAATCACCATCAAGACCAAAGAATACCATGGGAGTAATTATAGGATGACCATATTGTATATATAACTTAAAAATCATGAAATAAATGGTATAAATCACATAACATGCATATAAGCTCCAAAAATGAAAAGAAACTTATGAAAATGAAGAGGAAACATAAAAATGATAAGAATATGCTTACTAGTGAAAATGATGAGGTGAAAGTAACAAGGATTAACTTAAATACCCTTGGTTTTTATTTCAAAACCTTAAAAAGGATATAAACTAGGTTGTAAACACTTGAACTTGAAGAAAATTTTGATCCCTTGGTGAGCTCTATCAATGGCCGGTTTTAGGAAGAACAAGAAGAGAGAAATAAAAAGTTTTCTATCACTTGGATTATTGAAGAATGAAGTGAAGATTGAGGTTTGAGTGTATTTGTATACTATCAAAGAATAATTCACCAACCCAATTAATGCTATCACCCTCCCCCACATGGCCGGTTCTAGGGGGGGGGATGCATCTCAAAATATCTTTTTTTTTATCTAATGTATTGTGTAGAATATTTGTGTAATTTGTTAAAAATGGATATGTAAGTAAATGTGTAGATAATTGTAACTTGTAAGGTAATGTGTACATTAGGTAAAAGAGATTTTTTTTTTTTAATAGATCAAAATAGAAAGTAATGAGATAATAAAAATTGTAAAAATACATTCCTTGTGAAATTTGAGTGATAAAATAATTATCGTATAATTTTTAAGAAAACGTCGTGATAATTAAACTTTTACGATTAATATACCAAATAAATTTGGAACACTAGGAAAACTAAAAATATAGTTTTTATGAACTAAATATAAGTTTAAAAATACCTCGGGATCATTTTTGAAAGTAACGGGTTAAATGTTAAAATAATAACTCACGCGATAAAGTTTATTAAATATAAAAATTTCGCGTTGCAAGTGAAAATGAAATGTCGTGAATGAATCAATGAGATGCACATGATGTCAATGAAATGTAGACTAATCATAGTCCATATGAAATGTACGTGATGTCATGATCATGAATTCGCCGCTAAACCTCCAAGGTTACGCGAATTTGAAACAAGTAAACCAAGTTTACTAAAGAATGTTGAAATAATGAGACATGAACGGTGTCGAGAAATGACCTGAAAGTACGGGTTGTCACAACTAAACACTTGGGCTATTTTCTATTCAAATCCTAGATTAAGGGGTTTGGGTATTTACTGAACCCAACAGTCTCCCCCTATTTGGATATACAAATAGCCTGAGTGTTTGATCAGTGTAAGTGAGCAAATGACTTCTTCTTACACTGAATGTACTAATGAATACAATAAGGAATACTGAGTAAATTAACAAAACATACATCTTTTATTGATTAGATTACATAGTTCCTATCACTAGTACAAAAGATAAAACAAAATGATGTCAGTCCAGATGGATTCCAAGTGCTTCAAGCTTGACTTTCTTGGTGATGAGTGTTTCCCTGTCAGGATGGTCTCTTATCTTTGCGTTTAAGTCAGTGCAGAACCTGATATTCGCAGGAGTCTGAATTTGAGAGGCCACTGGAATATAGCTGATCATTGTAGCCACTCCTGCCTGATCGATATCACTCCACCTTTGGAATGCTGGGTTTCCATAGACATCAATGAAAAATAGCCCTCTTTCAGGCTTTTCAATCACAAGACAGTTCACAAATTTCACTCCTTCAGGCAGCTCCCTATTACACTCCAGTCCAGGCACTTTAATCTCAGGTTGGAACTCAACTCTCTTCCTTTTGCCAGTGGATGATTGTGGTTGAGGTCCTTGAGGTGCAGTTAAGGCGGGCTGAATTCCCAGTTGGGCTGGACAATCCCTCGGTCTTTCATATCTTTTACTGAGCATCTTCATCAGGTCCTTAACCACCGCATTCTTCTTCTTTCCAATAATTGGACCAAGCTCATCGAGTTCAGTGATCCCAAAGTCAGTGAATTTGAGGGGATTATGAACCTCGAAGTGTCTTTTATCAACCCCTCTGTAAACGTTCATGGCCAGTGGTTTGGTATTGGGGATGATTATGACATCTGTGATCTTTTCAGGAAGCCTTCGGCTTGTCATTGTCCAGTTGTAATGCTCAATTCTGCTTTGTCTGATGGCTTCAGTTTTCTTCTTCTTTTCTTCCAACTGTTTTCTCATTTCAGCCATCTGAGCAGCCTGAGCTTCCTTGAACTTTTGTCCTGCCTGACCCTTTTCAAGCTTCTTAGCATCTATCCCAATGTTTTCAGCTTCCTCAACAACTACTTGTACCAGTGCTTCTCTGCTCTTTCTTTCTTCTTTAGCAAGTTTCTTTTTTCTTTCCTCCTTAGCAAGGTGAGCACTTAGTTGTTGTGGTGTGAGCAGGTACATGGTGTTGCCGATCTTAAAGGGAATCTTCTCAGGCTCAGGAGTTGTCATTTTGCCTTTTCCTTTGTCCTGGCCTGAGGAGGATGAGGTTGCTACCAGGGGTGGTGGTGTTGTTGTTATTGGTGTGATTACTGTCAGTGTTGTTGTTGTTGATGTTGGTGGTGGGATTGATGAGATAGGTATTGCTGAGACTGGTGGTGATGATGAGATTTGAGCTACTGATGCTGATGGTGTTGGCTCCCCCTCAGTGTGAGAAGGAGGTTCTTCAGCAATATTCTCCCCCTCAACTGTTGCCGGAGCGTCAGTGAGGGCAAGAGTTGGAGTTGGTGCTGAGGGGGACGGAGCCGCTTGACCCTTGAAGGCCTGATAAATTTCAGAGATCATAGCCTTGATGTCTGATGTGTCGGTTTGAATACCAGTGACCTTTGCTTCCAAATTAGCCTGAGAAACTTCCAGAGCAGTCATTCTGGGCCCTAGATTCCAGGCCATAGATGAGGATGCTTGAGCCAAAGTAGCCACTTGCGTATTCAAGGAGTCCAATGTAGCTTGAAGAGACTGGACTGAGGATGGAAGACCCTGAACATTTGCAGATTTGAGCATATCGAGCAGTTCAGTGAGGCTTGAGGATTGTTTCAAGAACGCCTCAGTAGCCTTTAGCACTTTAGAGTTGAGTGCTGGGTCTTCATTGACAAATTCCCTGATTTCATCAACCTTTGTACCTACACCCTGAAGGTGCATGAGGAATTTAGCCAAGTTGTCATCCAGTCGGTGAAGGTTGTCATACATCAGATCCCTGTGCTCATGAACGTTTTCATCAAAGCCTTGTACCTTAGCCTTGAGATCAGCATAACTCGCAGCAGCCTCAGTGTGTTGTTCCCACAGTATTTCAGTGACCCCAGAGTATAACCTTCTTGAAGCTTTGGTGATCTACTGAACAAGCTGCCTTTCAGTAAGTGGGAGAACATTATCAAATCTTTCAAATTCATCAGTGGAGGAAGAGGAGTCATCATTTTCATGCTGGAATGGTGATTCAGTATGTTCCTGTGGATCAGGCTGAGGCTCTTGTTCAGCTTGAACCTCAGCGTCCACTTCTTCCCCAGCTGATAAAACTTCATCATCAGTTTCATCAAGTTCATCTTCTGAAAAGAGTATTCCAGTAACATCAGCAACTGTTAATAGGGGGTTGATGATGGGTTCCATATCAGCAGGTGGTATGTTTCCCTCTGAGTCTTTGTCCCCCGTTGACCCCTCGGACACTAGTGGGCGTTTCCCAGTGCCTTCGCTGGAGTCAGGATTGGTTGTGGGTTCCGTATCGGCGGGTTGTTTCTTTCCCTCCGAGTCTTTGTCCCCTAGTGACCCCTGAGACACTGGTGGGTGTTTTCCAGTGCCTTTGGCGAAGACAGTGATAGTTGTATCCCTATCAGCGGGTTGTATCATTCCCTTTGAGTCTTTGGGATCGATCAGTGTGCCCTTAGACAAAGGCTTGGATTTGCTAATGTCATCACTGGGCGTTGTGGAAGGCGCTCCCCTACCAGCGGGTTGTTTGTTTCCCTCTGGATCTTGGGGAGTAGTGGTTGTGACCAAGGGCACTGACTGTGATGTATCAGTGTCCTTCGTTGTCACGGGGGTGGATGTTGCCTGGTCATCAATGGGTGTCTTTTTAGTCTCGGGCCTTTTGTGCCTTTTTTGCTGTGTTCCTGAAGCCTCAGGGCCCTGGGACTTGGGTTTAGTCTTAGTCCCAGTCTGAGACTTCCCCTTTCTCTTTTTAGGAGCAGGGTTTGGAGACACTGATCCCTCCTGGTTGTTTATAGCAACCATATGGGCTGTCAATTCAATAGGAGTGACAAAGGATGGGTCTTTTTGAAAATTGGATTGGCTCAGGATGCCAGGTAAAGCACCAAATTTTTCTTCCTGAGGATAGTTTGAACCCAGTAACACTTGCAAAGCACAAGAGACAAACCTAGGATACGAAACGTATTTCGTCCTAGTTTTGCTCTGTAGTTTGGTTACGAGATCACTGTAAATGATCTCCCCTATGTCGATAGTGACCCCATTCATTAAGCAGTATGCCATCATCAACTGAATAGAGTTAACTTGTTCAGTGGATGAGTGGTTCCCACCGAGGACCTGAATCACAAAAGTGAATAGGATCCTCCAAGCCACGGGAAATGAGCTTTTGGTGACTGGGGTTCTGTCCAAAAATGTTGGATCTAAAACGATTTGTTTTAACCCATCCTTCACTGTGGAGGGTTCAGGATGGGCGACATAAACTCCTTTGTTATAATCCAACCCTGTTGAAGTGCAAAACGTTTTATAATCCAGGGTGAATCGTTGTTGCCCCCCCGTGAAGACTGAATTTGATGAGATATTCCCTGAGAGGTCTGAGGTTGTTCTCATCAGTAGAGGGTGTCGGGTCAAAGGCCTTGGCTGTTGCCCCAAACTCCCTGAGGAGATTTTGGTAAACAATGGAGGGACACTGAACAAAGGCCGTTTTCAGTGGGCAATTAAATAAAAATTTCATAATGTCTTTGTAGGCTGGGACAGTTTTAGGGTATTCAAATTTACCTATGACATTATTAGTTTTAAATTCAACATTTGTAAGATCCCCTACCCACTGAGAAGCAAACTGGAGAGATTGTGTTCTAGCCATTTCCATTAAAGATTTTAGGGTTTTTGAAAATACTTTCTTTTGACTAGAATAATCAAGGTTTTTAGATCTCTCAAGTTTTGTGATGAAAAACTTTTGTAAATGTTTACAAGAAGGGTTTTCCAAAAGAGGTTTGAAGAGTTTTTGAGAACACACAAATATTTTTGGGTTTTAGAAATGATTTTGACAGAGTTTTGCTGCAGAAAATAATTTGTGTGTGTTTGTTTGTTTTGGAAGAGGGTATTTATAGAGTGGTGAGAAGGGTGGTTTGTGCACAAATGGGAATATTAAGAGTCGGTTTTTGAAAAATGTTTGAATTTCCACATTTAATGCTACCACTCCATTACCCGCAGTAAAATCCCGTTTTTCAAGGGAACAGTTGCAGTGCACAGTGAAAGTGCACTTTTGCAGAGATAAAATATCAATTTGATATTTTTTGTGAGAGGAGGCATTAAATGCCAAGTGGGATGACAGTAAGACAAAGAGACATATATTCCTATATTAAATTAGCATTGTTACCAACCTAGGACATTTAAGTAACTGATACTTGGATCATTTAGTTACTCATTCAATTCTCTTTGTCAAATGTCAGGGACCCTGAATGAGTCTTAATCATTCAGTGAGAGGTTTATTTTGGGTGTTCAGGGAGGATGAACCATTTCAGAGAACTTACTGAGATTGGTTTTCAGATACCTGACTTTCAATGTCAAGCATTCCCAATTTAGCTTTCAGTTTCCTGAAGGTAGGTTCATCCAAGGGTTTGGTGAAGATATCAGCCAGTAGATATTCAGTAGGGATGAAATGAAGTTCAATGTCTCCTTTCATTATGTGATCCCTGATGAAGTGATATCTGATATCAATGTGTTTGGTTCTTTGGTGGAGGACAGGGTTGTTGGAGATTGCAATAGCACTGGTGTTATCACAGAAGATGGGCACCATTTTGTAATGGATGTCATAGTCACTGAGTTGACTTTTCATCCATAATACATTGGCACAACATCCTGCTGCAGCTACATATTCAGCTTCAGCTGAGGACATAGCCACCGATTGTTGCTTTTTAGCACTCCAACAAACCTGTTTTCCTCCGAGAAATTGACAGGACCCTGAGGTTCTTTTTCTGTCCATGTTGCAGCCAACATAATCAGAATCAGAGTAACCCTTGAGATCAAACCCTGAGCATTTTGGATAATAGAGTCCAAGGTTTGGGGTTCCCTTCAGGTACCGGAGTATTCTTTTGGCTGCAGTGAGATGGGATTCTTTAGGATTGGACTGATATCTTGCTATTAGACAGACTGAGAATTGGATGTCTGGTCTAGAAGTAGTTAGATACATCAGTGAGCCTACAATCCCTCTGAAATGAGTTTGATTGACTGATTTGCCAGTGAGATCAGGTCCAAGGTTGTTAGGTGGGACCATTGGAGTCTTCACTGAGGCACAGTCAGATATCTCATATTTCTTCAAGAGATTTCTGGTGTATTTCTCTTGACTGATGGATATTCCTTTATCAGTTTGCCTAATTTGTAGTCCAAGAAAGTATGTGAGTTCCCCCATCATGCTCATTTCAAACTTCTTTGTCATCAGTTTTTCAAACTGTTTGCAAAGTTTGTAATTTGTTGAGCCAAATATGATGTCATCAACATACACTTGGACTAGTATCACATCCTGTTGAGTTCTATAGACAAACAGTGTGTTGTCTATCTTTCCTCTAACAAACTTGTTTTGTATTAGGAAGGCTGAGAGAGTTTCATACCATGCCCTGGGAGCTTGTTGAAGTCCATAAAGGGCCTTGTCAAGCTTGTAGACATAGTCAGGGAATTCACTACTCTCAAAGCCTGGAGGTTGCTGAACATACACATCTTCCTTGAGATCACCATTTAAGAATGCACTTTTAACATCTATTTGGTAGACCCTGAAGTTCATGTATGTTGCATATGCAAGGAAGATCTTGATGGCTTCCATTCTTGCAACAGGAGCAAATGTCTCATCATAGTCAATGCCTTCTTGTTGACTGTAACCTTTGGCTACAAGTCTGGCTTTGTTTTTAATGACAGTGCCATTTTCATCAGTTTTGTTTCTGAAAACCCACTTCATTCCTATGACTACTACATCCTGAGGACATTTGATCAAGGTCATGACCTTGTTTTTATCAAACTGTTGCAGTTCTTCTTGCATAGCCTGAACCCAGCTTGGGTGTTTTAGAGCCTCAGTGACACTTTTGGATTCTATATCTGATAGGTAATCAGCATATAGACATTCATTGGCTGAAGCTGCAGTTAGATTAGCAGCCATGCTTCTAGTGAGCATGCCCTCAGTGGGTTCACCAATGATGTTTATAAGCTCAATGTCCTGAGATATTGTCCACTTACTTTGTGGTCTGGGATCTGAGCTTGAAGATGTCACTAGGAGTTCAGATGTGAGTTCAGGTGCAAGAGCCACATGATCATTTAGATCATCTGTAGAGATGTCTTGTTCAGGTTGAGGTTCATAAGTTATAGGTTCCTGATCATTTGGATCAGTGTTTCCTATCCCAGCAGGGACTGACTGATTATCAACGAACTCACTGATAGTTGGTTGGGGTAGGTTGTGAGGTAAGACATAATATGAGATGTCAGCATCAGCTTGATATGAGGAATTGATTTCAGTATTGAACTCATCAGGAGGATATCTTGATGAGTCATTAATCCATATTTCCTCCACTGAGGCATTTGTGAACCTGATGCTTTCAGACCTTTCATCAAAGGTGACATGAAAGGTTTCCTCAACTTGATGTCTTCTGGTGTTAAACACCCTGAAGGCTTTGGAGATCAGTGAGTAGCCTAAGAAATATCCATCATCAGCTTTCACATCAAATTTGCCTAGGTGATCCTTGTGGTTATGAATAAACACAGGACACCCAAACACATGAAAGTAGCTTATGTCAGGAAGTATACCTTTGAAAGTCTCATAAGGGGTTTTATTATGTCTTTTGACAATGATTGACCTGTTTTGAGTGTAACAGGCAGTTTTGACTGCTTCAGTCCAGAAATGCTTTGAGAGGGCTGAGCCATTTAACATGGTTCTTGCTGCTTCAATGAGAGTTCTGTTTTTCCTTTCAGCAACCCCATTTTGTTCAGGGGTATAAGGAGATGAGAAATTTTGAGAAATTCCTTTTTCATCACAGAAGCTTTCAAGCTCTTAATTTCTGAACTCAGTACCATTGTCAGTTCTGATTTGTTTAACAGTTATGTCATTCTGATTTTCAATTTTTCTGATGAATGACATTATTGTATCAGCTGCCTGACTCTTTTTAGAAAGAAAGTATACCCAAGTGTATCTTGAGAATTCATCAACAATGACAAGTGTATACTTCTCATGCTGGATTGATCTGGGAGTGACAGGTCCAAAGAGATCCATGTGCAGGAGGTGAAGGCAGCTTTTGATGAAGAAATTTTGTTTGGTTTTGAAAGATGCTCTGTGGTGTTTACCTTTTTCACAGGCAGAGCATGGTTTGTCTTTTGCAAAAACCAATGATGGTAAGCCAAGGACCTTGTTTTGTTTTGCCAGGTTTTTGATATTTTTGAAGTTTAAGTGAGAGAGTCTCTTGTGCCACAGCAAGTTGATATATTCAGTGGCTTTAGCAAAGAGACAGGTTCCATCTTGAGAAAGAGTAGACATGTCTAAGACATAAACATCATCTCTTCTAGGAGCTATCAAAACAACTTCTTTATTGGCATTGAAAATGGTGCCTTGTTTGTCATTGAATTGCACAATGTACTTAGCATCACATAGTTGACTGACACTGATGAGATTGTATTTGAGACCATTGACATAAGCAATTCTAGAGAAAACTATTCCATTGCAGTTTACTGAACCATAACCTTCAGTGGGACATGATAAGTTATCACCAAATACTACCTTGTGTCCTGGTTCCTTTACATACTTGTGCAGATACTCCTTTACACCAGTCATGCTTCTTGAGCATACACTGTCTAGATGCCAGATAGGCTCCCTGGCGTGTCTCTACACAAGTAGTAAACTGAATTAGTTTCTCTTAGGGACCCACTTGCTAGTGGGCTTGGGTCACAAGGTCTCGTTGAATTTTGCAATCGACTCATGGTCAGTAGTTGAGTGCATTGTGCTACCACAGATTTTGCATTTAGAGACTGAGGAGGACTCAGTGATTTTGGGTTGTTTTGTACTTCTCCTTGCATGAATGACACTGTCATGTTGGGATGTCTCATGAGCTGGATTTCCACATATATCACATCATGTGTTCATGAGACAGTCATTCTGATGATGATCATTAAACCCACAGTGAGGGCAAAGAGGAAAAGGTTTTGCTCTATTCATGGGAGTTATTTTTAAGGATGAAGCATACTGATGACCAACTTTGGTATAGTTTGCTTTACTGACAGAGCTTACATACTGTAAGTGGTCTGCAGTTCTGTGATCATCCTTATTGCAGATCATGCAATAAAGGATTCTATAGCAGCTGTCAGTGGTATGACTAGTGTAATGACACAGCTCACACTTCTGCTTGGGTTTGTTGGTGGATTTTGATTTTGATGAGCTAGATGACGCTGACTTAGTTTCCTTGATTGAATATGGGGATTTTTCGATGGTGTCCATCTTTTCTGTCAGCTTCCTTACAAGTTCAGTAAGTTGCTGAATTTGGTCAGCTTCAGTGGGGACAGAGGATGTTGAAGTTTCAGTAGGAGTAGACTCTTGTTGGATTTGTTTTGTTTGTCTTTGCAGGATGGTTCTACCAAGTCCAGACCTTTCGTTTGGTGAGTGAGGATTGAATTTTAGAGGAGTAAGCTCAGAGCTTGGATCAGCACCCTGAAGAGGTTTCAGGGGTGGAAGCGGTGTTTGAGATTCTGCTTCAGACTCAGAGATGTGTTCAGTACTACTGGGCACATCAGAGAGTCCTAGCATGCTCTTGAGAGCTTGGCTTTCAGGTTCAAGAATCCTTCCAGAATCAAAATTTGGAAGCTTACTCTCAGGATTAACCCGTTCAATCCAATCACTAGAATTTGGAGTTGTCAGCATATTGGTAATCATGCCACCAGACACAAATGGTTTTGAGCTTTGGTCTTTGTTGCGAGAGTCAGGGAGATGATCTTCACCTATGACTCTCTTTTTGCTGCTGGGGGCACCCACAGCATCAAAGACCCTGGGATTCTTAGCAGTCCAACTATCAAGAATATCTTGTTCCTTTTTAAGTTCATCTTGAAGAGCCTGATTTCTCTTAACTAGTTCAGTGTTTTGAATTTGCAAAGTGACAGCCTCAAGCTTGGCTTGTTTTAAAATAAGCAGTTCATCTCTACACTTGTTTAATTCAAAACTTAGCTTGTTGTATTTTGAAAAAAGATTTAATCTTTGCTCTTCTACGAACTTAAGGTCAACATTAAGATAATTCATATAAGACTGCCAATTAGAGTCATCATCCATAGAAAGTAAGATGTTTACCTTCTTCATTGTGATGTTGACCCATTCCCCGTTTCTGGCATGATTCTTTCCAACAGCTAGCTTGTCCTCTTTTGAGAGGGCCATCAGTGCACTGACATGCACCATTTCATCATCTGATGACACTGGCTCTTCATCCCAGTCGAAGGTTTCAGCAACAAGGCCTTTGTTTTTACCCTGCACAGATTGAACACTTTTTGTTGTTTCTGAGGGACTGGCCTCGAGCAATGCAAGCTTAGCTTTGAATTTCTTATACTTGGCTTCAAAATCAACAGTTTTGTTTTGATCAAATTTGTTTTGAAAGTTTTGATGAGACTGATAGATTTTTGGTTGAAATTTGCTAAAGCCTGAGGACTGATTTGACCCTGATGGTTTATAAGAGGGTTCAGAAATTGTTTTTGAAAAACAGTCTTTTGTAAAATGACCTCTTTTGAGACATTTAAAGCATTCAGTGTCCTCATTTGCTTTGGCATTTGAAAAACCTTTGTTTCTTTTTATAAACCTTCGAGAGTTAGCAAGGAGTGCCCTTTCCTGAAATTCAGTGTTCAGGTCATTTAGGTACTCCTCACTTGATCTCTCATCAGGCTCATCATCAGAATTTTCCTGAAAATCTTGAACAACATTGTTAGAATAGAAAGCAGTTGATATTGGTGATGAGGTAGTGGTCAGGGACTTCTTGACTTCCTGAGAGTTCTTTAAGTCAGGGTATCGTCTGTTGATGAGGTTTTCCTCATAGACAAATTTCCCATAAATTTCAGGAAGCTCAAGATTTTGGATATGATTAGCATTCCTAAGTCCCTGAGAGAAATTCAACCACTTCTCAGGGAGACTGTTGACAAAACTAACATTGATTTCATGTATGGACAACTTAACACCATCATTTGACAGTTCATTTAAAAGAGTTTTGTACCTGGTGTAAGTTTGAGAGAGAGTTTCTGAGTCCTTAGCCCTGAAGGTGTTATACTCAAGTTTCAGGTCCATTATCATGTTTTCCTTGGTATCAGATGGTCCTTCATGACTATGAACTAGGTCATCCCAGGTTTGCTTAGCTGTACTACAGCTTATAACGGACTCCATAATATCGTCAGGAAGACAAGATATTATGATACTTTTGAGTCTTTGGTCCTGGTAGACCACTCTCCTTTCATCTTGGGTCCACTGAGCTTCAGGTTTGGGCAACCCTTCAGCAGTCTTTGGGACAAATGGACCTTCATTTATACACTTGATATAATAAGGTTCCATCCCAATCAAATAGCAAAGCATTCGCTTTTTTCCATTTGTTGAATTTGCCAACTTCAAGTGTAGGGGCAACAGCTGAATAAGCTCCACCCTTTTTATCGACTAGTTGGGGTACATCAATTTCAGCCATTTAGGATCCTAATTTAAAAACTTTTAGAGCGGCCTAAAAAACGAGTTTTATAATTAGCCTTGCTCTGATACCACTTGTTGTTCCCTGGTTGGGTCCAAACTGTCAAGTTTATCACACAAGTCAACCACTTGTGAATGGTCAACCGTAATAAAATTCAAACAGTCTAAAACCAATGCAATTTCCCTTGGAATATAGTGGATTCTCGGGTCGTTAAGTCCCACGGAGGATTAATGGTGCTTCAAAACTTTCAGATGTCGAATGATCACTAAGGATAATGATCAGTAAGGATTTTGATTGAAAATTACACTATTGATTGATTGGAATGGTATTTGGATACAGAATTATAAAGCACAACAATCAGATTAAACAAACGTAAACACGTACGTTTACTAAATTTTACGTAAACGTACAAAATAAAACGTGAATTTTAAGAAATAAAAGACCTACAAATATAAAAATGATATTGTTACAATTCTAATAATAAAAGAAATTTTTTGGAAAATTAAAATTATTTTTATAACTATTTATTTAATTATTATTAATTAAAAACTATTTTTAACTATTTAAAAATACTCTAAAATATAAGAAAATATGAAATAAAGCTAGAAAAATGAAATTATGACTTAGAAAAATCTAAAATATTATAAAACTTGTTTTAAAACTGAAAATATATTTTTTACACTTTTTATCTATTTATAATTAATTAATTACTATTTAAAATACACTTAAATACAAGAAAATACAAAATTAAACTGGAAAAATGAAATTTTAACTTGGAAAAATCTAAAATATTATAAAACTAATTTTAAAACTAAAAAGATATTTTTTATGTTTTTTTATTTATTTATTATTAATTATTTAATACTTTTAACTATTTTAAATTCTAATAAATACTAAACAAGCTAAGAAAATTATGAAATTTTTTATAAAATTATCCTATGGTGACAGAAATCTAAGAAAATTATAAAAACAAGAAGTGCTTAATAATAAGCTGAAAAGAAAAATTAAAAAGCTAATTTATATTAAATAAACGCTATCACTATTTTTAAAATGATGTTTTTGTGATTTTTCTTTTTGAAAACTATTATACTACTAATAATATGCAACTTTAATGAAAACAAAAATTTTACAACTTAAGAATAAGCAGTATACAAGCTTATTAGCTCAACAGTTTAGCTTATGAGCTTATTTTGATTTTTTAAGCTCAAACAAGCTTCCCAGTTATAACCAAAGATGAAATAAGACACAAATAAGCTAAAGTGCTCAAATTAAGCTAAAAAGCAAAGAGAAACACACTGATAAGCTTATAATAAGCAAATAAGCACTTATCCTAAACCAAGCAAACAAACAGACCTGCAGCCATCTTTACAAGCAGTTTTAGCTTATGAAATAAGCTTAAGAGCTCAAAATAAAGACTGAGGTATTGAGATGGGTTGTTAAGCTTCCTAAAAAATCCAAGCTCACACTGTGGGAACCACTGTAGAGCTTATGACAAGCTTATGAAAAAGCTGGTAAAACACTGAATGCTCAGTATATACTAAGTCAATGGGACAAAGTAAAAGCTGCTTGCAGCTCTACCAAATAAGCTACAAAAGGAGAAATAAGCACTGTAACTTTGAGATGGCTAGATTGGCTTTCCAAAAAGCCAAGGTTCACAAGCTGAGGTTCAATAATAAGCTCTGTGTGAGCTTGTGAAATCAAGCAGGTAACACCTAAATCTCTGGCACAGGGCACTTTTTGAAAAAGGGCTTTAAAAGAAATCAAAAATTAAGCAGTTTAATAAGCTAGCTAGAGATTATAAAAAATACTATGATAAAGATGAGCAACTGAATATTAATATCCCAAAAGCTCAAATCTTGAAACTTACTATTAAGTCCTATATAAAATTATCTATTTTATTCAAAAATGACTTAAACTGAAAATTTGACTTTTTAATATTACACTAAGGGTTGACTTATATGAACTTTGGATCAATCCAAATCACTGATTTTGTTGTATTAAGGTGAATTAAGACTAGATTGATCAATGATAACAACTTATGAGCATAAAAACATGATCATGGAATCTAGAAATCCAACAGTTAGCAACCAAGACATGATCAGATGCTATTTTGACTTTTACACTTATAAGCACTGGTTTTTATTGCTTCTTTGGGTTATTAGGACCAAGTGTAACATGTATCAACCAAGAATAATGACATGAACAACCTTAAACACAGTTAACCAAGTGAAACCAAAAGTCCTTTACTAGACTGTTTTGAAACTTTTCAAAGGATTTCACAGATTCAAGCCATGAAATCTATTGAATAACTTATAATAACTATATTGAAACAGGATTAAGCTAAAATTAACAGGTTTTAAACACTTATACTAGAAAATGCAAATCTTGAAGAAATAGCTTACAAGTTGGAATTCAAGTGGAGACTGAGAACCAAAGACTGAAACAACTTCCTATAGCTTCCCAAGAAGCTCTAAACCCAAGGCAATCCAAAATTAACCCTGCTCCAGCTTCTTGATCATCTTCTCCATGGATTTTTGATTTTCCAACATTTTTTAAGTATTTTTGGTATTTTTTCTTTTTGGTACTAGACTGACTTTTAAGGTTACTAAAAGCTTAGAAAAGCTTTAATAGGAGCTTAAGTTAGCTTATTCAGTCCTTAACAACAACTAACAACAACATTTGATCATTTTGAGAATTTGAACAAGGAAAATTGCATAAAATGAATTTGAAACTGGAACTTGAAATTAATGACTGGAAAAGATTCACATACACTTAAATAACTTGAACAAAGTACTTGAAAGACTTAAATTACACTGGAAATTTAAAATTGACTAATTCGACATACATTAATAAAAATTACACTAGATATTTTTCTCCTCTGCTTCTCCTTCTTTCTTTATAGACTTGAGAGACTCCCCACATGCTTCTGATCATTTCCCACTTGCAATCTTGGCCATTGATTTCTCTGAATTCATCCTAGCCTTTAAAACTGATTTTGGCGCCAAAAGTGGTATTAGTGGATTGATGCAGTTCTGCTGCAATTAATGCACTTTGGTATGTTGTGGAGGTGTAAGGGGACAATTTGGGAAGTAGATATGGAGCTAGGGGTGATTTGGCAGTAAAAACAGGTTTTGAGGTGAGGTTGGAGTGTTTGATGGTGGGGAAGCATTTAATGCTTGTGGGCTGGTATAGGAGGAGGGGGGATGAGCTGGGAGAGTAGGTATTGAGGTGAGGTGGAGGTAACAGGTGGTGAAAACCACCCTGGTTTTGGTTTGCAGGGGAGGGTGAGGGAGATGTACAGTGCTTCTGGTTTTTGGCGGGTTTGACTTTGTTTGACCGTTGGATATTAATAACGTGGGGGTTCTAAATGGGGGGTTCAAGGATATTGACAGGGGGTCTTTTGGTTTTGGCTGGGGTAAAAATACAAAAGGGTCCGTTTGGTAGCTTAATAACACAAGGACCTTTTATGTAATTTTCTGTTTTATGAGGGACCAAAACTGCCAACATTCCAAAGTTATCACAAGGACCTATCCTGCCATTTATGAATAGTACAAGGATAATATTTGATAATTTTTCATTTTTAAATATCCGAGGACTATTTTTGACATTTTTTCAAAGTTGAGGGACCAAAGTTGTCATGGTTGCAATTTTAAATTTCAAAGACCAATTTTGACAACTCATGAATCCCTAGGACCTTTTATGACTTTTTATAAGTTTTGGAATGACCAGGGACTATATTTGACAACTTTTGAAACTTGGGGGACTAAAACTGCCAATTATGCAAACTTGATACGTTTTTCATCTAATTTTGGTATTTTTGCATTTAAAACACATAAAACACTTATTTGTGATATTTTTATCATTTTGATGCATTTCTGAGTGTTTTCAGATGTTTTTGCATTTTAAATGGTACAAAAATGATGAGTATTTGCACACTCATCATTCCCCGTTCACTATCGTTTAAAACAGTTTAAGTATATAAAACCAGTTAATAGTGAACTATGACTGAAATTAACATAAGTAAAACACACAAAGTAATTTTCAACATCATATTCTTATTAGAAATAAATCAACAAAGAATACGTTACCCAAGTACTTGCGGAATAGTACTTGGGATTGAAATGACAAAGTTTGGTGACTCCTCTCTAAGCTCAGGCTAAGTCTGAGCACAACTCTTAGAGCTCACTGAGCTATCTCAGGAACTAAGTTGTATTTGGAGGAGTGAAAAGATGGCTTGTGTGTATGTGTGTTTTTACAATTCACAAGCTTAACCTTTTCACTCCATCTCTTATGCTATTTATACATGTATGATTTTTGACTCTTTCCTAAGTGACAAACTGGCATCATACAGAAGACAAAATACTGATGTATTTTGTCTCTGTTTACAAAGACTATTCTAGGTAAGAGACAAGACTACTTTCCTAAGTTCAGTGATGACACTGAGCCTGATCTTTTGCCATTCAGGGAAAGTTGACTTTGGTTGATAAGGACTTCGTCTTATCTGATTCAAACTTATCCCGCCTTGTCCCGCTCTTTCTTCAGTCTTTACATCCTTCAGTCTTCTACTTCAGTTTGTCTTCAGTGTAAGTAGTTGGAGAGGAATCTTAGGGATTCAGTGAGTTATTGTCATCACTCACTGAATCCACCATCTTCTTTTTGACTCAGTCTTCACCCTTTAAGTTCCGCCTTATTGAGTGGAGAGACTTCTACTTCGCCTCGTACTGAGTATCCTGAAGATGACTCACTGTGAGACTATGCACTCAGTGACCTGTTAGTGTTTAACGGACTAAACACTTGGGCTATTTTCTATTCAAATCCTAGATTAAGGGGTTTGGGTATTTACTGAACCCAACAGTAAGATACATCAGTGAGCCAACAATCCCTCTGAAATGGGTTTGATTGACTGACTTGCCAGTGAGATCAGGTCCAAGGTTGTTAGGAGGGACCATTGGTGTCTTCACTGAGGCACAGTCAGATATCTCATATTTCTTCAAGAGATTTCTGGTATACTTCTCTTGACTAATGGAGATTCCTTTGTCAGTTTTCCTGATTTGTAGTCCAAGGAAGTATGTGAGTTCACCCATCATGCTCATTTCAAACTTCTTTGTCATCAGTTTTTCAAACTGTTTGCAAAGAGTGTAGTTTGTTGAGCTAAAGATGATGTCATCAACATATACTTGGACTAGTATCATATCTTGTTTTGTCCTATAGATAAACAATGTGTTGTCTATCTTTCCTCTGACAAACTTGTTTTGAATCAGGAAGGCTGAGAGAATTTCATACCATGCTTTGGGAGCTTGTTTCAGTCCATAAAGGGCTTTATCAAGCTTGCAGACATAGTCAGGGAACTCACTACTCTCAAAGCCAGGAGGTTGCTGAACATACACATCTTCCTTGAGTTCACCATTCAGGAATGCACTTTTTACATCCATTTGGTAAACTTGGAAGTTCATGTAGGTAGCAAATGCAAGGAATATCCTGATGGCTTCCATTCTAGCAACAGGAGCAAATGTCTCATCATAGTCAATGCCTTCTTGTTGACTGTAACCTTTGGCTACAAGTCTAGCTTTGTTTTTAATGACAGTGTCGTTTTCATCAGTTTTGTTTCTGAAAACTTACTTCATTCCTATGACAATGACATCCTGAGGACATTTGATCAAGGTCATGACCTTGTTTTTATCAAACTGTTGAAGTTCTTCTTGCATAACCTGAACCCAGCTTGGATGTTTTAGAGCCTCAGTGACACTCTTGGGTTCTATATCTGATAGGAAATCAGCATATAGACATTCATTGGCTGAAGTTGCAGTTAAGTTAGCAGCCATGCTTCTAGTGAGCATGCCTTCAGTGGGTTCACCAATGATGTTTACAAGTTCAATATCCTGAGATTTTGTCCACTTACTTTGTGGTCTAGGATCTGAGCTTGCAGAGGTCAATGGAGACTCAGGGGTGAGTTCAGGGGCTGGAGCCATAGAATCATTAAGAACATCTGATGAGATGTCTTGTTCAGGTTGGGGTGCATGAATCACAGGTTCCTGAACATTTGGTTCAGTGTTACCTATCCCAGCAGGGACTGATTGATTATCAATGAATTCACTGATAGTTGGTTGTGATAGGTTGTGAGGCAAGACATAATATGAGATGTCAGCATCAGCTTGGTATGAGGAATTGATTTCAGTGTTATACTCATCAGGAGGATATCTTGATGAGTTATCAATTCCTATTTCCTCCACTGAGGTGTTGGTGAACTTGATGCTTTCTGAACTCTCCTTGTGTTAAATACCCTGAAGGCTTTGGAGATCAATGAGTAACCTAGAAAGTATCCATCATCAGCTTTAGCATCAAACTTTCCTAGATGATCCTTGTGGCTATGAATGAACACAGGACATCCAAACACATGAAAGTAGCTGATATCAGGAAGTCTACCTTTGAATATCTCATATGGGGTTTTGTTATGTCTTTTAACAATGATTGGCCTGTTTTGAGTGTAACAGGCTGTTTTGACTGCTTCAGTCCAGAAGTGCTTTGAGAGGGCTGAGCCATTTAACATGGTTCTTGCAGCCTCAATGAGAGTTCTGTTTTTCCTTTCAGCCACCCCATTTTGTTCAGGGGTGTAAGGAGATAAATTTTTTTGGGAGATTCCCTTTTCATCACATAAATTCTCAAGCTCTTCATTTCTAAACTCAGTACCATTGTCTGTTCTGATTTGTTTTACTGTAATGTCATTCTGGTTTTCAATGTTCTTGATGAATGACATTATAGTATCAGCTGCTTGACTCTTTTTGGAAAGAAAGTATACCCAAGTGTATCTTGAAAACTCATCAACAATGACAAGTGTATACTTCTCATGCTGGATTGATCTGGGACTGACTGGTCCAAAGAGATCCATATGCAGGAGATGAAGGCAGCTTTTGATTGAGAAGTTTTGTTTTGTTTTAAAAGATGCTCTTTGGTGTTTGCCTTTTTCACAGGCTGAGCATGGTTTGTCTTTTGCAAAAACTAGTGATGGTAAGCCAAGGACCTTGTTTTGTTTTGCCAAGTTGTTGATATTTTTGAAGTTTAAGTGAGAGAGTCTCTTATGCCACAGCCAGTTGACAGTTTCAGTGGCTTTAGCAAAGAGACAAGCTCCATCTTTAGAGAGTGTGGACATGTCTAAGACATAAACATCATCCCTTCTAGGGGCTATCAAAACAACTTCTTTGTTGGCATTGAAAATGGTACCTTGTTTGTCATTGAATTGCACAATGTACTTTGCATCACAGAGTTGACTGACACTGATGAGATTGTATTTTAGACCATTGACATAAGCTATTCTAGAGAAAACTATTCCATTACAGTATACTGAACCATAACCTTCAGTGGGACATGATGAGTTATCACCAAATACTACCTTGGGTCCTGGTTCCTTTACATACTTGTGCAGATACTCCTTGGCGTGTCTCTGCACAAGTAGTAAAGTGGATTAGTTTCTCTTACTGACCCACTTACTAGTGGGCTTGGGTCTAATGGTCTGCTTGAATTTAGCAATCGACTCATGGTCAGTGGTTGAGTGCATTGTGCTACCACAGGTTTTGCATTTAGAGACTGAGGATGACTCAGTGATTCTTGGTTGCTTTGAACTTCTCCTTGCATTGATGACACTGTCATGCTAGGATGTCTCATGAGCTGGATTTCCGCAAATATCACAGCATGTGTTCATGAGACAATCATCAGGATGATGATCATTAAAGCCACAGTGTGGGCAAGGAGAAAAGGGTTTTGCTCTAAACTTTTGAGCAGATTTTGAGGTTGAAGCATACTGATGACCAACTTTGGTATAGTTTGCTTTACTGAGAGAACTTACATATTGTAAGTGATCAGAAGTTCTGTGATACTCCTTTTTGCAGATCATACAAAAAAGGATTCTATAACAGTTGTCAGTTGTATGACTGGTATAGTGGCATAAATCACACTTCTGCTTGGGGTTGGTGGTGACTTTTGACTTTGAGGAACTAGAGGAAGCTGATTTTGTTTCCTTGATTGATTCAGGGACTTTTTGATGGATTCCATCTTATCAGTTAGCTTCCTTACAAGTTCAGTCAGTTGCTGAATTTGGTCAGCTTCAGTGGGGATAGAGGATGTGGAAGTCTCAGTGGGGGTAGATTCGTGTTGAAATGGTTTTGATGGTCTTTTCAGGATGGTTCTACCAAGTCCAGACCTTTCTTTTGGTAAGTGTGGATTGAATTGTAATGGAGTAAGCTCAGAGCTAGGAGCAGCACACTGAAGAGGTTCCAGGGGTGGAAGCGGTGCTTGAGATTCTGCTTCAGACTCAGAGATATGTTCAGTACTATTGGGCACATCATGGAGTCCAAGCATGCTCTTTAGAGCTTGACTTTCAGGCTCTAGAATTCTTCCAGAATCAAAATTTGGAAGCTTACTCTCAGGATTAACCCGTTCAATCCAATCACTGGGCTTGGGAATATTCAACACATTGGTAATCATGCCACCAGACACAAATGGTTTGGGAGACTGGTCTTTGTCGTGAGAGTCAGGGAGATGATCTTCACCTATGACTCTCTTTTTGCTACCGGGGCTCCCACAGCATCAAAGACTCTTGGATTCTTAGCAGTCCAACTAGCAATGATATCCTTTTCTTTCTTAAGTTCATCTTGAAGAGCCTGATTTCTTTTAACTAATTCAGTGTTTTGAATTTGCAAGGTGATAGCCTCAAGCTTATTTTGTTTTAAAAGTAGTAGTTCATCCCTACACTTGTTTAGTTTAAAACTTAGCTTGTTATATTTTGAAAAAAGATTTAATCGTTGCTCTTCTACAAACTTAAGGTCAACATTGATATAGTTCATATAGGACTGCCAATCAAAGTCATCATCCATAGAAAGTAAAATATTTACCTTCTTTATTGTGATGTTGACCCATTCTCCATTCATGGCATGATTTTTCCCAACAGCAAGCTTGTCCTCTTCTGAGAGGGCCATCAGTGCGCTGACATGCACCATTTCATCATCAGATGAAACCGGCTCTTCATCCCAGTCAAAGGTTTCAGCAACAAGGCCTTTGTTTTTACCCTGCACAGATTGAACACTTTTTGTTGTTTCTGAGGGACTGGCCTCAAGCAACGCAAGCTTAGCTTTGACTTTCCTATACTTAGCTTCAAAATCAACAGTTTTGTTTTGATCAGATTTGTTTTGAAGATTTTGATGAGACTGATAGATTTTTGGTTGAAATTTTCTAAAGCCTGAGGACTGATTTGACCCTGATGGTTTGTAAGAGGGTTCAGAAATTGTTTTTGAAAAACAGTCTTTTGCAAAATGACCCTTTTTGTGACACTTAAAACATTCAGTGTCCTCATTTGCTTTAGCATTTGAAAAATCTTTGTTTCTTTTTATAAACCTTCGAGAGTTAGCAAGGAGTGCCCTTTCCTGAAATTCAGTGTTCAGGTCATTTAGGTACTCCTTACTTGATCTCTCATCAGGCTCATCATCTGAATTTTCCTGAAAATCTTGAACAACACTGTTAGAATAAAAAGCAATTGATATTGGTGTTGAAGTGGTGGTCAGGGACTTCTTGACTTCCTGAGACTTCTTTAAGTCAGGGTATCGTCTGTTGATGAGGTTTTCCTCATAGACAAATTTCCCATAAATTTCAGGAAGTTCAAGGGTCTGAATATGATTAGCATTCCTAAGTCCCTGAGAGAAATTCAACCACTTCTCAGGCAGACTATTGACAAAACCAACATTGATTTCATGTTTGGACAACTTAACACCATCATTTGACAGTTAATTTAAAAGAGTTTTGTACCGGGTGTAAGTTTGAGACAGAGTTTCTGAGTCCTTAGCCCTGAAGGTGTTATACTCAAGTTTCAGGTCCATTATCCTGTTTTCCTTGGTATCAGATGGGCCTTCATGACTATGAACTAGATCATCCCAGGTTTGTTTAGCTGTACTACAACTTATAACCGACTCCATAATATCATCAGGAAGACATGATATGATGATACTTTTGAGTCTTTGGTCATGGTTGACCACTCTCCTCTCATCCTGAGTCCACTGAGCTTCAGGTTTAGGCAAACCTTCAGCAGTCTTTGGGATAAATGGACCTTCATTTATACACTTGATATAATAAGGTTCCATCCCAATCAAATAGCAAAGCATGCGCTTTTTCCATTTGTTGAATTTACCAACTTCAAGTCTAGGGGCAATAGCTGAATAAGCTCCACCCTTTTTATCGACTAGTTAGTGTACATCAATTTCAGCCATAAGGATCCTGATTTAAAAACGTTTTAGAGCGGCTTAAAAAGTTTTATAATCAGTCTTGCTCTGATACCACTTGTTGTTCCCTATTCACTATCTTAAAACAGTTAAATATATAAAACAAGTTAATAGTGAATCTATGACTGAAAAGATATAAGTAAAACACACTGATTAATTTTCAACATAATATTCTTTATTAGATATAAATCAAAACAAGAATACATTACCCAAGTACTTGCGGAATAGTACTTGGGATTGAAATGACAAAGGTTGGTGACTCCTCTCTAAGCTCAGGATAAGTCTGAGCACAACTACAAGTACCCACTGAGCTATCTCAGGGATTAAGTTGTATTTGGAGGAGTGAAAGATGGCTTGCGTGTGTGTGTGTTTTTCAATTCACAAGCTTAATCTTTCACTCCATCTCTTATGCTATTTATACAAGTATGAGTTTTAACTCTTTCCTAAGTGACAAACTGACATCATATAGAAGACAAAATACTTATGTATTTTGTCTCTGTTTACAAAGACTATTTTAGGTAAGAGACAAGATTGCTTTCCAACGGTCAGTGATGACACTGAGCCTGATCGTTTGCCATTAAGGGAAAGTTGACTTTGGTTGATAAGGACTTCGTCTTATCTGATTCAAACTTATCCCGCCTTATCCCGCTCATTCTTCAGTCTTCATATCCTTTAGTCTTCTACTTCAGTTTGTCTTCAGTGTAAGTGGTTGGAGAGGAGTCTTAGGGATTCAGTGAGCCATTGTCATCACTCACTGAATCCACCATCTTCTTCTTGACTCAGTCTTCACCCTTTAAGTTCCGCCTTACTGAGTGGAGAGACTTCTTCTTTATCTCTTACTGAGTATCCTGAAGATAGCTCACTGAGAGACTATGCACTCAGTGACCTGTTAGTGTTTAACGGACTAAACACTTGGGATATTTTCTATTCAAATCCTAGATTAAGGGATTTGGGTATTTACTGAACCCAACAGAATACCAATTGAGTAACACCCCACGTGCTTCCACTGTATCAGTTTTGGGGTGTTCATAATGAATCATCATTGAAAAGAAGCTACAACGCCGCAAACAATCAAACACTTTAGAAGTGGAGTTTAAATTGTCAATATAGGTAGGAGTACATTTTATTCATAACTGTTGAATATAGATTATTAGCATTATCGTCACTCTTCATAAGAAAAACCCGAAAGGCCAGATGATGTGAAAAAAAATTTGTAATGTTCACTAGACTGGTCTGTTTAGCGTTTTTGGACAAAAAGTAGTTAAAAAGTGGAGTCGGTACTGTTTCGAAGACGCGAATTTATAAGCCAAACCAAAGGTAACATATAAACGCTATTTACTTATATTTCACACCTATGTTTGTCAAATATAATTGAAAAGATTGTTGATAATGGTAACAAAATACATAAAAGTAACTTTAGAAGATATATACTTTTATATTCATTTATTCAGATGAGACAAATTCTTTTTTAAATTCGATATGGTGAAAACATTTCAAAAATAAAATATCAAATTTTGTGATTAGGAGGTGTAATTTTTTGGCGTATAAAATGTAAATAACTTTATCACACCGTTATAAACTAATTACGAATATAAGCCATTAACAACCACTTTAATATTCTATCTTCGTAATATAACTCACTACCGACTCTATATTGCCGCAATTTTGCACCGATATATCATATGAAATACATTGCTATTGCTTAAAGTTTTCTTAACCTACATTTTTAGTCATATGTAAAGTTATTGTCATAAAAAACGTAACTAGGCCAAAATAGAAGGAACTAATGGTCGGTGGGTGACGATCGAGAGGATAGTTGACGCCGTGATGGATCGAGGTAGTGCATGTGATCTTTATAAGTGTAGGCAGTGACATAGGGACAAGGGCAGATCTACATGTTAGGCAGCTTTGCATATCCTGTGAATTCTTGGCTTAGTGTAAACAATATTCATTTTGTGTTTTTACTTGGTTATTTTACATAGAGTGCATACCTTGTAAAAATTAAGTGAATACCGTGGGTACCATTATGGTACACAGGGTTGAGGTGTCCCTGCCAATCTACATTTTTTTTTATCCAATGAAAACAAAATTTAGAGATGAAAGAAATTTAAGAAACAACAATGGAGGTTTCATTGGAGATTTTAAAGTTGTAGGGGTTTTAGTAAGAGAGAAGGTATTGGAGAGGGAGGCGTGTGGTTTTGTGGGTGGATGAGTGGATCCAACAATATTTAATACATCATTTCTTCCAATGATTTGTTTTTTTAAAAGTAATAGTTTTTATCTTATCTTTTTATACAAAATAAATATCCTGGTATTGTTATGGCAGCTAAATTAGTTTTTTGTTTAGCAAAAATGTAGATTTTCGATTAAAAGATCTAACATGACCTGAACCAAACAAGGGAGAAAAAAAAAAAAAAAAAAAAAAAAAAAAAAAAAAAAAAAAAAAACAGTTAAACAACCCGACCCGACCCTATAAGTTCACATCGAATTTTCTTTTGTATTAGTTTGTACACACCCTGTGACGGATTCTTTGATCCGCCACTGCGTAGGGATTAGGTTTTCAACATTGATCACCACAAGTTTTTTAAGAAAGTTTAAAGAAACTCTGTCAAAAACTTTTTCTTTAAGATGTTTTAGAAGTACTAGTCGTGTGTATTATTGCATGTTTTCAAACCACAAGGTCAAATAAAAAACTCTATATGTACGTACTTGTATAAATATCGAATGACTGAATCAACGAATTAGCGTCCAGGTACATCACGATAGCATAAATTGCGTCTACGTTCACCTTCTTCAAAAAGTACACACTCACGTGGAGACAAATGTTTGAAATATATATTATGACCACTCACGTGTTTAGAAAATACATGAAAGTTTGACATTTAGAATTTGTACCATGGTGAACTTGAATCCTCTAAACTTATATGATCAAATAACACCCCCAATGGAAAGGCTAATAAAATCAATACTAGCATTTAAACAACTCATCGTGGGTTTGATCTCAACTTCATCAGATTAAGGTTGTCCGTCTGACCGACTTCTTCGTAAGAACTATAACTATGATGGTTTTTCTTAATTGACCATAACCAAAGTGATAAAGAATAAGCATTAAACGAGTAACTTTTTTTTTTTTGACGTTATTGTGATTAACAATGACTTGGAAAGAGAGGGTATTTACCCGCATGCAAGTGGTGGAACGGAACTTGAAGGTTTGAACAAATTTGACGTTGTTTTGAAGATTCTAGCTCAATTTCAACTTTTTTGAGAAAGTTCTATTATACTTTTCTTCTTTGATAAGTGTGGTGTCATATTATAACGGACTAATTTATGAGATCTGAACCCATCACCTAACAAACTCAAACCTTTTCGAAAAGGTTGGCGCGTATTTTTTTATAAGATTTGATTTCTTATTACAATAAACTTCAAGTGAACAATTGGTACTAACCAATTAAATTTTCATATACATCGTGTTTTAACTTTAAAACAAGAAAACCATAGCATTTTGTTAGAGCCTTAGAGGCAAGGTTAATTGGGACGTTCTAACCAATTAAATTTTCATATACATCGTGTTTTAACTTTAAAACAAGAAAACCATAGCATTTTGTTAGAGGCAAGGTTAATTGGGACGTTTATTGTGTTCCCCCATTTTAACCACATGCACTAAATTATATGTTAACAAATAAACCAAAAGTAGCATTATGATTTGTACATATCCACATAATGCAATATATAAATTAAATACTACACATCAATTCATGCTCAAGTTGCCCAATCAAACCATACTCTTCTATTCTGCATTAAAGTCAAAACTTTCTATTTCTATCTTCTCCACAAGCCATCATCCAGGGCAAATTCACAAATTCCCACTAAACCACAAAGTCACCAATCTCATTCCACAAGGGCAATTCAGTAAATTACCACAGCATCAACAACTATAAATCCTGTTATTCAAAAGTTAGCCACCTATAACACAAATATTGAAAAATGTCAACCCTCAAAATCACCAAGAAACACAATAAACATATTAACAATCCATTCCCATCAAACCCAAACTCTTTAAACTTTAAACAGGGGACTCTCTTGTCAACTTACCAAAATACCCTTTCGCGACAACAAGTCTTTACAGTTGGAAATAGTTTCCAATTAGTTTGGAGATCAGAACATGGTGGGCATGTCTCAGTTTCACATAAATCTCAACCAACAAGATCCATATGGTCTTCAATCCCTGGTCAATCATTTATCTCTACTGCAATGGCTGAAACCGAAGTCGAAGAAAGTAGGGGATCATTTGTTATTAAAGATCGAAATGTTCATTTAGCATGTGATCATCAAACTGTTGAAGATATTAAGGTGCTGAAAAACCAATCTGAAATTAGTTTTCTTGAAGAAGACCAAGGTTTTGAATATGGGAATGTCGAGTTTAGCACTGAATTGCCTGCTGTAGTAATAACAGGACGGATATTCAGTATGAGGAAGAACATGAACGTGTCGAATGACCAAAAGTGGGAATCTTTAGAGAAAGGTGTTCATAGTTATGTAAAGTATATGCTTTTATTTGATCAAAAGAATAGTAATCAAATTGGTTTTCAAGTAAAATTTGGAAAACATAATCTTGAATCATCGCCAAAGGTTTCACCAAGAACTTACAAGGGGTTTATACGAAAAGTAAGCCGCACTCGAAGAATTCGAATTCGGTTATGTGGGTCATTTTCAAAAAGAAAAAGGGTGGTCATGGATTCAAGTAACGGAGAGGAGAATCTAGCAATAAAGGATGGTGGATATGCGTCTTTCAATAGAATATGTCTTACGTATTCGAGTGAGAAGAATGAGAGGTTCTTTGGGTTCGGAGAACAGTTTTCACATATGGACTTTAAAGGAAGGAAAGTTCCGATTTTTGTTCAAGAGCAGGGAATTGGGAGAGGAGATCAGCCAATCACATTTGCTGCTAATCTTGTTAGCTACAGGTATGACCAAATTTTTAAATATACATACACATATACAAGATTGATCCAATTGCGGGGTTGATGGGTGTATTAAGCTTATTTAGTGGGCTTAGGCTTATTTCTAATAAGCGGCTTATGGCTTATATAACATTGGCTTATATAACATAAGCTTATAAGCCCATGCTTAGTGTTTGGATTAGCTCATAGTTAATAAGCTTATAAGCTCAAAAGTAATTGGTTTGGCTTATGTTGGTAAATGACTAAAAAGGACATGAATAAGCTTATAAGAATGAGAAACACGAGGCAGATGAATCTGTTACTAACATCGACATAGAGAAAAAGATGATATATGGTTAGGTTATGAGGTCAAAAACGTAAATTGTGTAAGTGGAGTTATATAAGCCGGATTCTTCATAAAAAAGCCCCATTCTTCTGGCTTATCAAAACACCCATAAATAAGCTCATAAGCCCACTCATATAAGCTTAGCCAAACACTTGGTTTGGGCTTATGAGCTTATATAAGCTAATAAGCTCATAAGCCCACTAAATAAGCTTAACCAAACACCCCCTAAGAGGCTGTAAGTTTGATCCATCTACTAATAAATAGGTGGATTTGGTTTGTGTATTATTTGAAACAATGTCATTTAAAAAAAAGGGGAGAATTGCATATATATCCCTGCAAAAGCTAAAAATTGCGTATATATCCAACAAAATTTTTATTTGCATATATATCTTTCCAAAAGCATAAAAATTGCATATATATCCAATCTAAAATTAGAATTACATATATATCCTTCCTAAACCATAAATATGTCATATATATCAAAATAACTATTTGATTTAATTTACAAATCTACAATACATGACAATTTTTTTTCTTAAATTTCTTTTTTTTTATTTGTAAACTTGTTAACAGTAGTATATACGCTTCATTGCAAACATATTTTATCTGTGATGTATAATATATAAGAATCATGATATATTGGATGAGTATATTTCATGTATTCGCCTTATATACGAATCATGATATATTGCAAACAAATATATTTCATGTGAACCTGCTTTGACCAATTACCGAAGCTACTTGACCAATGACCACCCTTTAATAACGTTTTGTAGTTCTTAGAGGTTTGTAATACTTTTTGTATAGAATGATTTAGTCAATAGCTTTAACCCTATAAACTAGATAGCTGAACTCAATTTAATATTTCTGAACCACCCTATAATGAATTTTCTAGTTCTGCCTCTGCATGCATACGTATGAAAATTTATGAAACATTTGTGTGTCATTGTATAGGGCTGGGGGAGATTGGAGTACAACATATGCACCTTCACCATTTTATATGACATCAAAGATGAAATCTCTTTACCTCGAAGGTTATGACTATTCCGTCTTTGATTTAACACAGGATGACAGAGTCCAGATACAGGTGAAGTTTCCATTCCAGCTGTTATGTTACTTCCTCAAATCTGGAAATACATTTCCTAAAGATCAAATCAACTGGTTCTCAGACTAACATCTGAGCCACGTTTTGCTATAATTTAAACATCATGGTTTTCTACATACGCTCTTGTTATGAACTTGAATGTAGTCACTAATTATCTTGAAAAGTACTGTAACTAAATTATTACGACTAATTGCAGATACATGGAGATAGTATTGAAGGTAGGATTTTGTATGGGAATTCACCTTCTGAGCTGATTGAACAATTCACCGAGTCCATAGGCAGACCACCCCCACTTCCTGATTGGATCATATCTGGTGCTGTTGTTGGAATGCAAGGCGGAACAAATAAAGTCCGCCATGTTTGGGAAGAATTGGTGGCTCATGACGTTCCAATTTCAGCGTTTTGGTTGCAGGTAATATTCATGTGTCCTAAAACCATAGAAAGTCCGTTGCAAAATCAATTTCTAGTGTTTGAGTAACCTATTTCTGCATATGATTATGCTCTGAGTTAAATAATCAGTCTGATAATAGCTACAATAAAGAGTATTAAAAGGTTCAGACAAAATTACTCATGTATACTTGTTTATCTATGATAGTTAGTATTAATTTTTCAAATAATCAGAATTTGCTAACCACTTAACAACAGTAAAAGTGATTATAACAACTTGAAGCAGCAAAAGCAAATCCAAACTCCATCTTTTTCATTCTAATAAAGGAATATTTAATTTTGAGTATTCACTATCACATAATCACTTCTACTCCGTAATACACATGTCCAAACACCCCTAAAGAGTAGCAACAACAATGGGGCGGATTCCAGAACCCGATAACAAAAATAGTTTCCAAACCCATTCTGAACCTCATAGGAATGCATGTTCTGAAAGAAGAGGAGGGGACATAACAAACATACTATAGTCTATTTATGATAACGTAAACACATACTTTGCGTGTGGTAGGATTGGGTAGGGGAGAGGAAGACGGTAATTGGATCACAACTTTGGTGGAACTGGGAAGTGGATGAAACACGCTATCAAGGATGGAAACAGCTAGTTAAAGATCTTAGTGCCAGACACATTAAAGTGATGACATATTGCAATCCTTGTCTAGCACCAGTAAGTACCATTTTCTTTAGTTAACAAACACTATGGAAACCAGCGATTATTTTTAAAGATCTCACTTGATATCACAGATGAATAGCAAGCCCGATGCAAAGAGAAACCTCTTTGAAGAAGCAAAGAAGTTGGACATTTTAATAAAAGACAGGAATGGAGAAGCATACATGGTTCCTAATACCGCTTTTGATGTGGGGATGTTGGATTTGACACACCCTCATACTGCAAACTGGTTCAAGCAGATTCTACAAGAAATGGTAGATGATGGTGTTCGGGGATGGATGGCTGATTTTGGTGAAGGTCTTCCTGTTGATGCCTGCATTTACTCAGGTTTGTCTTTCTTTTTTCTCATAATAATCCAAATGTGCTGCATCAAATAAACCAAGGGTATAATAAAATTCAGTAACAACATGTATTGATCTAAAGGAAAAGCCAACTATGTTAATCAAAATAGACAAAGCGGAAAATTTCAACTTCTGAGAGACTAACAAGCCCATGTGTGCATGCCTAGATCAAATACGCTTTTAGTTCTCTTAATTTGTCACTTTCATCTCAAGCGGGTCAAATTAAAACATAGCTAAAAGGGGAACAGAAAGAATGTGCTGAAAGTCACCCGAAGTCTATTTTAATGCACACATCCTAAATGCTTTTATCTGATTATTAATGCAACAATATTTCATCTTGCAGTCATAATCTAACGCAATAATTACTTATGTACATTTTAACAAAATAGACAAAACAAAATTGGTTGTGGGTCAACCCAATCTATTTTGACCTGAATCAGTCTATACCTATTGCCCAAACCCACCAACGCTACTTTGTATGGTTATTCGTATGAAGGTGCACTACTCTTTTTAAGATTTAACGTATACATGTTTGTTTCAAGTAAACTGTATGTTTTCAGTATCTCATTACATGACAGCCTAACATCAATGGCGTGCAATTTTTCAGGTGAAGATCCCATTTCTGCACATAATAGATGCCCAGAGATATGGGCCCAAATAAACCGGGAATTTACAGAAGAGTGGAAAAGTTCACTTGCTGGAAAGGAGAAGGAAGACCCTTCAGAATCGTTAGTTTTCTTTATGAGAGCGGGATTTAGAAATAGTCCTAAATGGGCAATGCTGTTTTGGGAAGGGGATCAAATGGTAAGTTGGCAGGCTAATGATGGGATAAAGAGTTCTGTTGTTGGCTTGCTAAGCAGTGGACTATGTGGGTATGCATTTAATCATAGCGACATTGGAGGTTATTGTGCAGTAAACTTACCTTTCTTCAAGTATAAAAGAGATGAAGAGTTACTATTAAGATGGATGGAGCTAAATGCCTTCACAACAATATTCAGAACACATGAAGTAAGTTATATGGCTTCCATCTACGTATCTATATTTCTATGTCCACATATAAGTACTGACCAAAACTTTGGGAGTTCGGGTGTTTGGATTTCTGTTTCCTACCTGATTATTCTAAGTTGCTGGAGGTTAGAGATGAGAATTTGGGTAGAGTGAATTTAGGGGTCAAATAGACAAATACTATCTCTTGCAACCAGTTTTTGTTACACCTGACTGGCTGATTAGGACATAATACATTAAACTCACATCCAATCACCCGCCTAATTTGATCTATTCCAATGTTTTGAGCAGGGAAACAAGCCATCTGTAAATAGCCAGTTCTATTCAAATGAAAGGACTCTATCACATTTTGCACGTTTTGCTAAAGTGTGTTGTCCCAAATATCCTGATCGATTATATAAAGTTGCAATGATTTGAATAAGTAAATATGTTCTATATTTGATTAACCTTGTATCGATGTATTTACATATGTATTTATAGGTTCTGAATCGGTATATTGAACCGACACAACCTTTCATGAAATCCTACAGAAATAACTGCCAAGAAGTTATTAACTTCTGTTTTGACATGTTTGGTCCTTGGCGTTTTTTAAACTAAACATAATAAGCAAAGAATAAGATTATCGGGTCACATTCTCCTCCTTAATCTTGATCGTTGCTTCTTGTTAAATCTTGAACTCCGAGCATTTGTCTCATCGTCATGAACTTTAGTCTTGGTAGAGCCTTTGTAAGTATATCCGCTCTTTGTAGTTCTCCGCTGACGTGCTCCACATTTATATGCCCATTCTCTACACATTCTCGAATGAAATGGTAGCGAATGTCGATGTGTTTACTTCTTCCATGAAAAACTGGGTTCTTGACTAGTGCTATTGCTGAAATGTTGTCTACCCTCAGCATTATCTTCTTCTCTTCTTCTCCAGTTAATTCACTAAGTAATCTCTTCAACCATAAGGCTTGACATGCTGCTGCAGTAGCCGCCATGAATTCTGATTCACATGATGATAGCGCCACTGTTGGTTGCTTCTGAGTACACCAAGTAATGGGTGACTCTCCAAAGTAAAATACTATGCCAGTAGTTCCTTTTCCTTGATCAGTGTTGATTCCATAACTACTGTCGCTGTATCCTGTAATCTTGCAGCCGCCTTCTTTCTTGTAAATTATGCCATGCTCCTGTGTTCCTTTGATATATCGGATTACTTGCTTTACTGCCTTTAGGTGATGATCCTTTGGGTCTTGCATAAATCTGCTGAGTAGTCCGACTGAATAACTAAGATCTGGTCTTGTATGAAGTAAGTACCTGAGACTTCCAATTAAACTTCTGTAGTAAGTTGCGTCAACTGAGTTTCCATCTTCCGCCTTGACCAACTTAGTACCTGGATCCATTGGTATCTTCGTATCATTACTATCCGTCATACTTGTCTCCTTTATGATCTTGTTAATATAGCCTGTTTGCTTGATTGTAATCTCTCCTCCTGTCTGTGTAACTTCTATCCCAAGGTAATAAGCTAACAATCCTAAGTCGCTCATTTCAAACTTTTCTTCCATCTGGGATTTAAAAGCTTCCAATTCCTTTCTTGGAGTGCCCGTGATTATTAAGTCATCTACATAAACTCCAACAATAAGTGTCGAGTTCTTGTTCCTCTTTGTGTAGACTGCTTGTTCGAGATTGCATTTCTTAAAGTCTAAGGACTTTAATGTTTGATCAAGCTTCACATTCCAAGCTCTCGGTGCTTGCCTTAAGCCATATAAAGCTTTAGTAAGCTTATAGACTTTTCCAGAGTTTCCTTGTTGTATGAATCCTTCAGGTTGTGTAACGTAGACTTCTTCTTTTAAATCTCTATGTAGGAATGCTGATTTTACATCTAGATGATGTACTTGCCATCCATGATATGCTGCTAATGCTAATATCAACCGAACTGTCTCTATCCGAGCAACCGGTGCAAATACTTCATCGAAGTCTATCCCTTGTTCTTGTACATAACCTTTTGCCACTAACCGTGCTTTGTATTTGATGATGTTTCCTTTTGCATCCCTCTTGGTCTTGTAAACCCATTTGAGTCCTATTGCCTTCTGATTTTCTGGCAATGTTGTAAGAGTCCATGTATTGTTCTTGTTGATTGAATCCAATTCAATCTTCATGGCCTCAATCCATTTTCCGTCTGCTGATGCTTCTTTGTAGTTACGGGGTTCTTCTTCCGTAAATAACAAGCTTTGTGGTTCAACTCTACGTGCATGTCTATATATGTCTGACATATTTCTATATTCACGTACTGGTGTATCATCAAATTTATCTCTTGAGTTCTCTACAGAACTAGTAGTAGCTTCTGCTTCCTCTTCTGAGTGTGGGTCGTAATGGTATGCTTCTGGTGTGGTTGGTGAAACTGGATCAGGAATCTGATCTTGTTCATGATACGTGTTGTCATCGTTTTCTGTGTTGACTGGTGTAAGGTTTTCATTGTCAACTCCGTCTACTACAAAACTAGCCCAAAAGGTGTCTTGAGTGTTCGTATCTCCTTCATTTTCGTTCCAATCCCACGGTTTTGTTTCCATAAATTTTACGTCCCTACTAACATGTTTCTTCTTGGCTATAGGGTCATATAGCCTACATGCTTTTGATCCTTCCTCTACTCCTAAGTAAACCAATGGTATGCTTCTATCGTCCAGCTTCTTTAAGTGAGGTATCGTTATCTTTGCATAAGCTGTGCATCCAAATACTTTTAGATTCTCTAAGTTTGGTTTTCTATTGTAGAGTGCCTCATATGGAGTTTTATCTGTCAGGGCCCTCGTAGGTACCCTATTGAGTATGTAAAGGGCATGCTTAACTGCTTCCGCCCAAAAAGTTAATGGTAACTTCATTGCTTTCATCATACTTCTTGTAGTTGATAACACTGTCCTATTCCTTCTCTCCACTACTCCATTCTGCTGTGGGGAGTATGGTGCTGTCAACTGTCGTCCTATTCCGTTTTCCTTACAGTACCTTGTGAATTCATTTGATGTGAATTCACCACCTCTATCCGTTCTTAGCATTCTAATTTTCAACTTCATTTCCATTTCTACCTTCTGCCTAAATTCCTTGAATGTACTAAATGCCTCATCTTTCGATGTAAGAAAGTATGCCCACATAAAACGTGTACAATCGTCTACTAACAAGAAAATGAGTTTCTTGCCTGAGTGTGTTGCTGGACTAATAGGACCGCAAAGGTCTCCATAAACTAAGTCCAACGGGTTCTTTGATATGAATTTGGCTTGGTTTGGAAATGGTGTTCTACTGTGTTTTCCTAATAAACATGCGTCACAAATCTGTCCTACATGATTTATTCTAGGAATTCCGTCTACTAGACCTTTTCTAGTCATCTTGTTGATATCATCAAAGTTTAAATGACCTAATCTAGCGTGCCATAACCATGCTTGGTTATCTATGTTTGCTAAGAGACATATAGGTGCCTCTATCTGTAACTGGATCTTGTAGAGTCGATTCTTAGATCGTTCTACCTTCATCAACAATTTCTTGTTTATATCATACAAAGTCAGCTTGTTTCCGTCCATAATGACCTTACAACCTATTTCAGTAAGTTGTCCTAGACTAAGTATGTTGCTCTTGAGGTTTGGTATGTAGTATACTTCAGACACTACTTTCTGTTCCTGGTTCTTACAACCTAACAGTATAGACCCTCTACCCATTATCTGTACATACGATCCATCTCCAAAACGTACTCGTCCTGTTATGCTTTCATCAATATCTCTAAAATGACTCTTTATACCAGTCATGTGGTTACTTGCACCATTATCTAAATACCATATGCTAGCATCTGCTGTAGCATATTTCTTTGGTTGAATTCGTTCTTCATTCAACAACACTTCCTTGTGTTCGGTTTCGTGCATAGTCATTAGTAGTGATGGTTCATCGTCTTCTAAGATAAGGTTTGATTGTTCCTGGTTTGTTGATGTTGCTCTACATTTACTCATATAATGTCCAAGTTTATTACACTTGAAACATCTAATATTACTCAAGTCTTTCCTACTTGAATTGTCTGGGTTTCCTCTATGATCTGAGTTTCCCTTTTGTGAGTTGTTTCTGTTGTTATTATTCCGCCAGTTTCCTCGTGAGTAATTTGATCTACATCCACGTTTGTTAAAACGTTTTCCTTTATCTGAGTGTTCACCATGTGTAAACAGTAGATTCTCCTGGCTTTCAACTTGACCTCCCTTCCGGAGTTTTATTCTTTCCTCAAACGCTTTGAGTTTTCCAGTGATCTCATCTAGGGTAATGTCGTCTAGATCACTTGTTTGTTCTATGGATGCTACTATCTGAATGAATCTATCGGGTGTGGAGTCTAATAGTTTTCTAACTACTAGTGATTCATCTAATTCTTTCCCTAGTTCTTTTGCTTTCGTGACATAGCCATTTAACTTGTCTGCAAATGCATCCACCGTTTCATCTTCCTTCATCTGAAGTGAGTTAAATCCAATCATCAATGATTGTAAACGTGCTTGCTGCACTTTATCTTGTCCAACGTGTCTTTTCTTTAGTGAATCCCATAAATCTTTTGCCTTCTTACAACCCGCTACTTGTAAGATCATGTCTTCCGTCAACGCTTGATATAGGAAGGCGATTGTTGCCTTATCCTTCTTGTCATCAACTGGTGTGTCTAATTTTGGGTCTATTGCTTCCCATAAACCGTGTGCCTCTAATATGACTTTAATTTGTATAGCCCAAACTGTGTAGTTTGTGTTTTTTAACTTAGGGCATTGGTATTGTGCAACAGGTGTTACAGGTTTTATCGTAGTTGATGTGGTTACTATATCATCGGTTGTCATTTTGAAAGTGTTTAATATTTTCACTTTCTAGTCTAATGGAATTACTTATCTTAGTATGGTACTCTTTTCTAACGTGAGAATTATAGTTTCCGGGAATCTTAGTACTACGGGATCAATAATTAGTTTTAAGGATTTTCTAATAGTATAAACTAATGAGATATATACTATTTCTAATATGAATTGAAATCCAAAGTAAATGAAAAATTGTGACCTCGTTACTTTTGATGAATACGAGATGTATTCGTTTGCTTTGTTAGTGAAAAACGTTCACCAACGTTGTTTGTTCCCACTTTAATTTCTTTTTGTCTTATGCCTCGTTACCCTTGTTTTTAAATCCAATTCGAACTTCAAGTTTCTGAATTTGTGTCTCGGATTTTTGCCAAACGAGTAAAACAAAATAAATTTCCCACTGCTTCCTAGCCTTGTCTTTATGTTTCTGTTTTGTTTCCGAAATATATGAAAATCGATACTAACAAAACTCCTTTGTACCACTCTATACGTTGTTCTTTTGTGCGTTCTCCTTGATCTCGGTCACTTTGAAATCACTAGGTTTCCTACACACAAACTTGTTACCACAACTTGGTAATCCTTTCGAATCAAAACAGTCCTTCGTTTTCTGATTCGTTCCTGCGAAACAAAACAGTCACTTCTGTTTGTTTCTTGTCGTTGTTGTTGTTCTTGTGTTGTATCAACACAAAACTCCACACTTTTCCTTGAGTACTCTTCTTCGTCCTACGTATACGAATTCTTCTACAACAACGTTTTTGCTTTGTGTTTTGTTTTCTAACCGGTATACACAAAGTCTCCAATTTTCTTCCTTTTTTTTTTCGTTGTTTATCAATCAACAAAAAAAAAATCCGACACCAATATCGTCTGGTGTTTTGACGCTTGCAACTTCAACGTAAAGTAGATTGTGCACTATCTTCTTTTACGTTTCTCCTTATCCAAACTTGTACGTTTTTCTTTTGGAAGATTAAAAAAAACGTTCCCTGCCAAAGTAGAACAGCGGTGTTCTTTTCTTTCTGGCTTTCTTCTTCTGGCTTCTCGTTAGGGTTTTATGCAGAAACAGTAATATGTTTCGGTATGTTAATCCTTGCTCTTGATGCCAATTGTTGTCCCAAATATCCTGATCGATTATATAAAGTTGCAATGATTTGAATAAGTAAATATGTTCTATATTTGATTAACCTTGTATCGATGTATTTACATATGTATTTATAGGTTCTGAATCGGTATATTGAACCGACACAACCTTTCATGAAATCCTACAGAAATAACTGCCAAGAAGTTATTAACTTCTGTTTTGACATGTTTGGTCCTTGGCGTTTTTTAAACTAAACATAATAAGCAAAGAATAAGATTATCGGGTCACAAAGTGTACAAAGCATGGAAATTTTACAGGGTCCAACTCGTGAAGGTAATATAAAAAGAATCATTTCGTATAAATATATATAAAACCAAAAACTTATGATTAAACATAACTTATGATTTAACATGCATCGCTTACAACAGGAAGCTTCTCAAAAAGGTCTACCAGTTTGCCGCCACCTATTTATCCACTACCCTAATGATGATCATGTACATAACTTGACATACGAGCAGTTTCTAGTTGGTGAGGAAATCCTGGTGGTACCCACTCTTGATAAACACAATAAAAACGTGAAAGCCTACTTTCCGGTTGGAGAAAAGTGTGTTTGGAAACATATATGGACAGGAGAATTATACGACATACAAGGTTCAGAAGCTACCATAGAAGCTCCGATTGGGTATCCAGCAATTTTTGTCAAGGATGGATCTATAGTTGGAGATGAATTCATAAGAAATCTAAGAGAATACAAAATTTTATAAATTGTTAGTGTATATTGAATATTTTGGACGCCCCTTGTAAAATGGTCACATGGGAAATTAGCAATCAATGTGAAGAATTGTGCACTCCTAGATCAGAAAATAGGGGAATTCTTCATGTTACAACATTTTGCTAGTCAAATTTAACATTAAACTCACAATAATTCACTAGTATGTAGTCTAAGGAAACCGAAAAAAGTTACTCGTATGATATGTGTTCAAATATTCCTTTTCCCTCATTGACATTGGCCATGTTAAAAGCCTTAACTTGTGGGATGCGTTTTGGTACAATGTATGGGCTTGTACTAAAGAATAACAGAGGTGCCAAAGCGGACAATATTCTATCAACTGCTTCTAACTTTCATCCAAACTATAAGTTATAGCCGGCGTGGTTTCCAAAGTTGGTTTCGCAATAATAATCATTTTCCAAACATCTTAAAAACTGCTTATCTAGAGCATCAGAAGCAGGCATATCGCAATAATAACATATTTTTTCTTTTTTTCATACTAAACAAGTGCAGATTAGTTTAAATTAGCATACTGCTGTTAAACATGATGATGATATAATCAAATGAAGTGGTGTTTAAGAAAGGAAACTTACTTTGAAGTTGCAGATACGAAGAAGCACAATTAAGGTTTTGTAACAAACACTCTGTTTTATTCGGACTACTGTTTTATTGATTCGCACAATTTTCTTGGATATTCTTTTATTTCATTTAAGGTAAACGCATATTCTTTCATCAAGTATATAACAAAGCTTAAAAGTTAAATTGAAAATACTTTGACTATCTTGGTTTTTCTAAAGGGCTAAAATTGCATAAAAAGATACTTATCTTAAGTTCAATTTTAATTAAATGTATTATTTTTTTTTCTTTTTTAATTTAAGGTACTGACTTTTTTTTTTGTTGCCGATTTAGGTTTTTTTCTAACTTCCGTTAACTATTTCATAAGTAAATTACATGTTTGGTCCTTGATTTTTTATATGCATTTCATGTTTGGTCTATTTTCGTTCGTTTTCATACGTTTGCATACATTTTCGTCCATTTTTATACGTTTTCGTTCGTTTTACACGTTTCCGTCTGTTTTTGCACAATTTAGCACGTTTTCGTCCGTTTTTACACGTTTTCATCCATTTTTGCACGTTTTCGTCTGTTTTTGCACGTTTCCTTCTGTTTTTACACGTTTTCGTCCATTTTTACACGTTTCCGTCTTTTTTACACGTTTTCGTCCGTTTTTACACATTTTCATCCATTTTTGCACGTTTCAGTTCGTTTTTGCATTTTTTGCGTCCGTTTTTACACGCGTTCGTCCCTTTTTAAACGTTTTTGTCTGTTTTTGACGTTTCGTCCGTTTTTACACATTTCGTCCGTTTTTGCACATTTCAGCCCGTTTTTAAACGTTTTCGTCTGTTTTTGCACGTTTTCATCCATGTTTACACGTTTTCGTCCGTTCGGGTCCGTTTTTACACGTTTCGGTTCGTTTTTACATGTTTTCGTCCGTTCTTTGTCTATGAGGGTTGGTAAGAATTGACCATGGGACTAACAATTCCTTGTGTGCTTATTGACCATAGGATCACCCTCCGATTTGGATGAACTTAAGAACTTAGATGTGTGGTCTAAGATCCGAGAGATCGGGCCACACAAAGAATAAATCTAGCATGTAGCGGCACTTAATGACTCAAACTAGTCTACCACACCTCCGCTTACTACAAAGAGATGAACCTTTGGTTCCGGAGAGGATTCTAGGGAGATAGGCTAGGCGAATTGACCATAGGAGTCTAGTGAATCTTATGCACCACTTGAAGCGATAGAAATCTTAATTAGAAAACATTGTGATTGCATGATAGGATGAACAACTAGGCTAGTACACTTTCTCCCTATTGCTTTCGTCTCATTTTAATTTCATCATTTCAATTATGTTATTTAGTCATCTAATTAATCAGCTTAAAACCATTTTAAAACGTGACGACCTTGGTTTTACTGAATACTACACTACACACGATAGGGTTCTCTGCCCGTTAGTGCATAAGGTAGACCATAGGTAGACGAGTAACAATATAAGTATTAAAACCTGGCAGAAATCTTGCATCAAGTTTTTGGCACCGCTGCCGGGGAGCTATATTTGGATTTTTGTTTAATTTTTAATTTTAATATTTGTTTTTCTTATTCTTTTCTTCTAGTTTCAGGAATTATGGAATTTGTGAACATTGATACGCTTACTCTTGAAGAGTACCTTGCTATGACTCGAGAAGAGCAAGGGTCGGGGCTTGTTAGGCCGGCCATTGGAGCGGATGTCCATTTCGAGATCAAGGACAAGTTCATGAGGGAATTACGTGCAAATCCCTTTTTCGGAAGGAAGACTGATGATGCTTACGAGCACTTGGAAAATGTCTTATACATCGTGAGTCTCTTCAACATCCTAGGTGTTTCTCACGATGCTATCATGCTCCGAGTATTTCCGATGACACTCGCGGGAGCCGCTAAAAGATGGGTTGATAAGTTGCCCGCTGGAACCATCAACACGTGGAATCTCCTAAAAAGAGCATTCATCCAACGTTATTGCCCTTCTTCTAAGACGGCAAAACAACTAGAGGAGATCCATAATTTTAGACAGGAAGGTGACGAAACATTTTACCAAGCTTGGGATAGGTATAATGATCTTCTTTACAGGTTTCCAACTCATGACCTTAACAACCAGCAGAAGGTAAACTTATTCTACAAGGGTATTAACATCACAACAAGGCAGATGCTCGATTCTCAAGGGCCAGTCCTTGGAATGACTCCTACTTTAGCCCTTGAGGCTATTCAAGACATGGCTGACCACTCGCAAAAGTGGCATGATGGAAGCAGCAGCAGAAGCATGGGCAGAGGTTTGGATGGTATCGCTATTATTACTAACAAACTTGAAAGTCTTGGCAGGGATATGAGAAAGCTGAAGGAGAATGTGCATGCTATACAAGTAGGATGCGACACTTGCAGAGGAGCTTGTTAATACAAATAAGCCGTAAAAACGTTTATTTATATTTTACGATCTTCTAATGTTTTGTCAATAACAAACGTAAAATCATATTAACGAAACAAATAAAATACGTAAATGGTTTGAACTAATAGTTTCTAACATATTCACATTTTCACATAAAACACTAAAACAAGTATAAGTGATTTTATGATTTAGATACATATGTACAACAACTATTGTTTACATATTGGGTTAGCATATACTTAAACTAAGTATACTAAAATGGGTAAAAACATGTAAATACTAAAATGGGTAAAAACTAGCAAATGGTATTGACCCATAGCCCATGGTTTTATATATACCACTTAACCAAGTTCATTGTATCCTTAAGATACATTGTATCTAGAAAGAAAACCATGGATCAACCCATAACCCATTACCCATAACCAAAAATACCCATGGGTAAAGAGGAGCGTTCCACGGATCCCTAGCTTTGTGCTAGCCGGATCCCTTGTGGTAGGGATCCGTGGGATCCGGGGAACAGTAGGATTTTTCCTCTATAAATAGTGAGCCATTTCTTCATTATTTCTCACCCCTTTCTAACATACTTTCTCCCCTGAGTTAAATCTCACTAACCTTAGATCCAAGAGATCTATGCTTGTAGTTTCGTTTTTGTGTGATCTTTTAGGTTCCTCTTAAAGGCAAGATCACCATCTTTGAAGTCGAGCAAGCTCAAGTCCATGAGTTGCCATGCTTCCTCATCATCAAGGCTACTGAAGTCTTCTTGTTGATGATCCCTTTCTTTCTTCAAAGAAGTGTAGTGTTGAAGACATTAGTAAAAGATGTCTCAAGTGTCAAAACGAAGATATTAGTGAAGAGTATCTATCGTCTATAGGATAAGCACTTGTGGTAGGTGCTTAGAAGTCAAGACAAAGAAGCATTAGTGAAAGGTGCTTAGAAGTCTAGACAAAGAAGCATTAGTGAAAGATGCTTAGAAGTCACAAGACATTAGTGAAAGGTGTCTTGTAGATCTAGTCAAAGGCATTAGTGAAAGGTGCCTTAGATGTACATTCGATATGATATGTTTCGATGTACAAGATAGACTAGTATTAGATCCAAGGATATTGATATCCTTGATGATGTTGTAAAGGAGTAGATCTCCTTTGGGATTAGTCTTTGGTGTAGTGTGGTAGTAGTTCCTCCATTGCTATGGAACTAGGTGCTTAGCCTAGTACCTAATAGAGGGTAGGCGACGTTGTGATAGGATTAGTTCTCCTTGGTGTGAAAGAACTCGGTGGTTAGCCTAGCACCGTATAAAGGGTAGGCGACGTTGTGTTAGGTGTGGTTCGCCTTGGTGTGAAGGAACTCGGTATTTAGCTTTGTACCAAAAAAAAGTTAAGCGACGTTGTGAAGGCTTCTCCGCCATAAGGAGATTGGTGTGTTGATTACGAACTCTCGAGTAGGTGACTCGGGGAGTGGAGTAGGGCAAGGAAGGTGTCCTTGTAGCCGAACCACTATAAATACTCGTGTTGTGGTTTTGTGCTTCTTACTCTTATCTTTTCATTACTTACCTTTATATGCTTGTTTATCAACATCCAACACACGCATCCAAATAGATTGACATAAGTCGATCTAAATAAATTAAAAAGAAGTTTTAATTGGTAAAACTATTCAACCCCCCCTTCCAGTTTTCCACAATTGGCATCAGAGCTTCGTTACCAAGTTTCTTGAAGTATATTGTACTTTAAAAACTTGATACGATCCATGGTTAATTGAAAACTACAAAGAAGGTTTTTCATAAAAGCAAACACCATGTCTTTCAAAACTATATGTTTGGATGTTGAGTTGATAACAACATTTTTTTTATTTACTTTTTCATTTAATTGCACTAATCTTCTTTGTCATGTTGATTAGTCAAAGCTCATACCCACCAAGCTTTAAGAGTCGCTTGGTAACAAGAATACCTTCCTTAAGAAGGTATCTTAAACGCAAAGGAGCGGGAATCGTCTAAGTGACATTTGTTGTGTCATTTGTAAAGACATTCCAAAGTGCGCTAGAGGTATGATTTTCTTTTTACTTTGCTTGATAATTAAGTATACCTTTTTAGGTATTTATATGATTATCTTTTGTGCTTATACATGTTTTTACATGAAGCTTCATTAGGAAGCCTTTGTCTCACATACGTGTTATTTTTCTCGTCTATAGTCGTAGTATATAAAACTTATGTTTTATTTCTTTTAATCCAATAATAAAACAAAACACGAATTTCAAAAATTCATCCTTCCCTATTAATCATCCACTCGACGCCCACTTTATCAAAACCCCACTTTTTCAAAATTTCCAATTTCAAAAAATCCCTCTCATTTAAAACTTCATCTTCCTCTTCATTTTCGTCTCAACCGAAACCAAGAAGGATCATCTTCAACATGGTTTACATCGCCCTCGTGCTCATCGCCCTAACACTCATCGCACTTGTGTTCCCTATGATGAAGTTCACATACGGAGACATTTACTTTGTGATGTTAATCTACATTGGGATCATATACCCAATTCTTTGTATCATCCTTAGTATTGAAATGCAATATTATTAATAATCTAGTTTATCTAGGTTACTTTTATCATAATGTGTTTTTCACTTACTTTGATTTATATGTTTTATATTCTTTCGTGATACATTAGAAGTCATGTATGCATGCTAAAAGAAAATATAGGATAAAACAAATTTCGTGGTATAAAAACTGTAAAACCTATGTTTTTATCAAATCTGTTGCTGTTACTACAGATCCACGGATCCCGGAAGATAAACTAGCCGGATCCCTTTTTGAAAAGGAACCGTGGGATCCGTCCTACTGGAAAACAGTTTTTCATGCAAATTAAAAACCACTATCTTTCTAAATGTAATAATCCACTAGAAAGTTAAAACCTTGAGTAGGTTAAAGTGTTAAATACCATTGTTAATAAAAATCTAGTAAAAACATTAGATAGTCATAGGTTGATCACAAGCATCATTTTCTATTAACTCATCTTTTCCTATAGGTGTCACTATGTCGCATATATATGAGTTTGACTCTTCACTCTCTAGCGTCTACACTCCTAACATCTCTCTTGAACCCAACACATTCAACAATCTCGAAACTCGTCACTTCCATGAAGGACGTATTGTAGACACCTCTCTACAATTCGAAGAAGGTATCAATACCTCCTTCCGAGCCATTGGACTAGAATGTCTTCTCGAAATAAACGAGAAAATATGTCCAAGGTTTGTATTGGAATTCTTCCGTCAAGTCGAACTCGTTCGTAACGAGGATCGTTCTCTATCTCTTTGGTTTTGGATCAAAAACCAAAAGTTTGCTTTGAATCTTGGGCAATTTACTCAAATCCTCCGAATTCCAAACCATGGACAATGTGCCTTCACTGAAGATTGGTCTCTTGATTCTCTCTTCAATTTTTGTGAAGAAAATAGTCCGTATTGTTCTCACATCCCTTCCCCACAAGACTTAATTCGCATATTATGCAAACCCCATCACTCCCATCCAAACATCATCCACACACGGGATATTCTTGAAGAGTACAAACCCCTTGCGCTCATCCTACGTGAAAATGTTTGGAGCCTTAGGGGAAATCGAGAAATCCTTCCCGCTTGTTTTGCTCACATGATGTATTGTCTGCTAACACAACAGCCATACAATCTCGCCTACTTCTTTGCAAGGCGAATTGTAAATCTTCAAGGATCCAAGAACAAACTTATTCTTTATGGAATGTTCTTGACGCGCCTTTATCATAACCTCACGTTTCACCATCCTCAATTTCAAAGTCCGTTGTACGTACTTGTGAACAAGATGATGGAACCACTGAACATCTCTCACATGAAGACGTTCTTCATTCCTGAATCCGCCAACACTCATCAACCATTTGATGATCCATCTAGCAAAAACACTCAAGGAACTTAATAGTAATCCAAAATAGGATCAATTCTCTTGTACTCGTGCTTTATCAATGTAATCCAATTTCTTTCATGAAATAAAACATCTTACATTTGATATCTTAGTATTAAAACTCTTTTTAGACTATCCTTGAGATATAATGCATTGTCAAGATCATTGCATACCTTTAGTAAAGGTCCTGCTGAGCAGATGGGCGGATCCCAAAGATTGTGCTAGACGGATCCCTACACTAAGGGAACCGTGGGATCCGGAAACCAGAAAATGCAATTGCAAGCATTATATTTCAAACATATCCTTAGAACATCTCACACTAAGCTAAACATAATGTCTTAAGGCAAATTAAGTCCTTATCAAGATAGGGTGATCATTCCTATTCACACATAACTCACCTAGATCACACTCTAAGACGCTTGTATATCTACCGTTTCATCTTTAACCCATTACTCTTCCGCTCTCAAAATCACACTTCATTTTCTACTTGATCCCTCACATCTAGTCTTAGAAATCTTTCAATTATGGGAAAATTGCTCATAAATCATCCTCACCTCAAAATTGATCAAAGTTGATCAAACTCTAGTTTGTCCCATCTCAAAGCTTCTAGGACATTTTCCAAAAACACTATCCTAAGTCACAACCTGATCTCTAGGATCATTTAGCTTCAACTGACACATTCATCTTTAGTGTCATCCTTGCTCATCCATTGGTACTCTTGAAAGTTCCAAATCCTTCCATAAAAGATAATCATTAGCTACATCACTCATTACCTTCAAGTACTTAAACAACCCTTCATTTAAGACACTTAGGAGGACTAAAACACTCAAGATGTTATAGGTCTTAGATCTTAGAAACATCATTTCCACTCTTTCATAGCTGTTGAGAGCCGGATCCCTAGGATTAGCCTAGACGGATCCCTCTGAGGAGGGAACCGTGGGATCCGGATGACAGTTTAGGTCAAATCTTGCTAAGACAATCATTTTCAACTCATCTTCCTAACTCAAACACTCCATCTCATCTTAAATTAGTTCCTAGATCAGTGCAAACTCTGAAGTTGACTCTTGTGCATGTTAATCATCACATTCCAATGAATCCTAGTGGCTTAAGGCTTAAATGCACTTGCCAAATCTCTTGGTTTATAAACCACCTTGTTAGGACCTCCATAGTCATCACTCTCATCCTAACTTTCAGCCCTTTAGAAACCCTTACAACCATCTCATTATGAGGAAAACCCCAAGTAGTAACTTATCCACCAAAGAACCACCCATGAAAAAGGCTCGTGTTATACACGAAATCTCTTCAACCGAATCATCTCCGGTCAAGCCAAAAAAAGATAGGATCCTTCATAATCCAATCAAACCAATTCCTAAAAGGATAGTACCAACAAAACTACCTATGCCAAACGCCACCATACCTCCTAGGCCAAACAATATCATTTCCACTAAACCATCACCATTGGTTCCTAGAGCTATCTCATTTACATCCCCACTATCATCACCACACCTCTATAATTGAGAGGACTTTCCTCCTAGGCCGTCTCATCCGCTTCCGCCGACAACATTCTCCTCATTAGGAGGAATAATGGTTCAAAATCAAGGTGTTGAGTCAACACTTGCTCCGGCTTCCTTTTCGCCGTTTCCATCATATAATCCCATTTGGATTATGAGAAATCATCAAAGTCAACCACCCGACCATATGGAAGTTGACACTTCTCTACCACCACCATCATCCTTGGTCGAGCCATTCTCAAATGCGCCTCCACCAATCCCTCCATCGTTTGAAGCTCCACAAGCCGCTTCACTTGATCCTTCGCATCAAGTCATTTCATTTCTTCCACCACCACTACCTAGCCATGACAAAGATTGCTATCATTGTCAACATGTTGAAAGTTTGATACATGAAGTATGAGAAGACCAACGTTTCATGTTCTATCATATCCTCGAACGTTTCTACGAGATCAAACCTAAACAAAACTTGAGCTAGAAGAGTTTAGTGGTGTCCTAGCATCAAGCGATAGTTGGCTTAGAAATTCCTAGTCATGTATTTTCTTATTTTCTTAGTTTTTAGAGTCATGTATATCATAACTCTAGTTTTATTAAATGGAATTACATGCTACTTGTTATTTTTCTGAGCATATGATTACCTTGTATTCATATCTCATTTTTTTTGTGATAACATTACTTGTTATATCACATTTGCTGAAATTAATCAGCTAATACGGATCCCTCAGAATTGCCTAGACGGATCCCTACTAGGAGGGAACCGCGGGATCCGTGAGACAGAAAGCTTTCTTTCTACTAACTTGAACCACATTTGCAGGAAATTGTGAATTATACTTGCTTTCTAACCTTTGTTTTGTAGTTATTCAATTTACACATGAAGACTTTGACATCCTAAAGCTAGCGGGAGCTTTATGTCAAAGCAATACATTGCAAATTACTTGCACTACTAGGTTTACATTTCGTGACATCCCCTTGCATAATTGCAATCATCAAGGGGGAGCACATTCGTCTTCTAAGAGGCAAAACAACTAGAGGAGATCCATAATTTTAGACAGGAAGGTGACGAAACATTTTACCAAGCTTGGGATAGGTATAATGATCTTCTTTACAGGTGTCCAACTCATGACCTTAACAACCAGCAGAAGGTAAAGTTATTCTATAAGGGTATTAACATCGCAACAAGGCAGATGCTCGATTCTCAAGGGCCGGTCCTTGGAATGACTCCTACTTTAGCCCTTGAGGCTATTCAAGACATGGCTGACCACTCGCAAAAGTGGCATGATGGAAGCAGCATCAGAAGCATGGGCGGAGGTTTGGATGGTATCGCTATTATTACTAACAAACTTGAAAGTCTTGGCAGGGATATGAGAAAGCTGAAGGAGAATGTGCATGCTATACAAGTAGGATGCGACACTTGCAGAGGAGCTTGTTAATACAAATAAGCCGTAAAAACGTTTATTTATATTTTACGATCTTCTAATGTTTTGTCGATAACAAACGTAAAATCATATTAACGAAACAAATAAAATACGTAAATGGTTTGAACTAATAGTTTCTAACATATTCACATTTTCACATAAAACACTAAAACAAGTATAAGTGATTTTATGATTTAGATACATATGTACAACAACTAGTGTTTACATATTGGGTTAGCATATACTTAAACTAAGTATACTAAAATGGGTAAAAACATGTAAATACTAAAATGGGTAAAAATATGTAAATACTAAAATGGGTAAACACTACCAAATGGTATTGACCCATAACCCATGGTTTTATATATACCACTTAACCAAGTTCATTGTATCCTTAAGATACATTGTATCTAGAAAGAAAACCATGGATCAACCCATAACCCATGACCCATAACCAAAAATACCCATGGGTAAAGAGGAGCGTTCCACGGATCCCTAGCTTTGTGCTAGCCGGATCCCTTGTGGTAGGGATCCGTGGGATCCGGGGAACAGTAGGATTTTTCCTCTATAAATAGTGAGCCATTTCTTCATTATTTCTCACCCCTTTCTAACATACTTTCTCCCCTAAGTTAAATCTCACTAACCTTAGATCCAAGAGATCTATGCTTGTAGTTTCGTTTTTGTGTGATCTTTTAGGTTCCTCTTAAAGGCAAGATCACCATCTTTGAAGTCGAGCAAGCTCAAGTCCATGAGTTGCCATGCTTCCTCATCATCAAGACTACTGAAGTCTTCTTGTTGATGATCCCTTTCTTTCTTCAAAGAAGTGTAGTGTTGAAGACATTAGTGAAAGATGTCTCAAGTGTCAAGACGAAGATATTAGTGAAGGGTATCTATCGTCTATAGGATAAGCACTTGTGGTAGGTGCTTAGAAGTCAAGACAAAGAAGCATTAGTGAAAGGTGCTTAGAAGTCTAGACAAAGAAGCATTAGTGAAAGATGCTTAGAAGTGAAGACACAAGACATTAGTGAAAGGTGTCTTATAGATCTAGTCAAAGGCATTAGTGAAAGGTGCCTTAGATGTACATTCGATATGGTGTTTTTCGATGTACAAGATAGACTAGTATTAGATCCAAGGATATTGATATCCTTGATGATGTTGTAAAGGAGTAGATCTCCTTTGGGATTAGTCGTTGGTGTAGTGTGGTAGTAGTTCCTCCATTGCAATGGAACTAGGTGCTTAGCCTAGTACCTAATAAAGGGTAGGCGACGTTGTGATAGGATTAGTTCTCCTTGGTGTGAAAGAACTCGGTGGTTAGCCTAGCACCGTATAAAGGGTAGGCGACGTTGTGTTAGGTGTGGTTCGCCTTGGTGTGAAGGAACTCGGTATTTAGATTTGTACCGGAAAAAGGTTAAGCGACGTTGTGAAGGCTTCTCCGCCATAAGGAGATTGGTGTAGTGATTACGAACTCTCGAGTAGGTGACTCGGGGAGTGGAGTAGGGCAAGGAAGGTGTCCTTGTAGCCGAACCACTATAAATACTCGTGTTGTGGTTTTGTGCTTCTTACTCTTATCTTTTCATTACTTACCTTTATATGCTTGTTTATCAACATCCAACACACACATCCAAATAGATTGACATAAGTCGATCTAAATAAATTAAAAGGAAGTTTTAATTGGTAAAACTATTCAACCCCCCTTCTAGTTTTCCACAGAGCTCACCTTGCCAAGGACTGCCCATTGGAAGATGAGGTTAAGAGAGTTGAAGAAGTCAAATATGGTGAGGCTAATAGACCATTTCAAGGATACGGTGGTAACGAAGCTAAGTGTCGCACCGGACCTCCAGGATATTATACAAGAGTATTGATTCGTACACTCATTTTTTTATTCGTACACTCCAGTGTACAAACTGGAGATGCAGCATATAACAACTGTACAACTATGTATAGCATAAAGTGTAGTGTGTGAATCAAAAAAGTGAGTGTACAAATCATTAGCCATTATACAAGGATTGAAAACAGGCATCCGTTTAAAACCAAGAAACCCAGCCTCGAAGAAATGGTCAATAAACATATTGAGGATTCTTCAAGGAAAAATGAAAAATTTTAGTAATGGATGAATAAAGTGAAGTTACGAAATCAAGAAGCCGCAATCAAAAATTTAGAAACTCAAATCGGGCAACTTGCTAAGGATTTCGAAACTAAGGAAGTCGAAGCATGCAAAGCCATTTTCACACAAGATGAACAGGATGAAGTGCAACCCATGTCGGGACTTACTAATGAATTTTGTAGAATCAACTACTTGCAGGAAAATGATGACACTAGAAATGAAGGAAGTTTACCCTGCCAACTACCTGAAAAGGAGCTCAATCCTGGAGACGTTCTGCTGCCCTGAAGTATTGGTAACTTTAATATGCATGCTTTATGTAACACCCCAAAAATACGGTCTAGCAGAAGCATACGAGCCTTTGGGTGCTACAATCTTGGTATCACAACATAAGGTACAAAGAATGGTTTTTCCCATTTATTTAGAATAAGATTCATTAATTCAAAACGTTAAGTTTACATTAATGAAAGTAATGCGGAAATAGGCCCAAAAGATATTTAAAGCGGTGTCGTTTATTTATCAGAGTCGCCTATGACCATGCCCCTTGCCAAGCGTCATCCAATAGTGAGCTATCGCCTTAAACCTGAGAACACATGCTAAAAAGGTCAGCTTACGCTGGTGAGTTCATAGGTTTAAATTCAATAAAATCATAGTGGACCTGTAGGAGTTGATTTGCTATGCAAGACCTACGATAGATAAATACCGTTTGCACACCGATCCTACCCGAATCACCAACCATATCCCCACATCCAGGGATTACTCAGGCCCAGCGACTCTAGTCCAGCACTGTCGTGGCAAAATCTAGAACAATTGCCAACCCCGGACTAGGTCGAGGTAGAAGTCTATTCTTGGCTAGGCAACGGTTTAACCTAGTCTAAGGCAACAACTATCGCACATCTATCTAAACAGTCAAGCATATAAGCAAATCCAAATAGTTTTAAAGGTCCAAAAATAGTAGCATGATTCTCACCCCAATTTAGTTAAAAACATAGATAAAAGTGGGGCTATGAAACTCACCTTAGCCACAGCAATGCACTATTCACTATTGACACGACTGACATCTAAAGCTAATCATCATGGCATCCAAAAGAATGTACGACGAGTTCAACATAATAGAAGTGACGCAACCTAATGCGTATACGATAATCTTAAAATACTGCTCATATGATAAAGAAGTTGATAAAACTGATGTGTCGTAGTTTTCGCGGACCATTCATGTCATTACTTTCAAAAGTCCATTATCGTTCCCAAAAGTTTATAATTAATATCTTAAAAGCTTAGCTTTAACGTTTCGTGTGGTGGTAAGAAACATAGACGCGGCGTACAACTCACGCGAAAGAAGAGCAAACATCGACAAAATCGAGACATACAGACCATAACTCACGCCAAAAGGGAAAAGACATTGACCAAGTTAAGAAATACCGACAATACTCAAGCTAGTCAAAGACTAGGAAATGAAGACAACTATTTCTATAAAATAAATAGGTTAATTAGTGAGTTTCGGTAATTTACCCAATAATCCCCAAACGTACATGTTTAATAATAAAAGACAAGTTTCCATCTATCGCTCAATTAAATGGTTCTTGTTTAAGAGGTTTAGTTAGGATGTCGGCAATGTTATCTTCGGAGGAGACTTTCTCGATTGAGATGTTTCCTTTTTGAACATTGTCGCGAAGGAAGTGATGCTGAATTTCAATATGTTTCGTTCGGGCATGCTGGACATGATTTTTGCTGAGATCAATGGCTCATTTGTTGTCACAAAGGATAGAGATGTCGTTGAGATGAATTCCGTAGTCCACAAGAGCTTACTTCATCCAAAGAGCTTGTTGACATGCCTTTCCGGCTGAGACGTACTCGGCTTCGGTAGTTGAGATAGTGAGGGCCGTTTGTTTCATTGCGAACCATGAGGTGAGACATTGTCCAACAAAAGTACAAATGCCACTTGTACTCTTTCTATTGACATAGTCACCGACATGGTCCGAGTCGGCATACACTATGGTTTTTACACCCGTTCCTTTGGGATACCATAATCCTAAACATGTAGTGCCTTTGATGTATCTAAATATTCGCTTTAAGGCTTCTAGGTGTGATTTTTTGGATCTTCTTGAAAGTGAGCACATAGACAAACACTAAACATAATGTCGGGTCTACTAGCCATAAGAGAGAGTAGGCTACCAATCATTCCTCTATATTTAGTGTTATCTACGGATTCACCTTCCTCATCCTTGGTGATTCTAGGTGTGTTGTCAACAATTTCATTCATATCTGCCACAGCTTCTTCTTGACTCGTCTCACTTTCTTTGCTTAGCTTCTTTCATTTGGTCATACCCATCGTTTATTAAGAATTTGTTGGGAATTGCAGAGTTGATGATTACAAAACCACAAGCAGAAATGAAGAAAGAAGAAACAATGAGGGCCTATTATGTAATAGTTAGCTTAGCTTTACTAGTAAGCTATGATTAGGGTTTTTGTAACCTCCCTCTATTATATAAAGAGGGTAGGTGTCTAGGTTACATTCATCCCTTTCATTTCAATTCATAGTAAAACTCTTCAATGAGAGTCTAGACACACGATTATAGCGTGTGTATAATAGTTGTAGTAGTTTTTTTGTTTTAATTAATAAAGAAAACCTTATTAGTAATGTTGATTGTGTTATTCTATTCCGCTGTGCATTCAATCAATCAATGTTACTCATACCCTAGTTGAGTCCGGATCTGGGTTTCTACAATTGGTATCAGAGCCTCGTGGCTCTCGATCTAGGGTTTATAAGGTTTTCCTGAATTAAGGTTTATACCCTAATTCATCCATAGCAGCAGAGGGTAAAGTGGCAGCATGTATAAAGAATTTAATGGCGAGTAGCAGTTTTGAAGAGCAGATTTGTTTGAAGGTCTTATTATTCTCTTGACATCGCATGCGCATAAGGTAATATACTGGTCCCAATCTTACTGATTCAATGAAGCAAATTGTTTGGATCTAATCATAAGTCGGTGGGGTCACTTATTCTATTCATACGATTTGGATTACATTGATTTGGAAGTGTACGTACAAGTGATGAGAAGATCAAACGAGGGCCCCATTCGTTTATGTTTTGTACGTGTACTGGTCAAAGTAAATTGTTTCAAATATCAATATTGGGATCACATGGGTTATCACGTGGTGTTAGCACTGATTGGCCGGCGTATATATTTGACCTCGAAGGTTCGGCTCTGTTTTGTGTATTTAAAAGAGATCATGTAGTTTCAAAAGGTTAGTGTTGGTTGACCTTTTTATATGAAGTGTACTGCTGGTCCCAACGCATATACTCACATGAGATAATTTATTTTGATTGGCTGTCACACGGGTTGAATTAATTCTGATTGATACTCCTTTCAAATTTAATTTGGTGGCTCATTTAAAATCAAGTGGCGTATGTGATTGATTGATCACGTGGGACTGTAATTGGTTTCGAATTTCATTGGTACACGTACTATCAAAGGGGCATTATTAATCTGGTCGGTGGTATTTTAATCTCACATGATATTATAAGGATGGCATTGCTGGTCAAACACATTTGTATTCGAATATGGGTTGCTACTGATACGTTGAAAGGGTCAGCAGCAATGATGATTGGTTAAAAATGTTTGATCAGTTGTGGGCCTGCTCTTGTCACACCATTGGGAAATTACATGATCATTCGTCAGGTACTACTGTTTTGCTTTTGTCATTTAGTATTGAATTGCAAAAGTGAATATCAAATATATCAGATTGGACTGCGCATTGTTCTATTTTGTACATGGGTTAGCAGTATTAATTGGATATCATTGGATCATGGTATGATAGGTGATGAGTTCTAGTGGGTCATGTGATAGTTTATCATACTTAATTGGTACTGATGTTATTGTGATTGGTTTCTAACCTTTACTGATCTAAATTACACCCGTTACTAATTGGTTGGTTCTTGATTCATGTGATCTAATTTAATTCGAGACATGTGATCTAATTGGTTGATATTCATATGGGGCTATACCTTTACTGATTCGTACTGATTCACCATGAGGATAGGTTCCTTTGTTTCTGCTGCTGTACTTATTCCTACTGGTCAGTTTTTGTTGATCGGTTCCTGCTACTGTTCGTTAAAAAAAAAAAAAAAAAGGTTCCTGCTGGTTGTTTATTTGGTTCTTGCTGGTCGATTCCTGTTGGTTGTTCGGTTCATGCTGGTAGAGTATTCTAGGTCCGAAGACGCCCTTGGATTTTGAACAATGATGATGTGTATGGTTTGTTTTGGAGATTCAGTGCATGATATAATTCTTGATTGGAACAGTTACACGCTCTTTACAAATATTTTGGGGGGCATATGATACCATACAGTTCATGATATGATTATTGAGGAAAAAGAATAATCATAAGTATTGAGTGGTTTCTGGTTGATCCGTCTGAGCTCACTGAGACTATCGGCCGTTGTATGTGATTGCCATGCATATATTGACTACAAGAATTATTCAAAGACATTTTAATGATGTCTTTTTCGCACTGAAGGAAGAAATGATCTATGCTACTGAGTTCATGATTCAAGCAGATGGTTAGTATATTTTTAAGGGGAAGCATATTGTTTATATACTTACCATCTACATGCATCACTTGAGGGGAAGCGTCTACGAGTTGCACAAGACCCCTATTAGAAAAAGGGGAAGAAGATTCATAGTGTGCAGCTTATTATTATGATGATATGTTTTCGCATTGTTTCTTTATACAGGTTGTTTTATAATATCAAGAAACTGGAACTTAACCTAGTCAAATTCTAGTTTAGGGGAAGATTGTTGGGAATTGCAGAGTTGATGATTACAGAACCACAAGCAGAAATGAAGAAAGAAGAAACAATGAGGGCCTATTATGTAATAGTTAGCTTAGCTTTACTAGTAAGCTAAGATTAAGGTTTTTGTAACCTCCCTCTATTATATAAAGAGGGTAGGCGTCTAGGTTACATTCATCCCTTTCATTTCAATTCATAGTAAAACTCTTCAATGAGAGTCTAGACACACGATTATAGCGTGTGTATAATAGTTGTAGTAGTTTCTTTGTTTTAATTAATAAAGAAAACCTTATTAGTAATGTTGATTGTGTTATTCTATACCGTTGTGCATTCAATCAATCAATGTTACTCATACCCTAGTTGAGTCCGGATCTGGGTTTCTACAGAATTACATTTCGAACAAGATGTTTCCGAACTCATACTCACCACTCAACCATTTTGCCCTTATTTTGTTCTTCCCTTCATTAGACCATGGTGTTGGAATAACAAGCTCATCATCATCCAAATCTACGAAACATCAATTCTCATCATCCCTGCATCCAACCTTATTAGATGAAGCATGAGTTTAAGTATAACCATGTTTTTCCTCCATTCGCATTTCAATAGCACCATGCCACTCTAGCAAACACAAATCACCAGCTTTCTCAGATTCCTTAACGACATCACCATCCTCTATATCTTCAATCATGAAACCCTTGCCACGACTATTCTTCATATGCAACAAATACTTCTTCACTGATGAAATACCTTCTTTAATATAAACCTCTATTTCCTTAAACCAAGGCACGTATTTAAACATTTGCACGATATCTTCCACACTTATCAATGGGACCAACCCATGATCCAAAGATTCCTCAAGGATCCTAAAATGTAAGAACAGAGTACTATCATCCCGTAATCCTAGTCCGTCTAACATCCTAACATATTCCTGAATGCAAAAATAGTCAACATCAATCACGTCAACATAGGCTACATGTCCCAACCGATATTTTCGGTTTGGTGGATTTGTGAAAAGCCCATTGTGGTGGATTTTCAAAGTGAACAGTGTACCATTCGAATTTGGTTATAAAAACAAATAACTTACAATTATGAAAATCACATATCCTACAATGTACACATTCATGTTCGAATAAGAAAAACAAATGACAACTTAACATTTAAGCTTACCGTAAATAGAACCAAGCTCTTGGGTCGGAAACTCAGGAGTTAGGATCTGTCAAAGTGAGCAAACCACTACCATGGTATGTGTTTGTGGGTGTGTGATTTGATCGGTTGAAGGAAGATATAATGTGTTTGTGTGGGTGATTTGATCGGGTTATACGCGACTAAGTTTGTTTGCGAAAAATGTCCTCGTCGATTATCGTGCAAGGGGGTAGCAGGTGGTTGTTAATGGTAGGAATAGTGAATTAACGAGATTACCCTCACGTGCAACGCACGTGTGGACTAACTAACAGGATTTAGTAACGAGCGTTAGCCAAAATCCTGAATTTGCAACTACAGTAACGGTTCAAGGGCAAAACTCGCAAAAAATTAAAACGTTAGGGACATTTCTCGAAAAAAATATCTTCGAGGTCATTTCTCACAAAAATCAGAAAGTTTAGGGACATTTTTGCAATTTACTCTAAAATTATGAAATTCGGGTTATTCAGGTCAACCAAGAACCGAACCGAATTCAAATTCGATTTTCGGTTTAACTCAAAAATGTTTTTTAGTCAAACTAACTGAACCGAATAAACCTAAAAACCCCATAAACGAATCGATAAACTTCCTTGCATTTTAGTCCTTTGAGATACAACGTTAGTAAGCGTTTTTACATATATCAACAGTTACTTTGTTTAAAGAGAGGTTTGTAACTAACTTGTACATAATATTGTACATGACCATCGAATTCAAAGAGCAACAACGTGAGACACCAACTTTAATGTCGACAATAAGACTAATAAGTGTGTTTAAAAATTGCCCAATGGGCAGGGGTTAGCAATTCCCTTACCATTATAATGGCATGCTACACACATACCATCATAAATGCCCAATTGTTGAAGAAAACCATTGATGAATGATCAAACTTTTAATTTTTTAATTTTTAAAGCACTTGAGGGTGACTTAGTGGTAAAATAATTTGTGATTATCATTCTAAAATGTGTGAGGTCTCAAGTTCAATTTCTGCTAGGTGCAATCAACCTTAAGTGGCCATGCCAACCTCATGAAAAGGAAAGATTTTATTTAATTTAAGTCTGTGTAGCGATAGGTTCGAACCTCGTGAATTAGTCGGCTAAAAAGTCAAAAATCATGGTTAAGAAAAAATACTAATAAAATATAATAAAATAAACATTAAAAAGACTTTAATTTTTTAATACCAAGAACGACACCCTATACATATGGAAGGTGATTTGCACACTTCATAAAATGATTGAGACACTCCAAATAATTATGTTTAGACATTTATATCCTCACATGGGTGAAACTATAAAGGAAACCGTAAGGGTTAAATGTCCAAACACAATTGATTGGAGTGTCCCAATCATTTAATGGAGTGTGCAAATCATCTCCCTTTACATATTACTACTATATTAATGCCTTAGTGTTTAAAGAATGAGGAGAGTTATTTTACATATTAAACTTTTCTCGCATATCAAATGACTTATCCTCGCCTTTCATCTAAAAAGAAATCAATGCCTTAGATTAAAAGTTTTTTTAATATTTCACTCATCTTTTATAATTTAAATATATTTTAAATCGTTAATCGTTAAAGCGAAAATAATTACATTATCGCGACGAGCATTTAATTGTATTTATATATACGGTAACTTTGATATAATTTCGTGAAAGAAAAAAAATCGTTTTTTCACCTTTTTTTTTTTTTTTTTTTTTTTAATTCTATTTTTTCTTCGTTAAAATTTGCATGAGAAATTACATGTGATTAAACACTAATTTAAATATTCTAATAATATCACATGTGATATTAGTGTTAAATCATATATGATATGTAATATTATTAGAATATTCGAATTAGTCTTTAATCACATGTGATCTTTTCATTCAAATTTCAGTAACGAAAAAAAACGTGAAAAACAGGGAAAAAAAATTTGTCGAAAGTATATCAAATTGCATATCTATAGAAAGATAATTAAATACTCGTTGTATAGATCAAATAAAGATAACGGATTGAGATTGATCTCTTAGTATATAAAAAAAAGTTTTGGTATGTACATTATCTTTGATCTTAAAGAATTAGGCCCAAGGAAACCCGGCAAAATATTGTTTTTTCAATTGTGACCCACACAAATATGTCTACATATCAGTTACTAGTACAAATTATGTGATTCTAGGCTATTATAGTTTTTCTAAAAGACTATTTATCCTCCAATGACCCATCCACAAACAAATAAATTAAGCTCAAAATATTCCATAAGAAAGCATGACAACCTGATTCTTGTATACTTAGGACCGGAGCAGACCGTAAGAGTTTAAAAGCCTCAGGTTCACTTTCCAGTTCCGAAGGAAAAGTTATACTCAGTTTGTGACCAGAAAACAAAAAACAATAAGAAAACCTAAAGCCAGCTATTCTGGGCATATATTTTTCCAAACGAAATCCTGGGTTCAAAAGACATAGTCAGAATACAGGAAGCAGTTTTACTAATCAACCCGAGGGACAACAACAGGGCATACAAAAGTTTTGAGCAACACCCACACTGCTCTGTCAGGATTAACAACTCGATCCATATCCAGTACAACCCTATCTTTTATTACCCTATATCTGCCCCCAAGCAGGTCCAAACAAAACCCTGTCCAATTCCATCCCTAATATAAAGTTAGGCAAGCATCAAACTTAAGGTAGTATGCTACATTTACATGTATGATCTTAAGTTTGACTCTTACACGTTATCTCAGTCATAGTATGTCAAGCAAGGCTATGCTACCAAATGACATCCAGAAATCCAGCAAGCACCACACAAACGCAGGATTGATTACAGGAAATCTTCCATCTCTAAAGCAAAGAAGCTCATCATTAGATTTAACATCACACCTGAGTAGCATATAAGGTTTGTCCTTCTGAATACCTGAACATCTTACTGTGAAGAACCAAAGCAAAATAAGATAAACAACCTTGGGGAAAGGAATATACTTTTAACAAGTAAACGCATAACCCAAAACTCATATGGTCATATACAGGAACCCACCCATGTATCCACTAATACAATGATTTAAAAGAAAAAAAATGAGGACTTGTAATGCCAAACTAAATGTGTGATATAAAGGTTTGTATTGCTCCAATGTAGCCCTACCACACTCATGACCTCAAACCCATGATCATCATTGTAATCTCACAGGTTCACCTTTCATCTACATGTTAGTAATGTTAACACATGCATATGTATGTCTATTTATTCCATCTCAAGTACAATAGTCTACACAGGAAAAACAGTACTCAAAGCATAAGAATCACATATCAGTATAAGTACTCAAAAGCTGCAACTTAGAAAAAAACCAAAAGTCAAAGACTACTTTTATAAGAAAGATCATCGGAGTCTACAACATATTATCTATCTATCAAATCCAATATTTTTGTGTCATATAAGGCTCTGGGATGTACCAATCAGCCCTGCCTGTCCCTCATGACTCGAATAATGAGTAATGTAACCTCCCATGTTCTACTTTCATCTAATGATTACTAGTAACACACGCACATAAAGGTCTATTCAGTTAATCTCATGTATGATTCTAGATAGATGTATTAACACATCCCCAAACGAAACTAGAAGCACATATCAGTAATAGAGTAATCGAATAACACAATTTAATAATAAAAACCAAAAAAGTTAATAGACCAAATATCGTCAAGAAAGATGAAGAATGTCTACCACCACCATATTGTTTATCCAAGCCAAAGACATTAAATAAAAGTAACTACAACATCGATACTCTTCTTATCTAACAAATAATTACTCTTAAAGCTAAAAACCATCCTCTTCCTTTAAAATCATTCCAATATTATATGTATATACCTTGTCGTTTCATCAAAGCATATATAGGTAATCATCAAACAATAATATTTCGATCAACTGTAAACATCATCATCATCAGAAACGGTCCTTTTGGCTTGCTTAATCTTCTCCAACTGAACTTGAGTATCCATAAACAACTGCATCCTTTGCACCTCCAAATCCTTGGTGAACTGCATCCTTTGTTTCTCCAATTCAATCATCTGCTTCTGTTTCTCACCTTCCACCCTCTCGTAAATCTCTCCAAACCGCTCAATCGCATTCGCCAATCGCTTCATGGAATCCAAATCCCCTCCTCCCTTAACCCCAACGGCAACACCCTCAACATTCTTCTCCTCGTCGGCGTCCTCACCGTCACTCGTCCCTAACTCCTCTTCCTCCTCCTCCTCCTCCGAAGCTTCTTCCTCCTCCTCCGCCGCCGCAGCCGCTGCCGCAACTGCCGAATAATTCCTCCGAAAATAAGAAGACTCGTCCACCGGCGCAGCTGCACGTTTCTGCGGCAAAACCGGATACTGCACCGCTAACGGCGTGGTCTTGAGCTGCGGAGATTTCTTGGCAACAGCAGGGCCAATCAAGACATCTAACCTAGAAAAAAAAGGCCAATTGCTAACAGAAACCCTAGCTTTCTCAAGTTTATACTTTTTCTTCAAAGTATCAATCCTATTCTTACACTGAACATCACTCCTTACAGTTTTCTTAGTCAAGCCGTGCAACGCATTCACCGCATCAGCAACGTCTTGCCAATCCTTTTGACGGAGATTACCACGGTTGAGCTCAAGGTAACGCCGTCCCCAAACATCAACAAGTGTCGACGTGGCATCTTCCGTCCAACAATCTTCACGGAATGGTATCGGACGTGATGGTGTTGCTAGGTTATTGTTATTGTTGTTCATGTTTCTTTCTTAGGGTTTGTTATTTCTTGTTTGTTAACGGTGAATAAAAAATATAACAAGGGGAATATAAAAAAGACAAGGTACAACGTACAAGTGGTTGATGCGTCGGTCGGATTCATTCTGGCGACCATTTACGGTCAGTGACTCCGACGTGGAACTGACGTTATCTTATGCTTTCATCACTTGTACCTTTTGTGCTTACTTGTACTTTGTTTCTTTTTTTGCTTATCATTTGTCATTACTTTTGTTTTGCTTTCCTTTTGTGTAGGTGAAATTTTGGCAAGTATTAACGCTAACAAGTGTTTACTATATATGTGAACACAAAGGACATCCACAATTACATGTTTATGAAATGGTCTAAAACACTTCAAAAGTTTATATTTCAATATAAATGTGTCCTGAAAAAGTTTAAGATGATAGACTTATTCATAATTTAACTCTAACTACTATTGAAAAACATTTTATGAACTTGAAAAAAATTTATGCATAGCGAAAAAAGGTATATATAATTAAAAGCATTATAACAAAGAGGGGAGTTATTTTACATATCAAACTTTTTTCATATACCAAGGGACTCATCTCCACCATTCATTTAAAAAGAAATCAATTGATGAGATTAAAAGCATTTTATTATTTCACATATTTTTTAGAATTTAAATATCTTTTAAACCGTTAATCGTTAAGTGAAAATGTTTACACCGTCGCGACGAGCATTTAATTATCTTTCTATAGACGGGCACTTTGATATACTTTCGAAAAAAGAAAAAATATTCGTTTTTTTCACGTTTTTTCGTATTTTTTTCGTTTTATTTACGTTACTGAAATTTGCATTAAAAATATCATATATGATAAAACACTAAATTGAATATCACATGTGATATTAGTGTAATATCATATATGATATGTAATATCACATGTGATATATCATATGTGATATTACACTAATATCACATGTGATATTACATATCATATATGATATTACACTAATATCACATGTGATATTCAAATTAGTGTTTTATCATATATGATTTTTTAATACAAATTTCAGTAACGTAAAAAAACGAAAAAACTTAAAAAAAAAACGTGAAAAATACGAAAAAAAAATTTTTGTCGAAAGTATATCAAAGTGCCTATCTATAGAAAGATAGTTAAATGCTCGTCGCAATGATATATTTTTTTCGCTTAACGATTAACGGTCTGAAAGATATTAATATTTGAAAAAAAATGATGAAAATGGGTTTTTTAAATTGTTGGTGTTAATCTCATCCATTAGATCAAATAAAAATGAATGGTGGAGATTGATCCCTTGGTATGTAAAAAATCTTTTGTCCTCAAATGATCTTAAATCTATAACAAAAGATATGAAAATTTTATAAACCTATTGAAGACTTTATCATTGTAGATGCTCTAACTTTACCTATCATGTATAAAGAAAAATCGTTTTTAGCAAAACTTTTAATAATAACTTTTTTTTTTTTAAGTTTGAGTTTATTTAATGTATTGAAACGTTTTATAAATGTTGCATATAGTTTAATTGATAAGAATGTTGAGTTTGAGGCTAAATTCTAGAATCGGGTGTGTTTACGTATGATGCAGTGAAACGCGATGATGATTGGATTGGAATGGTTATGTTGTTCAATTTTTTCTATGTAAAACGGTAAGGACACCGATATATGAATAAGAATCAAGTCCTGGGATAACACTCAAAAAAACCAAATGTGTATATTCAATGTGTGTGAATAAGTGTGTGAAAAGTTGAAGAAAGTAATCCCCTATGTTGTATTGGATACCTCTCTATTTATAGGGAGGTATCTAGGATTTTGGGATATGAATGATCAACGGTTGTAGACATGCCATGTGTTAATCATCTGACGGGTAGAAAAGAATTACACGTGACATTCTTTCCTTGGTTCGTACATGATTGTGACCGTCCCATCTTCTTGGCCGTGTGTCTCTCACTGTCACATGTCAGATGCCATATCCTAACCGTTAGGTGACAGTTGGGAGACAGTTGTATTGTGCGTGTAGGGACGTGGTCTGTGTCACACCTCGCCGAAGGCAGAAACGCGAGGTGCGACAAATCAATAAACATCGCAAAAGATGACAGAATAACACCATACATGATAATATAAAACAATCCCAACAATTACAAATTTGTTCGAAATATAAGTGATAAGGTTTTAAAAGGTACCTTTTTGAGGGGTCGTTTAAGCCCTTATTTGATCACTTTTGTATCCGTTATTGCTTAATATCGTTCCTTTTCACTTTTTAGGTCTCTTGAAGGCAAATTGCTGTAATGGCACTTATTTGGACGAAAAGGCGCGAATATACGAAGAAAATGGCCAAAGTCAGAATCGAGACACTCAAAGCTGCTGAAAACATAAGGTGGCGGCGTCACTGCTTAACTGCGATGCCGTCGGAGGATTTTGTGACGGGACAGAAGCCAAAACTCCTATTTTCAAGTGACGACGTCAAGTTATAAAAGAGTAGGCCGTCGCAACTCAGACGGCCTAGATGCAATCCAGACGGCGTCAGAAGCTGAAGAGGACGGCGTCACAAGCATAAGGTGACGCCGTCGCAAGTCTAACGTGGCCAAGACGAAATCCTAATGACGGCGACACGACGGCGTCACAATACATAAGGTGACGCCGTCGCAGATGTAATCTTATATATAGAATCCGAATTTTTCAGTATTGGTGTGTAGTCTTTTGGAGTAAAAACCTAAACCGAACCAAGGCTGTCTTGTACAGTATTTTAGGGTTCCAAACCCTATCTTACACCAAGATAAGTGTTTTACTTCATTAATACAATTATGTCTTTGATTATTTGTGTGTATGCTTGCATGTTTTCCATGTCCGGCTAATTTACTTGTGTGTTTGCTTAGGGAATATGAAACTTAATTATTGAATATTGATTGGTTGTCTCTTATCTTAGTTGATTAATGATCTAGTAATGCGATAGGTCATTCGTTATATACTTAATGCTTGATTAAATCTTTGTGAACCTTAGAATATAACTCCTTGAGTAGTTGTAAGCTAAACCATCCAAAGAGTGCCTTAGAGTAAGAGTTTATTATCCCTAGTGGGTTTTGTAGACGAGACCCTTTGGTAAGTTCAAAGAGTTAGGGAAAAACGCATACCCTACAACCTTAGACACACAACGCAACTAAGAATAAGGACGTGACAATTCAACCACCAATAGGAGATAATTAAGGAGTAGTAAAACCTAAGTAAACACATCTTTAAACTATCATACGAGCACACAATAATTAGACATAGAGTACATACACCTTAGATTAGATAATTAGATAAGTAGAGTAATCGGTAGCAATACCAACCCCCCAAATCCAAACCCCGAGATTCGTACCTTTTCTTTCCTTAAAAAAATATAAAAAGATAAAAAATAATCTTCCTCAACCCCAATCTTAGCGTAGTAACTTCTCACTAGCATTCCTATTCCCCTAGAGAACGATATCAATACCCGTGGCTTACCCTAATACTACACTACAACGATTAGGTTCACTGCCTAGGGTGTTGAAAAACTTGCTCGACGAAAAGGAAGTTCCTTTTACCCCGAACGACGCGTGTAGCGTTATCAAGTTTTTGGCGCCGTTGCCGGGGAATAGAATAGCTAGTTAGTAGTCCACCTCGTTTAGGTTTCTTTACTTGATTCCTATCAAGTAAACTTTTTTTTCTCATTCTTAGCTTTCTCGTAGTCTATCCCCCTTCTTCGTGATCTTTGTTCGTAACCCCATCACTTTTCATCATGGAAGGTGATAAGCACCCACCATTCATCAACCCACCACCAATTGACCCGCCAAGAGCCCGTACTCTTGGTGAGTACTCAAGACCAAGCCACCTAGGCTATAGGAACACCATTGATCTTCCCGACCAAGCCCAAACTACGGCCCTGCGATCCGACACCATCCGGTTGGTGCAAAACGGATGTGCATTCCATGGACTTCGTTCCGAAGATCCAAATCAGCATCTTAGGGATTTCCTTAAAATTTTCGATTCCATCGACCTTGATGCTACTACTCGGGAGACCACGCGCCTGCGTCTCTTCCAATTCTCTCTACGGGACCAAGCTAGTAATTGGCTTGAGCGACTTCCCGCCGGCTCCATCTCAAGTTGGGATGATCTTACCTCTCGCTTCTTTGCTCAATTTTTCCCACCGGGGAGAACCACTAAGCTTAGGAATGACATCTTGATGTTCCAACAACGTCAGGGTGAATCTCTCTACGAAGCATGGACTCGATTCAAGGACTTACTTCATAAAGTCCCTCATCACGGCATTGATCTTTGGCTCCAAGTCCAAATCTTTTATGATCATGTCAACTTCCCCACCAAGCGATCCATTGACCAAGCGGCCGGTGGAAAACTTAGTGATCTCACCGCAGAAGAATCATGGGGTATAATAGAGGACCTTGCCCTCTATGACAACGAAAGTTGGGATGACCCCCGTGAGCTGCCCAAAACCGTTAAGGAAATATCCTTGCCTCCCATTGACTCACAACCTTCCGACCGTAGGATGACCGAACTTGAAGATTAAGTTATATTCCTAATGAGTTCCTACGAAAATCCTAAGTCCTCACGTCAAGTGAATAAAATCACTCTACCTTGTGAGTTATGTAGTGGTCCCCATGACACTCGTGATTGCACAAGACTCCCCGAACAAGCTTTTGCGGACTACGCCACCATGCGTACCGACGGAGCGGGAGAGAAGTGGTACACTTTCAAGCCCGAACAAAACAACTTAGGAAACTCTTACAACCCCTCATGGAGAAATCACCCTAACCTTAAGTGGAACCAAAACTCAAGCACACCCCAAAGCTCATCTAGTCCACCTAATAGGTTCAACTCTCTAAACACCGGGAACCCCACTAATCTTGAGGCAATTGCATCTAGATTCCTGTCATCTCAAGAGACTCGATTGACTAAGCTTGAAGCCGATTTTAAGCAAAGACAAAGCGAGATGACAAACAAGCTTGATGCCCTCTTAAAAGCCTTCAATGAACGGGAAGTTGGAGCACTCCCAAGTGATACTATAAAGAACCCAAAAGTAAATTTGATTTCGTCGACTTCATGTTCTTGTTCACCATGGGAGAATGCACATCCATGCCCCTCACACCCAACCGTTCACTCGGTAAATGCTATCAAAAAGGGTTCCAAGCCATCCAAAATGAGGTACCAAGGCCCTGCATCATTGGTAGAACCTACTCTTGAGAAACCCGTCAACCAAGAATCCAAACCTAGTTTAGAGGAGGAATACATGGAACTCCATCAAGAAAAACCGATTCTTGAGGTCTTAGCTCATGCACCTTATTATAATGCTTTAAAAGAAAAATATGAGTTAGAACTTAAGCTTGGAAAACATGGGTCCGCTTTTGTTTGAAATAATTTACCTAAGAAGTTACACGATCCCGGGCTATTTACTCTTCCGTGTAGGCTTGGAACTTCCAAACCTCTCGACGCTCTAGCCGACTTAGGGTCATGCATCAATCTTGTTTCGTTGTGTGACAACTCGTAATTTCAGGTCATTTTTACAAACTTTGGAAGTTTCACTATTTCATCATTTATCGTAAATTACGTTTACGAGTATCAAATTCGCGTAACCTTAGTGGTTTAGCTGCGAATTCATGAACATTTTATCAAGGACATTTCATATAGACTAGATTTAGTCTACACAACATTAATAACATCATTTCATATCAATATTATGCATGGGTTTGCATTTTTCATTAAACGTTTATTTTCCTATTAAATAAACGCTATCGCGTAAACATTTATTTTGAACATTTAATCCAACACTTCCAAAAATATTCCTAATATATTTTTATACTCAAATTAATACTATAAAAATTATATTATTAATTTACCCGATGTTTTCAATTTATTTCGTATATAAATTGTTATGTTTATATAATTACGACGGTTTTCGTAAATTCAACCCGATAAATATTTATTCACTCAATTTTTGTGAGAAATGTATTTTTACAATTTTTATGACCTCAATATATTTTATCTTGACCCGTGAAAATTTATTTTTAACTAACGCTACCCTATATACTCAAATGTGACTACAACTTATCATTTAACTTCAATTAACTTACTAAACATTACACATTATACATTTAAAAAAAAAAAAAAAAAAAAAAAAAAAAAGGTATTAAGTAAATGACTAAACCTCCTTGTCGACACAAGGAGGGTGAGTCATGTGGTTTTTGGCTAAATATCTCAAGTATATGTATATTATACTAAAATCTAATACAAACATTCACTTATTCATTTTCACAAGTAATAAAAGATCAAACTATCTCTTGCTCTTTCTCTCTTCCAAAACCGGCAGCCAACCAAGGATCAAGAAGGAAGCATCATAAAAATTTTCAAGACAAAGATTATTATACTCTAGTATCACTCTTTGTATAGGTTTTGAAATAAAAACCTAGGGTGATTAGGAAAACCCTTTGTTCTCATAAACCTCATCAAGTTACTTGTAAGCTTTTCATTTTCATGATCATATTTCATATTCATTTTCATATTCATTACATCATATTTGAGAAAACATGCAAGTCATATGATGTTTGTACCACTTTTACATTGATTTTTAAGAGCTATGTATATGTAAGTCATCCTATAATTACTCCTTGTTATATATTATTTTTGGTGATGTCTAGGAACCCATGACACCCTAAGAAGGTGTATGGTAGGATTAGAATAGCTTCGGAGTTGTTTTGAATGGGTTAGAATAGGTTTGTCGCAAGAAAAACTCATTTCGACAAGTTTTAAAAAGGGTCTGTCCATATTTTTGAAATCTGGAAAATCCGACAGTTTGTAAAATATTTTGAGCTAGATATTTAGAAAATACACTTTAAAAAGAAAACGTGGCCGCTTGAACGGATTAAAACGGAGCTATAACGAAGAAGTTATGAATTTTTCAAGTTTGACGACGAAAGATATTTGGTACAGAAAATTCAGCTTGTAATCTCGCCTTTTTACGAGTCAAAAATGAGTCTTAAGCGTTATAAAATGTGTCGACTTATCAAAAATATATTGGTATATATTATCACGATTCCGAGGACATATAAAACGTAGAAAACGGACTTGTAACGATTAAATTACACGTGATTTAACAAAGTTGCCGTAACTTTATTATATAAGAAAAACTAATATATTTCTATTAGACAAGTATTACGGCAAACAAGTGACCATGTTGAGGGTCGTTTTTAACATTGATGGAGTACTTTTTATAAAATGATGTCTTCTAGTAAAAGTAAGTTCGCCTGGTCTATTTTCCAAACTGTTCAACCGTTCGTCAAACGGAGTTGTAATGAATAAAATACGGCCGCTTAAACTTTGCCGAAAAACCACCCTTAAACAATATGTTGGACACAAGTACCATACTTTAACTACATTTCTCTCCATGATCGAGACCTCTAGGATGAAAACTTAAATGCCAAAACTTTGAGATAATGATACAAGCTTCCCAAAACCGTTGAGTTTGTTTCCTAACGCTCGACGTGCACCATTTTACGACTAGTTTTTAGAGGCCGTTTTAGTCACTTTCATGGATATTTCAACGATATTATTTTACGACGAAAAGTTATAATTTCATAATAAATCACTAAATGGTTATCGTAGGATATCATTTCAACGTAAATACTTGTAAAGTATTTTATAACATGACGAGATGTCATAAACATATATTTCGACGATAAACATTATTTTCAAACGTACAAGTGGTATAGATTACATATGGATTTGCATGCACGACATTGTTTCATGATTTACATTAGAACATATCATTCATAATAGGTCACGGTCAGAGGTTGCGCCTCATTTCAGCATTGCCATTATATCATCATTATCATTGCAACAGGTGAGTTTTCATAGCCCCGATTTATTCAAGTTTTTACTTATTTCAAACCTACGGGGGAGAATACATTGCACATCATTTTTATTACGATACCAAGTATATCAAATTCATTTACATTGCTTAAGTTACCTCATGCCAATTGAATATCCCCATTATATAACATGAGCCGTTAATTTCATAGAAGCGAGGGTGAGTGGATAGATCTATCGAGGGTGACTCCTCCATCCGGGTTGGTGGATTCCAACTGGTTAAACGGATGCATTTCATTTAATAACATTATTTGAGTTGTTTGGCAAACACTCTATTGGGGCGAACATCATGATCAGTCTAGTTTCGGTGTCATGGACTTATAGCAATTGTATCATTTTTGTGACGACATTGTCATACATAATTTATACTTGTGGTAGTCGTATTGAACATTTTCAACAACTCTATGAACTCACTCAACCTTTGTGTTGACAATTTTAGCAATGTATTTTCAGGTAACTAAGGCATTCACTTCATGGCATGCATGTGGACACATCATAGAGTCGCGGTGACGACGCGTCTCACATGGGATTTATATACTTTAAAAACATCGTTTGACTTGTACCAAACTTATTTTCCGCACATAGTAACTTTCATTTGGGACCTATCTTTGTAACTCTGAATGTTTTTATTAAATCAAGCGATGTATTTTCCAAACGACACTTTAGGTCGTTCAATATAACTGTGATTGTGATGCTATGACAGTCAATCCCCAGGAATTCCATTCCGCTGCAAAACAGGTAATTTGGGGGTGTGACAGATTGGCATTAGAGCTTCGGTTATAGAGAACTAGGTTGCATCATTGACCCTAGACTATAACTACATCATCATAGCATCTCATCATTTCATCATAAGTGCATAGTCACTATACATGCGGTTTCATACGCACATTTTGCGAGTTATTTACTTTCATTTCAAATCGATTGTCTCATTGATGCCTTCAGATACCCATCCCATCACTTTGACATGGAGAATGCCCTGTCATTCCCTATCACAATTTTAACATCAGTTGACTCAACACCGATAACATCAGATGATGAGACTGAACCCTTTTAGGAGGACGAAGTTGCACCTACACCATCACGATCATCATTGGTTCACTGTAGGATCAGGACAATTTTTATCATTCTGTTGAGACAGATCATACCATTTGGTAGGACTTGCAAGCTTAGTCCTAGTGGACCTATTAGTCATACATTTGATTTGCCGCTTAGGAAGCGTGCATGATTTGACACACAACTACCATCTATCACTAAGACTATAGAAACTACACTATCTTATAGAATTTGAGGACTGTGAGAGTTTCAAAGTTGTTGTTGCTAGACAGCCTACTACTTCTACACTTGAGGCATGATTAGACCACCGACAGGAACCGACAATAAGTACCTTTCTAGCTAATGTAATCCTTATTATTTATCATCTTCACGATAATCACAATCTTTGTTTATTTCATTCCGTATTCCAATTGCCCAATTTTCAATCTTTTCGCGATGATACCTCACTATCTTACTAGGGGTTAGGCCAACTTTATTCTTGACCAATTAAGAGACTATTACCACTCTATGAGGTTCTCCCATGTATCCTACAAATCATTCAACAAATTGTATTTCAAGTTATTTTGCTACCACTTCATAACATTATTTCACTTAATTTTATTTCAAGCTGTTCTACACTATCTTAGAAACATTGTTTCATAAAGTTTTAAAACAAAGTTGCTTCGTTACCACCCTATCAATTGGCTTTCAGTTATCTCATCAATTATTTAATACTATCATTACGCGAAACGATTTTCATGTTACTCTGAAAAATTATTGAGCCATTATCTTACAAAACAAAACGTTGAATACCATCTAAAACTTCGGAGGAACATAATACCATTTCAACAAAACCAAGCATCACATCATTTGTCCTTGATTATACATAGCCTGATCACCTATGTATAATTCAGGAAGAATTATGTCATGAAAGTAACAAGCATCATTTCAAATCTCTTAAAACAATCTTCACTCAAAAGCAAAGCTTTGTAATCAGATAAATTGTTCATAAACGTTTCTTTTTGTTAACACTCTATAGAAGCCCACGCCATTCATCCCTCACTCAACCGATAAGTTAGAATTTGATGAGTTACCTTTTTTTTAGGAAAGGCTTTCTATACCATCCGTGAGGAGGATTCCTCGATACAAGAAAAACAATGAAAGGATTTCAGAATTTCCAACAAGGACTAGAAGTAGGTAGCGAGATCTTTCAAAACTCAATAAAAATCTTAAGACATGACGAGACATTCCGAACCACTATTTTGGACTAGAAGTCAAATTATATCATTTCAAAAGTACTAGCTAGACCGAGTTACAAGATTTAGTACGAAGCGAATACACACTAAGCAACATTATAGGTAGAAACCAAATCTTCTAACTGGGACTATAGAACATTTCACTAAACATGGCCTCAACAATATTTGAACTTCCCTACAATGAGTTTCCTTTAAAGGAAAATGTGGTTAAATTAAGGTTATTGATATAAACTTCCCCTAAGGCATTGTGTTCCCTAGAAATTCCAAGTAACCTCACTTCTATATCCAGAGATGCAACAGGTTTGAACATATCGGACAATAGATGACTTTCCATCTACAAGTGAGATTAGAACAAACATTCCTCGGTATAGTATCACCTGATATCTATGTTTTGCGGACATGATGACAATCTAGTGATGAACTATTTTAGAAGCACTCAATATCGGAACGAGTCTTGAAAACCAATCACAATACTACATCACTTAAATATTTAAGGTTTTGTGACTTTACAACATAGAGCATGGAAACACTTCGATAATCAAACCATAAACATTTTAGTCATGGGGACTAAACGCCTTAGGCAAGTAAGATTCAAATCATGACATTCGCTGGAACGAGAAACGCGAGGAATCACAATTGTTACCCATAATCTATTCTTTTCAATAAGGTCCTTTTCGACAGACTTAACATTTTGAAATATGACATGAGGCACGTGATATCAATTCCAGTTATACCTATCATAAGCTATTCGATTCACCTTAGACTTCTCATAATCATTTCACTCTTCCCATGGAATCTATTAGGACATGAGTACCACCTATTATCCTCAGCTCAATGGTTAGAGCGAGAGAACAATTCCCACATTAGACTCATTATACAACATTGAATTAGCTAATGGTAACTTAATTAGCACTGACACCATTGTCCGTGGTTGTACACTCAATTTTCTAAATCATCCCTTCAATATAGACCTTATGCCCGTAGAACTTGGTAGTTTCGACGTCATCATCGGCATGGATTGGTTATCCAAACATCGTGCAAGAATCATTTGTGATGAAAAAGTTGTTCATCTTCCTTACAACAGCGAAACTTTGATCATTCATGGGGAACGAAGTGGAACTAGACTCAGTATTATATCATGCATCAAGACGGAGAAGTACATAAAGAAAGGTTGTTATGCTTTCTTAGCACATATAATCGAGAAGAGGTCGGGAGAGAAACGACTTGAGGATGTACCAATTGTTCGAGAATTTCCTGAGGTCTTTCCCGAAGACTTGCCAGGACTTCCACCGGCACGTCAAGTAGAATTTCATATTGACTTAGTGCCCGGAGCTGCACCAATTGCGCGAGCACCTTACCGATTAGCACCATCGGAGATGCAAGAGTTGTCTAATCAGTTGCAAGAACTTTTAGACAAAGGATTCATTAGGCCAAGTTCCTCGCCTTGGGGAGCACCGGTCTTGTTTGTGAAGAAGAAAGATGGATCCTTCAGAATGTGTATAGATTATAGAGAGCTGAACAAGTTAACGGTGAAGAATCGTTACCCACTCCCCAGAATCGACGACTTGTTCGATCAGTTGCAAGGCTCTAGTATCTACTCAAAGATTGATCTAAGGCCAGGTTATCATCAACTTAGAGTTCGGGAGGAGGATATCCCGAAAACAGCGTTTAGAACATGTTATGGACATTATGAGTTTCAAGTAATGCCGTTCGGATTAACTAATGCACCTGCAGTATTCATGGATCTCATGAATAGGGTATGCAAACCGTATTTGGACAAGTTTGTCATAGTGTTCATCGACGACATATTGATTTACTCAAAGAGCAAAGAAGAGCACGAAGGACATTTAAGAACGATTTTAGGACTACTCAAGAATGAGGAGTTGTATGCCAAATTTTCGAAGTGTGATTTTTGGAACCGTAAAGTACAATTTCTTGGTCATGTCATTGATAGTCAATGATTACAAGTAGACCCTGCAAAGATTGAAGCTGTAAAAGATTGGGCTACTCCAACAAATCCTACAGAAATCCAACAATTTCTAGGACTTGCCAGGTATTACCGAAGATTCATCGAAGGTTTTTCAAAGATAGCTAAAGCTTTGACCAAGTTGACACAGAAAAACAAGAAGTACGAATGGGGAAAGAAACAAGAAGCTGCTTTTCAGTTGTTGAAGCAAAAGCTTTGCAGTGCGCCAATTTTGGCACTACCCGAAGGAATTGAGAACTTCGTTGTATACTGCGATGCTTCACATAAAGGGCTTGGAGCTGTCTTAATGCAAAACGAGAAGGTGATAGCTTATGCTTCTCGACAACTTAAGGTCCATGAGAAGAATTACACCACTCATGATCTTGAGTTGGGGGCCGTAGTTTTTGCACTCAAAATTTGGAGACACTACCTTTACGGTACAAAGTGCACAGTGTTTACGGACCACAAGAGTTTACAATATGTTCTTGATCAGAAGGAACTTAACATGAGGCAACGTCGTTGGTTGGAATTACTCAGCGATTATGATTGTGAAATCAAGTATCACCCGGGAAAAGCCAATGTTGTGGCTGATGCTCTTAGTCAGAAAGAAAGACCCAAACCTTTAAAAGTAAGATCATTAGGAATGACGATCAGTTCACCTTTACCATCAAAAATACTGGAGGCACAGATCGAGGCATGGAGCACCAATTTCTATCATTTCTGACAGAGATAGTCGATTCACTTCAAATTTCTGGAAATCCTTACAAGATTCATTTGGAACCAAATTAGAGATGAGCACAGCATATCATCCACAAACCGATGGTCAAAGTGAAAGGACAATTCAAACATTAGATAATATGCTCAAGCATGTGTGACCTTCTAGAAATGATTAGGCAAGTCATACTTCATCGAACCAGTTGTTTTACAACAATAGTAATTACATAAACATATTAACGACACCATTTGAGGCACTCTCTGATTTGGGTGTCAATCACTTATTTACGGGCAAAAATCAGGAAAGTCCAACTCACTAGTCAATGACTCATCCATGAAACAACAAAGTGATCGTACAGATCAAAAATCAGTTACAAGCAACAACAAATAGCTAGATAAGCTACGTAGATATACGATGCAAAATATTGGAAGTATGTTCCATAAGTCGCAAACCATTAGAATTTCAAGTTGGCAACAAATTTATGTTCAAAGTCCCGTCTTGGAAAGGCGTGGTACGATTCAGAAAAACATTGGACGACCCAATGTGACTCAATTATCCTCACTTTTTCACAAGTAACATCGTAGAACCTAACATGGACTGAATTCCTTTTTGGTTGGGCGAATGTGACAACTCGTAATTTCAGGTCATTTTTACAAACTTTGAAAGTTTCACTATTTCATCATTTATCGTAAATTACGTTTACGAGTATCAAATTCGCGTAACCTTAGTGGTTTAGCTGCGAATTCATGAACATTTTATCAAGGACATTTCATATAGACTAGATTTAGTCTACACAACATTAATAACATCATTTCATATCAATATTATGCATGGGTTTGCATTTTTCATTAAACGTTTATTTTCCTATTAAATAAACGCTATCGCGTAAACATTTATTTTGAACATTTAATCCGACACTTCCAAAAATATTCCTAATATATTTTTATACTCAAATTAAGACTATAAAAATTATATTATTAATTTACCCGATGTTTTCAATTTATTTCGTATATAAATTGTTATGTTTATATAATTACGACGGTTTTCGTAAATTCAACCCGATAAATATTTATTCACTCAATTTTTGTGAGAAATGTATTTTTACAATTTTTATGACCTCAATATATTTTATCTTGACCCGTGAAAATTTATTTTTAACTAACGCTACCCTATATACTCAAATGTGACTACAACTTATCATTTAACTTCAATTAACTTACTAAACATTACACATTATACATTTATAAAAAAAAAAAAAAAAAAAAAAAAAAAAAAAAAAAAGGTATTAAGTAAATGACTAAACCTCTTTGTCGACACAAGGAGGGTGAGTCATGTGGTTTTTGGCTAAATATCTCAAGTATATGTATATTATACTAAAATCTAATACAAACATTCACTTATTCATTTTCACAAGTAATAAAAGATCAAACTATCTCTTGCTCTTTCTCTCTTCCCAAACCGGCAGCCAACCAAGGATCAAGAAGGAAGCATCATAAAAATTTTCAAGACAAAGATTATTATACTCTAGTATCACTCTTTGTATAGGTTTTGAAATAAAAACCTAGGGTGATTAGGAAAACCCTTTGTTCTCATAAACCTCATCAAGTTACTTGTAAGCTTTTCATTTTCATGATCATATTTCATATTCATTTTCATATTCATTACATCATATTTGAGAAAACATGCAAGTCATATGATGTTTGTACCACTTTTACATTGATTTTTAAGAGCTATGTATATGTAAGTCATCCTATAATTACTCCTTGTTATATATTATTTTTGGTGATGTCTAGGAACCCATGACACCCTAAGAAGGTGTATGGTAGGATTAGAATAGCTTCGGAGTTGTTTTGAATGGGTTAGAATAGGTTTGGCGCGAGAAAAACTCATTTCGACAAGTTTTAAGAAGGGTCTGTCCATATTTTTTGAAATCTGGAAAATCCGACAGTTTGTAAAATATTTTGGGCTAGATATTTAGAAAATACACTTTAAAACGAAAACGTGGCCGCTTGAACGGATTAAAACAGAGCTATAACGAAGAAGTTATGAATTTTTCAAGTTTGACGACGAAAGATATTTGGTACAGAAAATTCAGCTTGTAATCTCGCCTTTTTACGAGTCAAAAATGAGTCTTAAGCGTTATAAAATGTGTCGACTTATCAAAAATATATTGGTATATATTATCACGATTCCGAGGACATATAAAACGTAGAAAACGGACTTGTAACGATTAAATTACACGTGATTTAACAAAGTTGCCGTAACTTTATTATATAAGAAAAACTAATATATTTCTATTAGACAAGTATTACGGCAAACAAGTGACCATGTTGAGGGTCGTTTTTAACATTGATGGAGTACTTTTTATAAAATGATGTCTTCTAGTAAAAGTAAGTTCGCCTGGTCTATTTTCCAAACTGTTCAACCGTTCGTCAAACGGAGTTGTAATGAATAAAATACGGTCGCTTAAACTTTGCCGAAAAACCACCCTTAAACAATATGTTGGACACAAGTACCATACTTTAACTACATTTCTCTCCATGATCGAGACCTCTAGGATGAAAACTTAAGTGCCAAAACTTTGAGATAATGATACAAGCTTCCCAAAACCGTTGAGTTTGTTTCCTAACGCTCGACGTGCACCATTTTACGACTAGTTTTTAGAGGCCGTTTTAGTCACTTTCATGGATATTTCAACGATATTATTTTACGACGAAAAGTTATAATTTCATAATAAATCACTAAATGGTTATCGTAGGATATCATTTCAACGTAAATACTTGTAAAGTATTTTATAACATGACGAGATGTCATAAACATATATTTCGACGATAAACATTATTTTCAAACGTACAAGTGGTATAGATTACATATGGATTTGCATGCACGACATTGTTTCATGATTTACATTAGAACATATCATTCATAATAGGTCACGGTCAGAGGCTGCGCCTCATTTCAGCATTGCCATTATATCATCATTATCATTGCAACAGGTGAGTTTTCATAGCCCCGATTTATTCAAGTTTTTACTTATTTCAAACCTACGGGGGAGAATACATTGCACATCATTTTTATTACGATACCAAGTATATCAAATTCATTTACATTGCTTAAGTTACCTCATGCCAATTGAATGTCCCCATTATATAACATGAGCCGTTAATTTCATAGAAGCGAGGGTGAGTGGATAGATCTATCGAGGGTGACTCCTCCATCCGGGTTGGTGGATTCCAACTGGTTAAACGGATGCATTTCATTTAATAACATTATTTGAGTTGTTTGGCAAACACTCTATTGGGGCGAACATCATGATCAGTCTAGTTTCGGTGTCATGGACTTATAGCAATTGTATCATTTTTGTGACGACATTGTCATACATAATTTATACTTGTGGTAGTCGTATTGAACATTTTCAACAACTCTATGAACTCACTAAACCTTTGTGTTGACACTTTTAGCAATGTATTTTCAGGTAACTAAGGCATTCACTTCATGGCATGCATGTGGACACATCATAGAGTCGCGGTGACGACGCGTCTCACATGGGATTTATATACTTTAAAAACATCGTTTGACTTGTTCCAAACTTATTTTCCGCACATAGTAACTTTCATTTGGGACCTATCTTTGTAACTCTGAATGTTTTTATTAAATCAAGCGATGTATTTTCCAAACGACACTTTAGGTCGTTCAATATAACTGTGATTGTGATGCTATGACAGTCAATCCACAGGAATTCCATTCCGCTGCAAAACAGGTAATTTGGGGGTGTGACACGTTGTCCCTCCATAGAAGCCTTAACTTAGGTAAAACAGAACCAACGGAAACCATCTTAGGTCTAGCGGACGGTAGTGTTGCACGTCCGGTAGGAATAATAAAAGACATGGTAGTACACGTAGGAGAGTTGACTCTTTTGGCCGACTTTCATGTGCTAGACATGAATAAGGATCCGACATGCCCATTACTAGTAGGAAGAGGATTCTTAGCTACCGCTAGTGCCATCATCGATTGTAAGATGTCCAAGATAGTGGTAGGAGAGGGGAGTGCTAGGTCAATTTACGATGTCAAAAAGCATACGTACTACAAAGAAGAGGAAATCCCACATGAGATTAGGTTGGATAGAGAGCCTTCTAGATATGGACCTTGGATAGATAAGAACCTCATAGGCCCCCAAAGACCTTTTTACCTAGATGAAGCCTTCACTAGTAAAGCAACTTTCCAAGAAAAAGAAATGGCTAGGGACATGGAAGTGAACCCGTTCGAGGACGCCTTAGTATTTAGGAAGATGACCGAGTTCCTAGGAAGCTTGCTCGTCAACCTTGTCATGAATAAGTGGAAAGTTGAGAAATCTAAACATAAATGGGATTGGGATAGACCGCCTAGTGACGGTGATGGAGAGTGGCACATTAGGATAACAATCTATGATCCCGATGGAGAGAAGTTTGAAAAGGCATATCTAACCAAACGTACTACTAGGAACTTGAATGATAAGTTTGATCCTTATGACATTGTTGAGGATAGGCTTACTTATATCGGTACGTAGGAGCACGACTACGAGTCTAGCTACAAGACTCTTAAATAAAGAAAAGCGCTTCGTGGGAGGCAACCCATGCTTAATTGTTTGATTGTTAGTGTCATATATCTTTTGTTAATTGTTTATTCTCATGTTTAAATTTGTAAAAATGCTTTATTTTGTCTTTAACCTCGTCTTAATTACATATAAAAGTATTTTACATAAGGGATAAGTGTAGGGAGGATTACACACGTTTTCAAAAGAAATGTAAACATGAGAATAACAATTCATTAAAAGATATTTTGTGTGTTTGTTCGAGTCAAATGCTTGTATCGAGTCATAATGGATGTTTTGCAGAAATTTTTCCAGATTCTAAAGATGTAAATTTTCCAGAATTTTTTCCAGAAAATCGCAGACCATTTTTTGTCAGGAAATCGCAGACCAGTTTTTGTCAGGATAACCTGACGGCGTCAGGAAGGAGTAAAAACAACAGATTACTTTTTTCTCGTTTTCTGAGCTACTTATAAATTTTTGGAATTTTCCAGGTCTTAATTTTCCAGAAATTCTGTAAACATCCATTCCACAAGCATTATATCCTAGTTTAAATCGAGTCTTATATATATTATTATTACCGCCAATTTTACGCGAAGGTTTCATTTGTTTTCTTCAAGTGTGCAGGTTTAATTTATCAAGAAGAAGTTACATAAGATTGGAAGGAGCTTTTCACGCATAAATTCTTCTTGGAAAGGATTTAACCACTACTTTACACGGATCCTACCGAGCTAATCAGGGGATTACTAGTTTCTTTCGTTTTTAATTACCTTCCAATTATCATAACTTTGATACTTTCGGGAAACATTGGGGACAATGTTCAGTTTAAGTGTAGGGAGGGAAAATAAAACGGGAACTTTGAAACTATGCTTATCCTTGAATATTTGCTTTGTCCAATTGTATTTGTGTAATAAACCATGAGAATATGTCGGTTAGGGTAATTTTGGCACCAAATTTAAAATTTTTCATGATATATAGGAGTGGGCCATTAGTCTTAACAAAAGCGTCTCACGGATAGGAAGTTGCATGACTAGCACAAAAACCCTTTACCACCTAAATTCCACCCAAAATGTGAGGATCGCCCTTAGATTAGTAGGAATTGAAGCATTCATCTTTAATGCTTAGAGTGTAAACCGGTAGTATATTAGATTCTAGAACTTGTTTTGTGATGCATGCCGAGATCGCTAGTAAGACTGCACTTGTGTAGTTAGGAATAACTAAATGATAAGAGGCATTAGGATAACCCTTGTTTGATACCCGTAATATAATTACTTTTTCCACCTCGGTTGAGTAATTCCCCCACACCCTTTGCGTTGTACTCATCTTTAGTACACGATACCCCTAGTTAACCCCTCTGAGCCTATCCTTTTCGCGGTTCTCATGATGTTTCGGTTTTTCCGGAATATCAATGAAGAGCATTGTTTACACCCCACCCCCAAATATACACCTAAATCGCCTTAGCCTACCTTGTATGCACTCACTTTTAGTGCATTATTGTTATCACCCTAAACCCTTAGTTCAATTATCTGGTTGCTTGCATGAGTTGCTAAGTCGAGTCATATCCTTTGTATACAGTTTTGGGACGATTGGGATTCATGGGAAAAGTTAAAGTTTATGAAATGACGGGAAGGGAACGTTAAATTCAAATTCCCTTTGTTTGCATAATAATGTACCCCAAGTGTTTTGATCTTTTCAATTCGGGTCAAATTAGTGTTAGAATAATAAAAACTTAAGTATAGGGATGTGCCTATAAATCCCTATCATTTTGATGTTACCGTAGAGGATGGTAGAGTAAAAGTGTATGGAAAAAAAAATCGAAAAAAAAAGAGAAAAAGAGAAAAAAAAAATAGAGTGAAAAAAAAAAAAAAAAAAAAAAAAAAAAAACATACGGGCTACCATCCTACATCTATCCTTTAAATTTATGTTTGTTTATTTCAGTTAGCTAGAGTCTAGAGTGTCCAGTCTTGGCTTAGCAACGCCATTCTTCGTATGCATTTAACATATAGATTTTTGACTTGCCACCACTATATAAGCCTATCCCACCAAACCCTTTGTTTCCCTACCGTAAGCCTAACATTACAACCCTTTAAATACCTCTTTGATAGTCTTTCCTAGGTGCTTACGCCAAAGCGATGGAGGTTTGATCTATTCTCAAGCCTATGGTAATCTATGTACTAGGACCGGTTAATGAGTGTTTATCTTCCATTTCCAATTTGTTATATTTCATATACACCCGAGAGAGATGTGAGTATCCAAACACCCCATGTGAGGTGCTAGTATGTAATTTCCGTGCTTGTTATGACTTTTGCGGGGCTTATATGTGTTGTGGACCGTTTTAAACCAATGCTTCATGACCCCTAACTTATAAATTAATTGGCTAAAAGCACATTTGCTTGAGGACAAGCAAATACCAAGTGTAGGGATATTTGATAAGGTTTTAAAAGGTACCTTTTTGAGGGGTCGTTTAAGCCCTTATTTGATCACTTTTGTATCCGTTATTGCTTAATATCGTTCATTTTCACTTTTTAGGTCTCTTGAAGGCAAATTGCTGTAATGGCACTTATTTGGACGAAAAGGCGCGAATATACGAAGAAAATGGCCAAAGTCAGAATCGAGACACTCAAAGCTGCTGAAAACATAAGGTGACGGCGTCACTGCTTAACTGCGACGCCGTCGGAGGATTTTGTGACGGGACAGAAGCCAAAACTCCTATTTTCAAGTGACGACGTCAAGTTATAAAAGAGTAGGCCGTCGCAACTCAGACGGCCTAGATGCAATCCAGACGGCGTCAGAAGCTGAAGAGGACGGCGTCACAAGCATAAGGTGACGCCGTCGCAAGTCTAACGTGGCCAAGACGAAATCCTAATGACGGCGACACGACGGCGTCACAATACATAAGGTGACGCCGTCGCAGATGTAATCTTATATATAGAATCCGAATTTTTCAGTATTGGTGTGTAGTCTTTTGGAGTAAAAACCTAAACCGAACCAAGGCTGTCTTGTACAGTATTTTAGGGTTCCAAACCCTATCTTACACCAAGATAAGTGTTTTACTTCATTAATACAATTATGTCTTTGATTATTTGTGTGTATGCTTGCATGTTTTCCATGTCCGGCTAATTTACTTGTGTGTTTGCTTAGGGAATATGAAACTTAATTATTGAATATTGATTGGTTGTCTCTTATCTTAGTTGATTAATGATCTAGTAATGCGATAGGTCATTCGTTGTGTACTTAATGCTTGATTAAATCTTTGTGAACCTTAGAATATAACTCCTTGAGTAGTTGTAAGCTAAACCATCCAAAGAGTGCCTTAGAGTAAGAGTTTATTATCCCTAGTGGGTTTTGTAGACGAGACCCTTTGGTAAGTTCAAAGAGTTAGGGAGAAACGCATACCCTACAACCTTAGACACACAACGCAACTAAGAATAAGGACGTGACAATTCAACCACCAATAGGAGATAATTAAGGAGTAGTAAAACCTAAGTAAACACATCTTTAAACTATCATACGAGCACACAATAATTAGACATAGACTACATACACCTTAGATTAGATAATTAGATAAGTAGAGTAATCGGTAGCAATACCAACCCCCCAAATCCAAACCCCGAGATTCGTACCTTTCCTTTCCTTAAAAAAATATAAAAAGATAAAAAATAATCTTCCTCAACCCCAACCTTAGCGTAGTAACTTCTCACTAGCATTCATATTCCCCTAGAGAACGATATCAATACCCGTGGCTTACCCTAATACTACACTACAACGATTAGGTTCACTGCCTAGGGTGTTGAAAAACTTGCTCGACGAAAAGGAAGTTCCTTTGACCCCGAACGACGCGTGTAGCGTTATCAATAAGTTTCAAAAAATACATCATAATTGTTTTAACAAAGGATTACTGAAAAATAAATGTTGTTTCAAGTTCAACATATGATACATATGAAAAATCCATGTAATGCATTAACTAGTTTTCCACTTTCACCTGATCACCTGAAAAGCATGACAAAAATAGTTAACTATGAAATAGTTTGTGAGTTTCACAGAAATTTGTACACCAAAAGTAGTTCCAAAATAGTTTCCAAAAATAATACCAACACAGTACCAAAATGTTTCTCAAAATAGTTCTCAGAATAGTTCTCAAAATATTTCTCAGATTAGTTCTCAAAATAGTTCTCAGAATAGTTTCAGAATAGTTCTCAAAATAGTTCTCAGAATAGCTCCCAAAATAGTTCTTAGAATAGTATCAAAATGATTCTCATAATAGTTTCAAGATTTGTTTGCCAAAAGTGTATATGCGAGTAAATGGTATAGTAATGTATGCTATAACGTTTATGCAAGGTCACTACTTAAATGCATTCTGTCGTTTCAGTTTCCAAGTATCAGTTTCGTCTTCTAGTGTTGCTTCTAACACTAGGCATAAGTTTCTAGTACTATGCACCCCGAATCGTGGAGTGGGGAGTGGCTTAATCCTAATAGCGCTATTCATAAGTACTAACGTCTCATCCAAAATCATGTGAATAGTAAGCTAAAAGTAGTGAAGTATCGTCCTCAAGCATCAAACAACATACAAATCAATTTTTATAAATTTCAAAGTAATTTTATAAGTTTCAAATGACTCAAGAGTTTCATAGGTTCAAATAGCTTCAAAAGGTGCGCAATTTAAATAGATTCAAAAAGTTCACAATTCAAATAGCTTCAAAGGCTCACAATTCAAATAGATTCAAATAAAAACACGAGTCATGTTTTCCACCCCAAAATCGTAAAAACGGTATAAAGGGGTTGTGAGAACTCATCTTAAAAGTAAAGGACCACAAATACAAGAACGGCTAGACAAATGGACAACCTAAGAACCCGACAATCATGTGCCTTTACGAATGACCTAAGGTAAGGAAATAACACTTAATTAGAATCTTAACGATATGCTCAAATACTTTGATGTTTATTTAATAGATTACACATCTAGACTAGTTTATAATAACACTTTACACATTTTACACATAAAGTCATAAACTATCCCATTTTTAACGTCACTTCGTACGATGTTTCACTAAGTTTTGGGTGCAAGATAGACATAAGTCATCTTGTACCCGTATTTTACCTTCAAGAAACTCCAATTAAGGATGAGGATGACCATGGGGCTGTGGTGATGGAATGGTATAATGGTGTACCTTGATGGCTTAAAAGGTTAGAATCTAGTTATAGATGAACAAGACCTAACCTTTAGTATCAAAACCTTGAATCGTAGGAAGATTTTTTATGGTGGTGGTGGTGTTGCTATGGTGGTCGGTCACATAGAGAGGAGGAGAGGGAGAGAATTTAACAATATGTGTGTGAAAAGAAGTGTGAGAAAGCAAAACATAACAAGTCATGCCCGCCCTGGGGCGGGCTTCGCCAGCTAGTGTGTGTATGTGTGTGTGTCTATATATATATATATATATATATATATATATATATATATATATATATATATATATATATATATATATATATATATATATATATATATATATATATATATATATATATATATTAACGTAAACTATTTCTAACATAACGTTTAATTAAAAACTTATATACTTTTATATATTAAAAACACGATACTAAAACATATAACGTAAATAATCGTTTGACATCTAAAACCAAATGGGTAAAATTTTATTTAATCAACTATTTACGAAAACATTTTGACTATATAACAATAGGCTTTTCTGAGGGATAAATAACCTAAGTAACGTAAATAATATTTTGCTTTTGAACTTTAAGCATTACCACACAACAGGAAAAGATACGTGTATTTCCAACTGCATATTTTCAAAACAATATTCAACTTGAGTCTCAAAATAGAAATACCAAAACCTAAGACTCGCCATATTATATCTAGGTTCCGTGTGGGAGTCGTTGCCACTACATACTTGATTTGCCATATCTTGCTACTAAATCACCGAGGTGAGTTCATAGCCCCACTTTTACTTGTTTTTATAAATAAATCCCGTGGGGGAGATACATGCTATAAAACTAAACACAAGTCTTTTGAAAACTGATGTTGTGTGTGATTATATTATTGCCTAAGTAGCATTTCCCAAAAGACCCATGTATCATGGACCATTAGTCACTTGCGAGTGAGCGCGAATATTGTGGATAGATCTATTGGGGTTCACCACCCCGTTTGTACTGACCAGTTAGGTAGACAAGCGAACTATATTTGAGTACTAGGTAGAAGTGGCATCCAACCTCTCGACGGGCATTAGTTCTTTTGCATCATATTTATGATGTACAGTTAACGTTTTGCGTGTCATGAGCTTAGTGCAATAATATCTGATGATTTTCTGAATAATTTAGTTCGAAGCAATTATTAGCTTACACTTGTGGTTCAACTGATTAATTTAAACCTATGGATTCACTCAACATATTGTTGACTTTTTAGCATGTTTTATCTCAGGAAACTAATGAAGAATGCATGGGGCACGGAGTGGCCATCGCAACCTTAATAAGTGGTGTATAATAAAGTTGTCATTTTCCGCAAACTTGATAAATTTCTCTTTTGTACTCAAACTATCTTGTGTCACTTTTGTACTAAACTTTCGAGTTTTCTTTGAATGACAACACGTATTTTAAAAACGTCTCTTTTAGAGTCATTTTCTATAATTATTGACTGTGATCCTCGAAGTAACACCCAAATTAGCCTTCCGCTGCTATGTTGTGCTTTTGGGGGTGTTACATATCTGACTTGGTTTCCTCAGTAGGTAAGGACCCCGAGGTATAGCCGGAGTCACGTGCTAGGGTAACACTAACCGAAGTAGCCTGAGTAGATTGTGAGAATCCACTCGGTGTAGGTTTGATAAAGCTAAGTTGGCTCATTTATAAATATTAGCCTTCTATGGATAGGGATGGTCCTAGTGTTTCGCACCCTTCCCAGGGGTCAATCCATGTTTTCAGGATGGTTCATGTGGTGGAAATCCAATGGTGGAGACAAGGAGTCACACGTGGCGTGCCGTCCTTGGCCTCACTAGATGTGTGGAAAGATCTGCGCATGATTGATGCTCTATCTCATAGTGAATGAGGTAGTGACATGTGTCTGCTAGTTGGAACGGTCTTAGGAAACGTTCACAGGACTGTCATTGCCTGAAGAGGGTTTTTGTCAGGCGTGTGATCCTTGCCTAGGACCCTTTCTCATGTGTAAATACGATAGGTTGTAGCCGCTGTTGGGCTTGGTTTAATACTGTGGACTTAGTTTATTGGGTTGAAGCCCCTATATGCTATCAAGTCCCCCCAGTCCATTCGTGTATTTGACTGTTACAAGGAAATGTAATTGAATCTTGTGATCTGTTATGATTCTTTTTCCAGGTTATGATGGGTCTTGGGAGCGTAGCCTATTTTCCTTGTCATAGCTTTTCTTGTGGAGGTTACTTCTAGGCGTCACGTGTATTTATTGCGGAATCACATTAGGCGACCGTGTTTTGTAATATTTTCTCTCCTTTCTTTTGCCTGACGTGTCGCTCCTAGGGACAAAGACTTTTTAATTATTTTATGTCTTTATCATTTTTTTTCAAAGTTCCTGTCCTTTTTTCTTGATTTCTTTGAAACTTTCCCCGAGGCGTCCATTGTATTTTTTCCTCTTTCCTGTGCGTTTATTTTGTTTTCCCGGCCCACTTCTTTTGGCTTTGTTTAAAGTCGGCAGTGGTGTTACTTCAATCGGTTATCTCTGTTTATCTCGACCCTTTTTTGAAGAAATTCATGGAAAAAAGAGGGTTGTAATATTACTTTTCCTTTTAAGTCTTTTTTTTTTTTTTTTTGCCTTTATTTTTGTTTTTTAGTATGCCTTTGTCCGATAAGTCTGTTACGTGTAAGAGTTTGGTTGACGAGAGAAGGGTTCGGAAGCCTAAGCAGAAGTTTCCTTGACTTTCTTCATATAATCCGCAGGCTCCTGCCGCGGATAATCGGACATATACATCGCCCTCACGTGTAACAATGACTCTGTATCTTGAGTATATTAGCCATAACATCCTTCGTTTCACTCTTCACGACATCTATTGTGAAGTTCTTGATTTTTATAACCTCTCTTTTATTGTTAAAACGTTAAGCATGATGAGTTTAGAAGAGAATTTGAATATGTTATTACCTTTTTAAAATTTAAAACATCATGATTTAAGGTATATTTCGTGCATTAAGTAATTTAAAAGGAGTAGCTTTGAAAAGTTAGAAAAGGACAAAAGCGCACTATAGGTGAACAATGGCCCTAAGTTGATAGATGTTTTATATAAAACAAATTACATTTATGCCATCAAAGCTTATTTGGAACTTGAAGTAAAATAAATCACATAAATCACATAACACTTTATGATACACTTTCGCTGAATCCATAGTTTTCAGGATCCCGATCCTGATCTTAGGATCTTACGATTTTACGATACTACAAAGCAAAAACGATCCGGATCCTACATAGGATCTTTGCAAGCTTAAGATCTTATAGGATCCCGAACTTAATTATACGATCTTAAGATCTAATTCGGTCCGATCTTAATTTTCTCGGATTACAAACTAAAAAACTACAATTTATGGGTTGTTTTTTTTGTAGAATTCAAAAACATGTTAATCTTTTTAAACATTTCATAATCATAATTAAGGACAACATTTGTATGAAACATTCATAGTATTTTGTTTTGATAATGTATAATAATTTGTAGATTGTATAATATTACAAAAACTATTAATAAATAACATAAGAGTAGGATGTTAAGATCCCAATCCGATCTTACGATCACGATCTTACAAAGACGAAAACGATCCTGGATAGGATCCCGATCTTGAAAACCTTGGCTGATTCTTTTTGTTTGCATTGTGTTGTGAATAGTGAACACATATAACTTTTATACTTGGTAAACACAACTCAAATAGACTACAAAACGGAAAGAGATTGTCTCAAGCTGTAAAAAACTAAAAACAACTTAAGTCAAGTTGAGGAAGTGTGAGTCATTGGATTTGATCCAATGGCTCCAATAAAAAAAATTCTTTTGATTTGAGTCATTGGATCAAATCTAATGGCTCGCAAACGCCCAACTTAACTCAAGTTATTTTTTCAACTTGAGACAATCCCTTCCCATACAAAACATATTCAGATCGTTTGTTTGTTTCGACAAAATGTGTATGTTCCAACTTCCAATCATGCACAAATTAACACTTGATTACATGCGTACACAAATAAGTCCATAAATTAGTTTAGAGCACGTGTGAACACTTGTCGCACAGGGAAAAAAAGCGATAAGAAAACAAACAACCAATGCAACTACTAAAACCACTGTAACGGATGAAAGATATCAAGATTTTGCAAAACTGTTTTCAAAATGACATGATTTCGCAAGTTGTGGATCAGTGGGGAGAAAGTATGCATCTAACACATACAAGCATATGTCCCAAGAATGAACTAAAGTCACCTCTCATGGTAGCTTTCAGTCAAATCAACTATCCTTTTCCTGTACAATCTAGCGTAAGTAAGAATTTAATTCACCCCATACCATCCCCACATGATAACTTCATATATCAAGATGCTTCAAATCCATCTTCCTTGCTGTGTTTTGTATCATCTCCTTGCGAACATCCACCTATATAGTTTATAACAAAGATATCAATAATTTTGGGTTCCAAAACTTTCCTCCGAAATATGGGAAGATGAAAATAAATGGTCTGATAATTATTTCAACTACCAAATCCGTGGTCTAAAACTAAACCTATTTTAAACACGAAGAGTCTATAAACTTACGAACTTTCGTTCTTCTCTCCAGGTATACATGAAGAAAAAAAAGATTAAAGATATTTTATTTTATCGTACTTCCTATATTTCCCACTCAAGAACACTAAAAATCTGCATCATTTCTTTATCTCATTTTTTTTCGCTTAATTTAATCTCTAAAGTCAAAAAGCTAGGTTAACTCAAACGATCATTTATAATTAGCCTTTTTCTATGTGTATGATCTTTTATGAGTGGAATTTGAATCTTACCCTGGCACCCATAAGAGAAGAAAACGTAACATTTGCTTCGGCTGCGTCTTCAACCACCAGTTTCTTCAATAGCCTGGTCTTGGGGTCCAAAGTAGTTTCCCATAATTGTAATGGCATCATTTCTCCCAACCCTGTTTTTCACACATATACACAAAGATTTCATGAGAGAAGCTAACAACATTTTTCAAAAAAAAAAAAGGAAGCCTTTTATACATACTGATATAGGTTGGCTAGATGGGTGGCTTAACGGGTAAAAACTGGTACCCGTGAAATAGGTCAATTTTAATACGCATTTTGTTATTAATGTTATTACAATAATGAATAATCATCTAAATTTTTTCAAAAAAATGATTCAAGACGGTTAATTGCCACCTCTACATATTGATAAAACCTTACTTTCTGATTAAGAACCAAACTCAAACCCTGAACCCAAAAAGTTTTATATTGCAGCTAGTGTTAGCACCTTATTTCGCAATTGTGGTTATACATATACCTCATCTGCTTACCTTTGAACCTCTGAATATTATATGATGCATTCGATGGGAAGGAACTCTGAAGTTTTTTTAGTTCTGATTCATCATAACAGTAATGTGCCTGCTTCCCCCTCTCCACCTGTATAGTTGGGCAAAATGAATCAACCATGCAAACTTCGTTGCTAAAGAAAAGTTCATCACTAAGGGAAAATGCTAGCCTTGTATAGGGGTGGAACGCCAACATATATGAAGCCTTCATCAAATAAAGCTCTCTGCAAAAGCATGACACATGAACAATGTATTCAAACAAATTCAATTTTTGCGGATTGCCATGATTTCAATAATTTGGGTTGAAAAGATTCTCTTCTATTTGTCTTTATTGAAGGGTATTTAAGATATTTGATAAAAAGGTTGAACACTTCATTTCAATTTTATGGGACCATTACGGATGCTAAATTTCCATTTCTGTGATGTCCCATAAAGTTTGAAACATTTTTTAAAACTGCTTGTTTACCTTTTGTCATCATAATAACAAGATCTAAATTTGGTTTCAGATGATTCTTTTATTTGTCTTTGGCAGAGGGTAGGGTATATATGCAATTGACCCTTTTAGATAAAAGGGTCAAACACTTTCTTAAACTATGCAATAAAACATATAAAATTTCATGGAACTGAAAATCTTAATGTTTTTTAGGTAGAACAAAATAAAGAATGAATACCTGATATCTATAGAAAAATGTTAATAACAGGGTACGAATATGTGCACCATCAACATCAGCATCCGTTAAGATAATGATTTTATGGTACCGTAGACCATCTTTCTTAAAATCCTCACCCTGAAACAGGACAAGGTTAGTGAGCATCAAGTGATGATATGACAAGTTAACAGTGCAAAGTCAAGCAGAAAAAGGTAGAGGTGGCACCTTTACTCCAAGGCCAAGGGCACGAATCAGAGTTTGAATTTCTTCATTCTTGTACATAGCAGCTTCATCCTTTCTTTCAACATTTAAAATTTTTCCCTTCAAAGGAAGAATAGCCTGAACCAAGATAACTTTTAATTAATAATATTTCACAAATTAGACAACACTTATGAGCAACAGCACATGCCAAAAGTTCTTGAAGTAAGAGGAACAAGAGTAATGTAGAGAAACAAGAGTTTTTGATCAATCGATCACCTGAAAGTTCTTATCACGACCTTGTTTTGCACTTCCACCCGCTGAATCTCCTTCAACTATAAATATCTCTGCAAAATGTGAAACGTTTTATGGACCAATTGGTCGAGTTTTTATCACATCACAAGAAAATTTATAAATATCTCTGTTGAATCTGTCTTCACCAGCTGACTAGCTTTTTCCACATGTTTCATTCATAAGTTTCGCCCAACAGCTTTAATAGCTCCTCTCACATAGTTAATAATATTACTATCTTTTACTATATAATACCAACTGATGTGTTGTTTTGTATCAGATTGTCGCTATTAGAAACTTCATATAGTTGGTGTGTTCATCCCAGGTCAACTTGAAGAAGCTGATACAGAAATAATATTGCAAAATCTTCGTAAACGCACCTATGTGTCTAATCTGTATATATAAGAGTTGCACAAATTTATACATTTTTTAGTCCATAAACATGCTAGAGGCCTTTTCCTTGATGATCTTCATTTGGTTCTGTATATGATACGTGACTTGGATAGTATGTTTATCAATGTTCATTTCATGTTACAAGATTGTTGTTTTCAAACCACCAACAAGAAGCTCACACAACAAAAGAAAGTAGAGGTTACCCGCTTTTTCAGGATCTGTGGCAGAACAATCAGCAAGTTTTCCTGGAAGAGATGATACTCTTAAAACACTCTTCTGTCTCTCCAACTCTCGGGCCCTCTTTGCTGCTTGAGCTGCCTACTCACACAAACAGCCAATTCATAAGAAAACACTTTTCTTCCATGAGCGATTTTTTTTTGCAAATGAGCGGAATTTTTATTAAACTGAAAAAGTAATTAGCAACTGAATGTTTAGATACACTTTTCATAAAACAATGTGTAAACTATTTGACTTCTCGCAACCAGGAGGTGAGCTCTTTGATGCTTTTTAAGCACTTGTCTCATTGGAACATGTCAGTTAGAAAAGTGATTGTATCAAAATGATGTCAAATTCTCAACTTTCATATGAATTAATAATTAATAAAAACTATATTCATGTATTTCAAAGGAACAGCTTGTGTAGCTGTGTGTCTATTTAATCCCTGTTAGGCAATTTGGTCTTAGTAGCTTAGTCAACTACATCCACTTATCACTACTTGAAGCACTGTATAAAAATGAAGGTGGCTATGTCGACATCGGATACTATCAGCAGTGGCCAAAATGGGTGGGCCAGAAGGGTTGAGTAATGGCTCAGGTTAGGCGGACCCAAAACAATTTCTTTTAAAACATGTATTTTTCTTGAATAATTAGTGTGTCATATACAATGTCAAAAACTATATCTTTTCAACATTAATCACATTCTAGAGTAATTTTAATACGTCTTACGAAATTAAAAAAAAAAATGGCTGACTTTCGACCCATTTCCTTTCAAGCAAACTGCATAATGATTTGTATGCCTGGTATGCTTAACAAGGATATGAAGTCACATGGAAAATCCAAACTTCTAAGATAGCGAGAGAGTGTATGCCTAAGCCATGTGTCAATCATTAAATAGATTATGAATACTTTGTCATATGTTTTAGGCAAGTATATATCATTAGTCAAGTGACCTTTTTCACATGTTTGACCCATTAGAGATAAAACATAAAAACGAAATCAATGCATTCATATCAATCTCTACGAACTACTAAGTATATTTAGCAAACAGTGCCATACCTTTAAAGCATTAAGGGACTTGGAGAGGATTAAGTCGAGTACATCTGGATTTAACTCCAAGTACTCAGTCAGGTATTCTTGAAGTGACTGATCAACGATCCTTCGCACCTCCGGGTTCCCCAACCTTGTCTTTTAAACAAATGTAAACTCAGAGAAAATAATCAGATTTCAGTACCACAAAATAATAACAATAACAATAACAATAACAATAATAATAATAATAATACAGAACATGAATAAGTTGAAAATTACCTTTGTTTGCCCTTCAAACTCTGGATTTGGAAGTTTAACAGATATTATACAAGTCAGTCCCTCTCTCACATGCTCGCCACTCAGACTGATATCCTTTTCCTGTGACCATTGTATTCATGTATCACATAAATACCGATAAACACCAACAGTTTATACTATGTAGTCAACATATAACATATAACTGTCTTCTATAGGGGGTTTTTAATCTGATTATTTAGGAGTCGAGCAATTAGTTTGGGATACAAGGTTCTATACTAACTGCATTGAAACTTGTTATCTATCGGTTGAAATATAATTACCTATTTACCCTTGGTTTAGCGTAACTTGAAAGGCTTTTAAAACTACACAAAGGTCATCCTTTACTTCACTCTTTAATCTTTATTTATTGGCATATATTGGCAAAAACTCAAACATCTTGTTATTGGATTATTAGAACTAGAAACAGCAGAAGAATACCCAAACATTCTAAAGACCACTTATTTACAGCTAATTTTGTAATTTTGATTATTCATAGTTACATAATGACTTGCAAAGCGCACACCCCAACCCCCTAACAAGAAAGAGGGTGAACCAATTGTAATGTAAATACCTTAAAGACCTTCGACTTCTTTCCGAGGTTATTGAGAGTTCTTGTTAGTGAAGCTTTGATACCATCTATATGGGTACCACCATCAACTGTACGTATGCTGTTGGCATATCCTAGCATTGTATCTGAATATGCATCCGAACACCTAGGTGAAAATAGAATGCCCCCAACCAGATTAGATAAATCCCAGTGAAACACATACATTTTTATGTGGGGATTATCAGGTTTCGGATTTTGTATGCAGTAACTTGTGTAATAAGCATTCACAAAAGTGTACACCAAAAATATGTGAAGATAAAGAAAAATGTAGGGATTCTACGATTTACCATTGGAGAGCTATATCAATGGTGATCCCGTCTGCTTCTTTTCTAAAGCTCAAGATGTCATGAAGTGGTTGCTAAATCAGAAAACAATCTATCACTTACATTGAAAGCATAATAGTAAGACGTGGGAAAATGAAATATACTGAATACAAGATGCATTGCTGTCTGCTAACATATTCAACTAACATTTAATACATTAAAAGAACTGGGCATTTAAAGTGTATATGAATACATATTAAAAATGACCCGTGGTGACCCATTGCCCAATCCGCCCAGTTTCCCAGCTCTACCAAACCCCCACATAGAAAATGCTATTTCTTCCTAAGTTTTTCTTCTAATCATCCTCCTAGCACTATAATTGTGAGAAGTGAAACAATCAAAGGCCTAGATGAAGAGAAATAATTGGTAGATGACACATGTAAAGCATTTTGTAGTTAGGAAGATGAGTTAGGAAGTAAAAATAGGAATGTAACTCATCCCACAATACTGAATTCTAATGTATCCAAAAAAATGAATATTGTAGAATCTTAACTATCTCCATCACAAATAATTAACACCCACATCTAATTCAATTAGGCCTGACATGAATACACAAGAGGTTTTCCGTCTTGAACTCCTAAGTTGGTAACTCTGAAGAACGTACTCGTAAAGAAAAGAGCTCCTTCCAATGCTAATTCTTAAAAATTAAGTTAAAAAACTCTAACCCGTCTATTCAAAATGGTTAACAACTCCGCCCATTAATTAAGTGGGGAATGTTGGGGAGAATTCAGGAAAAAAAATGGGTAGAACTAATTTAGGTGTTGGCTAGGTAACTGCATCAATGTTATAATAGTAACATTTGGTTCAATAGCAGTCTGACTATCTTTGACCCGGTAAGCACTCCACTACTATAGAGTATGTGGTTTTTTTTTTAAAAATAGAAACCACCTTATCGGCATTTAGCCACTTCACATACTCGACCAGTCCTCCTGCAAAGCAATATTCATCAGACCGGTTCTTCTCAGGGTCTTTATCCTCTTTCTTGAGAGTGATTGATAGCTGTCGATATTAGGAAAAAAAGTCAAGATACAAGCCAACTAAAATGAATTGTAACGTGAACAATAAAGTAACAAGAATCATACTACTCAAGTTAATTAGTTATAAAAGCTGAAATAGCAAATCGTCAATATTACACATAAAATAGCAACAAAATCTCATAAGTTTAGTCCGATTTGAAAAAGGGAGAGCTTTGTTTTTTATTAGAATCTATTTCACTGAGCAGTGACAGATCCAAGATTTTTTACCATAACAAAAAGTGCTCAAAGAAGGCATTACAATAACAGTTATACATATATATATAATTTTTTTATCAATCTTTAATTCTATATACATTACAAACTAACTTCTCAGCAAGCACATGCATGCCCTATCCCATGAGTGATGGCTGAGAGCCTGAGAGAGTGACTTGACAAACTAAACACATGAAAACAGCATCTTGTAACTTACACATGACAATTTCCATCCGTTTACTTACACATAGGCCGTCTCGGGTTATGGTTTGTCCCTAACGAGTCAAATTGGTATACTCATAAAACATAGATGGAAGGGAAATGGTCAAACTGGTTGAAAGTCGCCCAAAGTATTTTGTTAATACTTGCAAGCTCCTTAATAATTATATCAAATAGATTAGATCAAACATAATGTTGTGATCATATATATTGCTATAATCAAGTTTTAAAATAAACAAAAATGTTTGTGGGTCAACCTAACCCGTTTCAATCTGAAGTAAAAACCACCTGTACTAACCCATGAGGCCATGACCCAACTTGCCCATTTTTGCCACCTCTACTAACCCATGAGACCATGACCCAACTTGCCCATTTTTGCCACCTCTACTAACCCATGAGACCATGACCCAACTTGCCCATTTTTGCCACCTCTACTGAAAATAAAATACAGAGAGAGTGATGCTATGATTACCCCAGGGACTAAAAAAGCTCGCTCCCGAACTCGTGCAGCAATAGTATCATAATCAAATTCCATGCCAGATGTAAATACTGCATTAAAAGATAAAACCAAATGAAAAGATGCTTTCAGGAAGCTAAATATTTGAGAATAAATAAATTGAATGTATAAGTGAGAAAAGTACTTTCTGCATCGGGCCAAAATCGTATGCAGGTCCCAGTACGATCGCCTGATTCAGCTGGAAGATCCGTGATTGCTAAAGGTTTATGAGGCTTTCCACGAGAATATTTTTGATGACCTTCCTTGCCATCTCGCCATACTGTAACTTCCAGTGCCTGTAAAACATACATAAACATTCGAAGTTAAATACTAGTAACCAAAATTTTATACACACATACACTTCCAAGTTGACAGCTTGAACGTATGTTTAGTAGCAGGTCAAAACATATCCTTTTCTTAAAACGGGGTGGTTGACGTGATAATTTTTTTATTTTATTTTGACTAAGCGATATATTAAAGCAATGTAAAACATGGTATTTATTATCAATTAATAATTCATTGCGTCTAAAGTATTAACCTTATTACCAACACAATGCAATTAGTCAAGGCATTAATGGTTATAACCTTCCTAAATGATTTTAGTCTACTTGTAATTTGTTGCTTCTAATGAACTAGTTTTTTTGTAATCACGTTTAATACATCAATTAGTTATAATATTCAGAAAAGAGAACAAAATTATTGGTGATGGATACATTGCTTCACCTAAAAACCAAAAAGAAAACAAAGTTCAAAATGACTAAGTTTTGTCTACTTCGCCCAGAATTTGCCCTCTATTAAGAAGATATAGAGATATGATGCTTTAAGAAAATAAATAAAATAAATAATAGCTACAATGATGATAAAGTGATAAACTGAGCAGCCCTAAAATCGATCTCGTTAGTCAGATATTTCTAGGAATGCTTTTTGAAATTTTATAGAAGCAACAAGAGGCTTAAATGGTAAAAAAAAAATACCTCCGACAATGCGTTAACTACAGACAACCCCACGCCATGTAATCCACCAGAGACTTTATAACCACTACTGGCCCCTCCAAACTTTCCACCAGCATGTAAAACCTGCATAATTAGATGTATGTTTGCAAGTAAGCCAACTAATTACGTAAACTAAACAATAACAAACAACACTGGAAATCAAGATTACTGTAATAGGATCATGTTTCCTGGTAAATAACTTTGAAATTATATAAAATATTAAAATATACGTTAAAAATAGATCTGCCATGTGATCCAAAGAATTGGCACACAGGTAATAGTAACTATATACATCGTAGGGCTTCTTAGCAGCGGCAAATCTAGCATCTAAATGCGATGCATAGTATGTAAGTTCTGTTGTCTGGTAATAACACAATGAATTAAAAGAACACCCCGCTTTTCTCAACCTTATTCGACCCCAATATGCCAGCAATAAAAAAGATAAAAGTTGCCATTCTTACAGAAAAACAAAAATATCAAACTGTGGTCAAATAAAAGTAAAGATGTAAAAAGAAGTTTAACAATCAAAGTACAGAGATGAATGTTGCAACATACAGTCAGCACGGTCTCCACTCCTGACTTTTTCGAGCCTGGATGCAAGTCTATTGGGATCTGCAACATAAAAGGGAACATTCACTTTGCAAGTAGTGATTATTTTGATGAACATCCTTAGCTTAACTGACTTTAACTAGCTTTTCCATTCATGGTCACAGATTAGCAACCACTAGATAAAAGAAAATATAGAAGTACATACCCCACGCCCGTTGTCAGTGATACAAATTGAGCCATCTGCAAGTAGGACAATATCAACCTTTGAAGCAAATCCAGCTTGGGCTTCATCCACAGCATTGTCCAATATTTCATAAACCTGAATTAATTGATTAAAAAGATTCAAATTTTGAAGTATCAAAAGGAAATGAGTTAATGCAACAAAAGCAAAGCAAGGAGCATACCAGATGGTGCAGACCACGGAAACCCGTACTCCCAATGTACATGCCAGGTCTTTTCCTCACAGCATCTAACCCTTCTAATATCTGAAATGAGAAAAATAAAAATGGGTTGTTATATAGATAATGAGGGCATGATCTTTAGAAATATGCATTGAGTTTGACTCTGCTCCACTTAACAGAGATATAAAGCGTATATCAATCATGTTTTAGAATCTTCACAAAAGTGTTACAGCTAAAGAAATGTTTATATAGACTCGAGTACAGAACAATTAGACAAAACACAGCAAAACCAAAGGCATATCCTAGTGATGTTTACCACATAACGTTTTCTATTTAGTAAACAAATTCAGGGGGGGATATGTAGATACACAAAAACTAGAAGAGATGATACAAAACCTAATTAACCAAGTAAGCTATAAGACTCTCAACAAAGTAATATTTTGTAAATTTGGTTTGTTCAGATATGCCTTTAAACTTACTACTGTAACTTGAATTGCGATAATCAGTTACTGAGTGTCAGAACAATGCTTCTATAACTCTTACGGGTCAAAAACTAATAATCCAAATAAAGGTTACATTACTTATTTACCTGTTATCCTCGAGTTTAAACTACTAACTGTATTAATCCAAACAACCCCTAACTGTATCTAAATATATGCACCAAACAAAAGGCAACACACGACATTCCACACAGAAAACAGCATAAATACTTATAAGAACCACCCATATCAACATTAACATCTATCTAACCTGGATATTTTCAGAGCCATAATGCTCAGACCCATCTTTCCCTTTACGAACATCCGCAGCCGAACTCGCAGAAGTCGACATAAAAGCACGTGGAGGTACCAAAACCCTATTCATTGATAATGTCCTCACCCCCAAATTAGACCTAAAACTATAAGTTCAGAAACAAACCCATAATAAAGATGCGAGAATACACAGTTTAAAAACAAACCCATATGAAATATATAAAAAAGATTGAAAATTGAAACCTGGGTTTAAGAGAAATAGATGGTGGTGCAGGTGAAATGGAAGAAATAGTAAGGGCGTGATGAGTGGGTGAAAGCCATAATCTTGAAGAAGAAGAAAACATGATTTTACGAAGGTAAGATGAATGATGGGGTTTAAGAAGCGCCATTCATTAATGGTTTTCTTTTCTTTTAAGGGTTCGATTAAACAAGAAGAAGAAGAAGATAAAGTGAGTGACAGTGAAAAAATTGTGATAAACCCTACCCTTAGAATTATTTAGTGTTTTTACATTTCTTAAACCCTATGCTTCTAAAATTTTGTTTAGGGGTAGTAGCAATAGTTGTGATCTTACTTCCCGATTCTGATATTAGGATTTTATAATTATATGATTTTATAAATCAAAAATGATTTGAATCTTACGTAGGCTTTTATTCAGATCTTACAGGATCCCGATCATGATCATAGAATTTTAAGATTTAATCCGATTCGATCTTACGTTTCTTGAACCGCAAACAAAAAAACCACAAAATTATGGGTAATCTTTTAATAGAATTAAGAAAACAACTTGTAATTCTTCTTAAACATTCAATATTCATAATTTAGGACAATGTTTACATAAAACATTCATATAATTTTTTATTTATGATATATAGTAATTGGTAGATTTGAATAATATTACAAAGACTATTAAAAAATGACGTTGTAGTAGGATCTTAGGATCTCGATCCCGATCTTGCAAAGACGAAAACGATCCTAAGTAGGACCCGATCTTAAAAACCTTGGTTGTGATTACTAGTAATGAAAAAATAGCCGCCTTTTTTAAACAAGCGTTGAAGAATTAGTCATTCTAAAAAATAGCCATCGTTCCTCGCTCTTTGACCAAACGACTACTAAAAATTAAATTGCTCATTGCTCACCACTTACCATTTCAAAAAGCTTCACACCTTTTCACGCCAAACATATCTTACATGTATCTTAACTTTAACTAAATGACTTTTCACTGTTAAAAAATGATTTAATCTCTTAAGTTTAAACAAGAACTATGCAAAAGGTTTCACTGTCAAAGTTAATTCAATAGACTCTAACATTTATTGTTCACTTTTACTAATTGTTTTATATGTAAGAAATTAGATCAATCTTTTTCATAACTCGTCACTACCAAATAATGTTCATCTTTACCGGCTCATAAATAGATCATTTGTGTCCTTTTGATCTCTCAAAAAAAATTTATAAAACGAACCTTTTAACTCATCAAAAGATGTTCCATCATCAGCGGACCTTTTAATTAGACATCCTAGATATTCAAGAAAAGAAGAGATCAATAAAAAGGATGTTAAATCATCAACGGTCTAATTGATTGTCACGTCTGTATTGTAAATATGCAGTTACATATAATCTATCCAAAGTAATGGAAATGAGACCTAACATGATTCTAACCAAAGAAAAAAACAATTTGTTTGAAAGGAAAATATTTCCTTAATGGTAATTCTTTTTGATATTTCAAATGCTTTGTACACTATCCAATAAAATATTGGGTGTTCTTTTGATGGTTTGAGAAGCCGCAAGATTATTAATTGTGTTTTTGAATAAATATATTAGATGATATAATGGCCCAAGCCAGATTTGTGGTTTAAGATCCGTTAGAGTTTTTGACTTGGTATTCATTTGGAAGAACATTTGTTTTGATATTTCGTATCTTTTAGACGTGTTGGATTATGTATTTTTCCTTTGTAAGTCATTTGTTTATATGACTTGGTATTTTATTTAATAAGACTTATGCTTGCATTTTTATTAGTATGTTCTGATATGACTCCATAATGTGACATTCGGACCCTTGTCGGGTTGAGGTGTTACAGTTTGGTTGTGGAGAAACGAAGATTTCGTAAAATTTAGTAACGACGAACTCTTGATCTTTCACTATCATGTTTTGTGATAGTATACAACAATACATGATCCTTCTTAGCGTGTTGATTTGATAACCATGTGTGGGTTGTTGTATAATTCTCCAATGACCTTGTAGGACTCCGAAAGCTCGTTTTATATCTTTTCTTGAACTTCCTTGAACTCTTTTAAACTTCATTGTTTTTTCATCTCTTGCAACAGAATATGTTTTGACAAACGTAGACCACTCAGGATAAATTTCATCGGCTAAATAGTAGCCTTTGTTGTATGTTTTTCCATTTACTACAAACGGAGCCACATGAACTTTATCGCCAAGAAATTCGTCAAATACCGGTGAACCATATAAAACATTGAGGTCGTTGTTTGACCTCGGAACATCAAAATATGCATGCCAAATCCACAAAGTATAATCCGTGATAAGGATTTAAAACGTACACTTTTAAGGGGTCATTTAAGCCCTTAATTGACCACTTTTATATCCGTTACTGCTTAATTTCGTTCCCTTTCACTTTTTAGGTCTCTTGGAAGCAAAATGTTGGAATGAAGCACATTTGGACGAAAAGGAGTGAATACATGAAGAAAATGGCAAAGTCAAGATCGAAGCTGCTCAAATTGAACCTGACGGCGTCCCAATCAAAGGGCGACGCCGTCCCTCTATACAGACTTGATAAAAACATGCACCAGACGGCTCAGTGGAATTTTTGTTCGTACAACCTGACGGCGTCAGGCTTTGAAGAAGAAGGGCATCACTCAGACTTTTCATCTCAGATGGCCCAGATCCATAACCAAGACGACGTCCCAACTGAAGACTGACGGCGTCACAACTCTAAGGTGACGCCGTCCCATCGATGACTTGGCCAAGACGAAAACCCTAATGACGGCGAGCTGACGGCGTCCCACCTATAAGGTGACGCCGTCGCAAGTGTAAATCTATATATAGAATTCGATTTTTCTGCATTTAGGGAGGTAGACTTTTGGAGTAAAAACCCTAAACGTTTGTAGTCCGACTTGGACAGTATCTTAGGGACCCAAACCCTATTTTACACATCAAGATAAGTGTTTTAATCCAAAGTATCATTATGTCTTCCATTGATTGTGTGTATGCTTGCTTGTTTAACATGTCTAGCTAAATTCCTTGTGTGTTTGCTTAGATCTATGAAACCTAGTTATTGATTATTGTTAGGTTGTTTCTTATCTTAATTGTAATTGGCTTAGGAGTGCAACTAGGCTTTCGTTGTGTTTAATGCTTGAGTATTCTTTGTGATTGTGAGGCTTATGAATGAAATAGTTTAAGGACTTGCGGATTTCGTAGGCTAAACCCAAAGGTAACCTCAAAGTGTTAGGGCATACGCATTCCCTACGACCTTAGGAACACAACGCGTTAAGATAAGGTGTGACAATTCAACCGACCAATAAAAGATAACTAGGGAGTAATAGTATCTAGGTAAACACATTTTTAATCATCATACGAGCACACATCAAATAGACATAGCTACCCGTAGTATTAGATAATTAGATGGTAGAAGTAATCGGTAGAAGTACCACCCCCCAAACCAATTGCCCCGAGATTTTACCTTAGCTTTATAAAAAAACAATAAAAGATAAAAAAAAGAATCATCCTCAACTCTCACCTTAGCGTAATACATTTCTTGCTAGCATTTCTATTCACCTAGAGAACGATATCAATCCCCGAGGCTTACCCAATACTACAATACAATGATTAGGTTCACTGCCTAGGTGGTTGAAAAACTTGCTCGAAGAAAAGGAAGTTCCTTTGACCCCGAACGCGCTTCGTACGCGCATCAAGTTTTTAGCGCCGCTGCCAGGGAATAGAATAGCTAGTTGGATTTTTATCTCGTTTAGGTTCCCTTGCTTGATTCCTGTAAAGTAAGATTTTTTCTCATTTTTAGATTCCTTGTAGTCTATCCCCCTTCTTTGTGACTTTCTTCGTAGCCCATCACTTTTCATCATAAAAGGTGATAACCCACCAAACAACAACCCACCACCACATCAACCACTTCCCATCGACCCACCACCAATTGACCCGCCAAGAGGCCGTACTCTTGGTGAATACTCTAGACCGAGCCACCAAGGCTATAGGAACACCATTGAGCTCCCCGATCAAGCTCAAACTACGGCCCTGCGATCCGACACAATTCGGTTGGTGCAAAACGGATATGTATTCCATGGACTTCGTTCCGAAGATCCTATACAACATCTCAAGGAATTCCTTAAAATCGTTGATTCCATCGACCTTGACGCTACCACACGGGAGACCACGCGTTTGCGTCTCTTCCAATTCTCTCTACGGGACCAAGCTAGTAATTGGCTTGAGCGACTTCCCGCCGGATCCATCTCAAGTTGGGATGATCTCACCACTCGTTTCCTCGCCCAATTTTTCCTACCGGGGAGAACTACCAAACTTAGGAATGACATCTTGATGTTCCAACAACGTCAAGGCGAAACTCTCTACGAGGCGTGGACTCGATTCAAGGACTTGCTCCATAAAGTCCCTCATCACGGCATCGATCTTTGGCTTCAAGTCCAAATCTTTTACGATCATGCCAACTTCCTCACCAAGCGATCCATTGACCGAGCAGCCGGTGGAAGGCTCAACAATCTCAACGCGGAAGAATCATGGGATATCATAGAAGAGCTTGCCGGTCAAAGCTACGAAGATTGGAGTGAATCTCATGAAACCCCCATAAGAACGGTAAATTCCATATCAATACCTCATGAGTCTTCCAACATTACCGAAGAGCAAGTCAGTGCTCTTGAGAAAAGGATTGACTATCTAATTGAGAAGCAAAAGAAAGCACATGAACCAACCTATCAAGCAACGGTTAATTTCACTGACTCCGCCAAGCACCCAACACCTCTCTCTGAATCACCTAGCCATGAACAAAATCCCAATTCTATACGACGCTTCCGATCTACCTCTCCAATTCCACTCTCACCAAGCTTCAAAACACAAATGAGAGACTACATGGCAGCCCATTCGGAATGATTAGCCATATTTAAAGAATAGGTTTATAGGCAAAGGGAAGAAATGTAGGCAAAAATGGCGGAGATGATGAGCTTGGTGAAAGAGTACACTAAGATGAAGGTTCCTGAGAAGGTGTTAGTGAGAAACGATGACCACGCTTCCCCCACTTTGTTAGTTAACGCCATTTCAATTGTTTTCGATGAGGGTGGAGTAGTTGAGAAGAAGGAGACTGAGAGCAGCAAGAATAGTAAGGACAAGGATGAGGCTCAGACTGATGATGAACCCAAAATCATTAAACACTACCTTAAGCATGAGATCAATAAGAAAACAATTGTTAACCAAGTGAACAACTTTAGGTACAATGATGTTCTTAGGAAAGCCCTTTTAGGTGAAATAAAAGAAGAAGAATATGACACCATGCCTATGGGACCTATGTATGATTTGATTCTGAGAAAACCAGTAACTAAGAAACAAGAGATTTCTGGGAACTTCATAATACCATGTAGCATTGGTGACTTAGAGAATATAAATGCCTTAGCCGATCAGGGATCCGATGTAAACATAATGCCACTATCAGTCTATAATAAGTTGACTAAGGAGGAACCAACCAAGACCAATCTTAGACTTTCCTTAGCAAATCATTCATATGTTTATCCCATAGGAATAGCAGAAGATGTCTTAATTGAGGTTGCAAACATTGTCTATCCGGTGGACTTCGCAATCGTAGACATTGAGAAAGATAAACACATGCCATTAATCCTTGGAACACCTTTCCTGGCCACCGCCAAGGCAACCATCAAATGCGGTGAGGGTGTCATGATACTCAAAAGTGGCAAATGAAAAGTTAGGATACCTATTGTTCCGAGATATCCTTTGAAGATTATGGAGAAGATAAAGAATAAGAATTCGCAGGTCTCCAATAATGCTGTTAAGAAGAAAATTGTTGAATGGGAAAAAGGGATTAGAGATTTCATGAGTCAGGGGATGGATTTGAAATTGTGGAAACGTGATAAAAAAATGGCCCAACTACACCAAGGAACCACTCCCTCAAAAGAACCCTAAAGAATTTTTGAAAGGAGACAAGGTGCTTTTGTATAGATCAAAATTAAAAGCATTAAGAGGAAGGAATAGGCCAAAATGGTTTGGACCCTATACGGTGAAAGAGACTAATTTAAAAAGTGAAACCATTATCATATTAGACGAATATGGGAGGGAGTTCACGGTAAGCATACAACGTGTACAACCCTATAATGAACGCTTATTAAGTGAAAAAGATGACGGAAAGGAAGTCACGTAGGAGTACGACTTCGAGTCTAGCTACAAGACTCATAAATAAAGAAAAGCGCTTCGTGGGAGGCAACCCTGCTTAATTGTTTGCTTGTTTGCGTGTCATATATCTTTTTCATTGTTGTTTGTTCTCATGTTTGATTGTGTGAAAATGTTTTATTTTGTCTTTAACCTCGTATTAATTACATATAAAGGTATTTTACAAAAAGATAAGTGTAGGGAAGATTACATACGTTATTGAAGAACGTGAACATGAGAATTACAATTAGTGAAATTGATATATATATGTGTTTGTTAGAGTCAAATTCTTGTATCGAGTCATAATGGATGTATTGTAGGAGTTTTTCCAGGTTTAAAAATGTAATTTTTCCAAAAAAAACGTAGCAGACCAGTTTTTGTCATGACAACCTGACGGCGTCAGGATTAAAGCCTGACGACGTCAGGTCAAGCAGAAACAGCTTATACAATTTTTTCGTTTTCTGTGCTACTTATAAATTTTTGGAAATTCTCAGGTCTTAATTTTCCAGAAAAACTGCAAACATCCATTCCACAAACATTATATCCTAGTGTAGTTGTGTCATATATAGTATTACCGTCGATTTTACGTGAAGGTTTCGTTTGTTTTCTTAAGTGTGCAGGTTATATTTGGCAAGAAGAAGAAACACAACATTGGATGGAGCTTATCACGTATGCATTCTTCTTGAAAAACGAATTTAACCGCAACTTCACACGGATCCTACCGAGCTAATCAGGGGAGTACTAGTTTCTTTCTCTTTTACTTACCTTCCTTTATCATAACTTTGATACTTTCGGGGAACATTGGGGACAATGTTCAGTTTAAGTGTAGGGAGGGAGAATAAAACGGGAACTTAGAAACTATTCTTATCCTTGATCATTTGTCTTGTCCTTGGTCATGTGTGTAATAAACTATAAGAAATATTTGTTAGGGCAATTTTACCACCAAATTTAAAAAAATTTATGACATGTACGAGCTAAAACTTTAGTCTTAATAAAGCGTCTCATGGATATGAGTTATATGACTAGCACAAAAACCGTTTACCACTCAAATTCCACCCAAAAAATGTAAGGTTCGCCCCTAGATCTTTAGGAATAAAAGCATTCACCTTTAATGCTTAGAGAGTGTACCGGTAGTATAATAGATTCTAGAACTTGTTTTGTGATGCATTTCGAGATCGCTAGTAAGACTACACTTGTGTAGTTAGGAATAACTAAGTGATAAGAGGCATTAGGATAACCCTTGTTTGAAACATGTATTATAATTACTTCTTCCACATCGGTCGAGTAATTACCCCATACCCTTGCAATGTACTCATCTTTAGTACACGATACCCCTAGTTAACCCCTCATAGCCTATCCTTTTCGCGGTTCTCATGATGTTTCGGTTTTCCGGAATATCAATGAAGAGCATTGTTTACAATCCACCCCCAAAATGTACACCCAAATCGCCTTAGCCTACCTTGTATGCACTCACCTTTAGTGCATTATTGTTATAATTACTAAACCCTTAGTTCAAATATCTAGTTACTTGCATGGTTGCTAAGTCGAGTCATATCTTTTGTACACAGTTTTTGGATGATTGGGACTCATGGGTAAAGTAATAATTTATGGAGTGATGGGAAGGAACGATAAATTCAAATTGCCTTTGTCTACGTAATTAAATACTCCAAGTGTTTTTGATCTTTTCAAATCGGGTCAATTAGTGTTAGAGAAATAAAAACTCAAGTGTAGGGATGCTCCTATAAATCTCTTATATTTTGATGTTATTGCAGAGGATGGTAGAGTAACAATGTATGCAAAAAAAAAAAAATACGGGCTACCATCCTACATCTATATTTATGTTTATATTTATGTTTGTTTGTTTCAAGTTATCTAGAGTTTAGTGACTCGAGTCTTGGCTTAGCAACGCCATGCTTTTCATGCTTGTAACATAAGAATTTTGACTTGCCACCACTAAATATCGCCTATCCAACAAAACCCTTTGTTTCCCTACCGTAAGTCTAACGTTACAACCCTTGCAAAGACCTCTTAGAGAGTTGTTCCTAGGTGCTTACGCCAAATCGGTGGAGGTTTGATCTAGTCTCAAGCCTATGGTAATTTATGTACTATGCTAGGTAATGAGTGTTTAACTTCCATTTTGATTTATTATATTTCATATAAACCCGAGAGATAAGAGAATCCAAACACCCCTTGTGAGGTGCTAGTATATAATTTCCGTGCTTGTTATGACTATTGCGGAGCTTTTACTTGTTGTGAATTATTTTAAACCTATGCTTCATGCCCCCAACTTATAAATTGATTAGCTGAAAGCACATTTGCTCGAGGACAAACAAATACCAAGTGTAGAGATATTTGATAAGGATTTAAAATGTACACTTTTAAAGGGACATTTAAGCCCTTAATCGACCACTTTTATATCCGTTACTGCTTAATTTCGTTCCTTTTCACTTTTTAGGTCTCTTGGAAGCAAAATGCTGGAATGAAGCACATTTGGACGAAAAGGAGTGAATACATGAAGAAAATGACAAAGTCAAGATCGAAGCCACTCAAGCTGCTCAAATTGAACCTGACGACGTCCCAATCAAAGGACGACGTCGTCCCTCTATACAGACTTGATAAAAACATGCACCAGACGGCTCAGTGGAATTTTTGTTCGTACAACCTGATGGCGCCAGGCTTTGAAGAGAAGGGCGTCACTCAGAGTTTTCATCTCAGACGGCTCAGATCCAGAACCAAGACGACGTCCCAACTGAAGACTGACGGCGTTACAACTCTAAGGTGACGCTGTCCCATCGATGACTTGGCCAAGACGAAAACCCTAATGACGGCGAGCTGACGGCGTCCCACCTATAAGGTGACGCCGTCGCAAGTGTAAATCTATATATAGAATTCGATTTTTCTGCAATTAGGGAGGTAGACTTTTGGAGTAAAAACCCTAAACGTTTGTAGTCCGACTTGGACAGTATCTTAGGGTCCCAAACCCTATTTTACACATCAAGATAAGTGTTTAAATCCAAAGTATCATTATGTCTTCCATTAATTGTGTGTATGCTTGCTTGTTTAACATGTCTAGCTAAATTTCTTGTGTGTTTGCTTAGATCTATGAAACCTAGTTATTGATTATTGTTAGGTTGTTTCTTATCTTAATTGTATTGGCTTAGGAGTGCAACTTGGCTTTCGTTGTGTTTAATGCTTGAGTATTCTTTGTGAATGTGAGACTTATGAATGAAATAGTCTAAGGACTTGCGGATTTCGTAGGCTAAACCCAAAGGTAACCTCAAAGAGTTAGGGCATACGCATTCCCTATGACCTTAGGAACACAACGCGTTAAGATAAGGTGTGACAATTCAACCGACCAATAAAAGATAACTAAGGAGTAATAATATGTAGGTAAACACATTTTTAATCATCATACGAGCACACATCAAATAGACATAGCTACCCGTAGTATTAGATAATTAGATAGTAGAAGTAATCGGTAGAAGTACCACCCCCCAAACCAATTGCCCCGAGATTTTACCTTAGCTTTATAAAAAATAATAAAAGATAAAAAAGAATCATCCTCAACCCTCACCTTAGCGTAATACATTTCTTGCTAGCATTCCTATTCCCCTAGAGAACGATATCAATCCCCTAGGCTTACCCAGTAACACTACAACGATTTGGTTCATTGCCTAAGTGGTTGAAAAACTTGCTCGAAGAAAAGGAAGTTCCTTTGACCCCGAACGCGCTTCGTACGCGCATCAATCCGCTACGACTTCTAGCATTAGAGTCGGGTATTTATGATCACGTCTTTTGAATTGAGCATGTAAGGATTTTGGAAAATTTCTCCGATCCCAATGCATACAATCAATACTTACGAGCATTCCTGGGAGTCCTTGTTCTTTTTCGTGCAATGCATATATTTTTTCGATATCATCTGAATTTGGCTTTCTTGAAAACTCTTCTACGTATAAAATATATCTGCATTTAGTGAAGTTTGGTAAACACTCACGTGAACAACGTTCACCAATTTGCAAGTACTTGTCAAATGCATCGGGTGTTGAACCATATGCCAATTGGCGTATGGGTGGATGTGCATTTCATGATAGGACTAATACTTGGCCGACCTGTAAAATCCGTTCGTTTTTTTTAAAAAAAAGGAAAGTATTCGAGAAGAGGGTCATCATTGCAATTAGTAATATCATTGGCAATTTGTTTAAAAAGTTTAGAACTCATATGATACCTTCGACTAAAATTCCTTTCCGAGTGTTTAGGAGGATTGTTCTCGTCCCCAAAAAAGTCGTCCAATAGCCGTTCTTCTACCTCTTCTCGTTCACATGGTATGTATGTCATAGTATTACGACCCGAACCCCGAACTCGAACTCCCGGCTTCTTGATTACACAAAGCTAAAAATTGTTAATAAGCTTCGAAACCCCGCATATACCACTCCGCTTCGTCTTGAAAATAAATATCGTAATGATCATAATTGTTGGGATCATAGTTGGGACCATCGTTGTTGGGATTCATAGTGGTTATTGATGAAAAAAGGGTAAAAATTTCAACGGTTACCTTTAACTTTCACCCATTTTTAGCAGTACATTTTCAAAAAAATAAAAATAAAAAAATTGATTTGGCGAGCTGGTGGTCACGACGCCAAAATCCAACAACTCAGCTTCGATGTAGTGTCTCACGCCATAAAATGGCGCGAAAGTGATGGCATGAGGCATCCGCCCTTTTACTGAGCACTCTAAGTCAACTAGTGAAACATTGCAGGAGTATTTGATAAGAGAAATGATACATGAACCTAAACTTAGACCTAAAACCAAGTGTCAGCATCGCAGGCAGAGGCTCACTTATTTTACAATCCGTCAGTATGATGCCAAGTGGTTTTAGGTATAAGTTTAAGTACATGTATCATTTCTCATTTGATAAATCTACTTTTTATTTTTTTTAATGAGAAATGATACATTGACCTAAACTTAAATTTAAAATCACTTGCCATCATCTTGATGAGTTGTAAAATAAATGGGTCCTTATCTGCATCCATCAATATACTAACATTTGTTTTTAGGTTTAAATTTAGGGTTAAGTTTAAGTCCACGTGTCATTTTTGTTTTTTAATCTTTATTACGTGTCTTTGTTTTACACAGAAGACATAATGTGAATATTAAAAACACGGAAAACATTGGTGGGTGTGACGAATGCTAACAAACCAATCATATTTTATTCATAATTATATAAAAGATTCCAAAGTTGCTAAATTTTCACACACACCTATTTTCAGTTATAAAAAAGTCAACAAGATCCATTTCAAAGTCTTCTAGTTCTGTGTCTTTGTTTTAAACTGGTGATTATTTATTGAGGTAATATTCAAGAATCTTTTGTTCCTTGATTATTTTCAAGTAAAGTTTATTTTTTGATGATTGTTTTGTGGAGTTGTGTATATGTGGGTGCTCATCTTTATTGCATAAAGTTATCATTTTTAATATGTTTTGGATTGTTGAATTGGGTTTCTAGTATTGGATAACTTGGTATATGAACCTGATGATTGCTGTAATGTTGTTGATGCTTGTTCTATGATATATAAGTGAAATTAAATTAGTTGTTTTAGTGAAGGTTGTTTTCTTTAATTGCATAGAGATTCCATTTTGTATTTTTGCTGTTGTTATGCTCTTCTGCTATGAAATAAGTGAGAAATATGATTTGTTCATTCAATGATATATGAAGATGGTTTGTTAATGTTTTGTAGGATTAAAAGATGTATCTATTTGGGTGGTGTCCTTTACTGTATAAAGCTTTTATTTTTAATTTGGCTTTTTTGTGTTAAACTGCCTTTTTGTTATGCTTTTGTGATTTGTGTAAATGAAGATGGTGATTTATGGGTAGCAAAAGCTTCAAGGTTGGTGGAATAGCTAATACAAGTGTTGGTGACTCAATGCCTAGCTTTGTGTCTAATTCAAAGTAATTTCTTCTCTTTATGATTGTAATGTTTGTAAAAGTTTTTTATTTATTTATTTATTTATTTATTTATTATTATTTTTTTTTTTTTGTGTTTCTTTGTTAAAATGAAATTGAAATTAAACCTAAATATTAAGAGTCAAAAACCTTGATTTACTAGTTTAATAGCCTTTCTTTCCTCCTTTTAAAACTATGTCTTGTTCAATCGCAGGATGGAACTAGTGTATTAAATTATAGTTTATTATTTAGTTGAGGGGTGTTTGGTAAATAAACTTATTGTGGTTATGATATTTTGGTTGTTTAGGGTCAAAATAAATACCTTAACCAAAGCATGTAAGAAGTTATTTTAAGAAATCTCAGTATTGAGATAAAGATGTAAAATGCCTACCTTTCCATAGCTGTAATAACTGATAAGTTTGAGTTGATTTGGCTCTTGAATATCATTAGCATAACGTGTTGTTCTGGTTTCAAATTGTCTGTTTGATCTATGAACAAAATCTTGTTATTTTGTTTTACCTGCACATTTGTGACAAATTTAGTGTCTGGTACTTTTGCTAGGAGTTTGTTTACCATATGGCCGATTTGAATGTGCTTTTTTATTATCTTATGATTACTTGCTTCTAATCAGTGGTACACAGGGGAACGCTGGTCAATCCTCCCAAGTTTCTAATATTGGGGCACCGGAGCAGTCTCTTGGATTCCGCGGAGGAGGTAATTATGGTGTTAATCGAGCTTTGTTGTGTTATTTTGATCTTGAAATGATATTACTTTCATATGTTTTGAGGTTACAGTTCATATGCTACAAACTAGAAAGAGTATATCTCGCATTACTATTGGGCCCATATTATCAAAATAAGAAACCGTCAACACTGCACCATACATAATGCATTTGGGATTTACCTTTTGTGATAGTCAAACATAGTCCACTTACCTTCCTTTGTCTAGCTTTACACAGAGAAGTGGTTTTACCTTGCAATTCCAGATATTCTTTCTGTTGTTTCAAAATGGTAATGTTTTTATCTGTTGGGATGTCGAATAAAAACTTAAAACGAACCTCGTCAGAAACAATTTGAATTTGAAGTGACCTCTTTGTCCTCATAATCTTCATGGAAATGGCTGTGGTTCATTGTTGAATAAAATTAATGGGTAGCTATAATGATAATAAACGCTAAGGGCTATGCCGTCCGGTTCTCCCCTATATTTGCAAGTATTTGTTAAAACGCACTAAAAAAGAGTTAGGGGTAATAACACGGGTTCACATGCTGCTTGATGCCCTAAATTACTGGAGAAAGAGTCTTAAGGTACCTTAGTTGTTATCAGTAGAAAGGACCCTCAATTGCTATAACTATAGTGAAAAGATGTCAAATAATGACAAAATATCAGAAATCCTTTGGGAAAATTGATATCATTAATGATAATTACTGTACTATTTTGTGAAGATCACAATGGGCAAATAGCCAAATAGCCAGTTTAGCTAAGAATTTGTACTAAAGAAAACATTGTTCTGAATTCATGGCATCCCAAAACAGTGTTTGTTGCAATACTTTTGTGACGAGTGGAGTATCACATAATGTTTCTAGTTATTTTATAGGTATTTTTGAATCAGTTATTTGGGGATTATCATAAATATTTTCCCTCTTACCAATGGTTTATTGTGTTTTTGCTGTTCAGTGTACAGCTCCACATCCTTGATCAACCAAACAGTGCAACCTGATCTCCAGTTTGGTACATATGAGAAGGTGATTTTGATGTTTCAACCCCATGATTCATTTTATATATGGCTTTATCTGAGCGGCTGTCATTTCTGGTGTTTCAGATGTTACAAGGACAAAATAGATCTCAACTGACTCAAGTTTCTAATTCCGGCTCTAACCGTGAAGCATGGTTAGAATCTAATATGGGAGATGGAAGCCCGCATACCGATACTTCTACTGAGATGGACCCCGATGACCGGAATCAAAGAGTAAATATGAAAGACTCGGTTTCAAATAACTTTAGTGTCTCTTTTGCTGTCTGTGAGAGACACGACAAACAAAACTTGATTTTGATTTTGATTTTTGGATGTTTCTTATCTTGTTTGCAGTTTGATGTCGTTCCATCCAATCCTTTTCTGGCTTCTGGTTCTGGTGGCCAACAAGAAAAATTTCCAGAACAAAAGGTAACTTTAGTGTTATTAGGTCAAGTATGTTTTTTTTACTGAGTTCTATTATCTTTTTCTGATTATTATTTATTGAAATTTAGACGTTACGACGACTTGCTCAGAATCGGGAGGCAGCAAGAAAAAGCCGGCTAAGGAAAAAGGTAAAAGATTTACGAGTGATTATTTAGAGGTGGTCCTTTTAAACTAGAGGTTGGAAATTTAATCGATTTATTTATTAATGGGTCGATTCGGGTTATACTTCAGCTCTAACGCGTCAAATGGGTAAAATACGAGAAAAGGTTAGCTAAAAGGGAAACAGATCTAACGGGTCAAAAGTTTCCAAATGTATATATTTAAAGCATCGAACCTCCTAATTTATTGTATTCTAAAAATTATTCTCTTGTGAGTATAATTGCATAAAGTTCGCACTCACATTCGACAATACTTCTATTTATAATAAGTCACTTTTTTGGATAACAAGTGTTTCGGGTCAACACAATCTGACCCATTTCAGCATGTATGACAAAGTTCCTAGCTTGACACAAATCAAAACCTGCCTATACTGGGGACCTCTATTGTGTAGGTGGTTTGTGTATCACATGCATACCCTGAAAAACAGACTTTGTAGTAAAAATTCTAAAAAAATAGGTAATGTCATGTGTCCGCTGAAAAAAGTTGTTATGGTAGGTCACACCTGTTGAAAAGCATGTATAGTGATAAGTTTACTAGCAGCCATAAACTAGTTGACTGAAGGTGAATCACCAAAAATCATAGTGAGAAGACAAATGATACCTTAATTTAAGCTCAAATACTTTTCATTTTCATGTTTACCCTGTAGGCATATGTGCAACAATTGGAGAATAGTCGGCTGAAGCTAACCCAACTTGAGCAGGAGGTCCAGCGAGCTCGAAAGCAGGTTTAATTACAATGAGTCTCTAGCTTTTGCGTTATATGTGTGGCTAAGAACAGTATTTCTCTTGCTATATTGGAATTATTACTGAATTTGAACTTAGTTCATTTACTTTTTGTAGGGCGTTGTAATTTCAAATTCTGGTGATCAGTCTCAACCAAACGGCGGGAATGGTATGTATTAATTTATGTCATACTTGGGTTTTTGTTGATTAAACATACTCGAAAAGCATCGTTTTATCTTTAAAAAAAGAACCGGAACTGTCCATAAACGATCCTGGTTTGTTCTTTATGTTTTTTTGTTTTGACCGAGTTTTTATCATCCCTAAAAATGGCAACGCAATTTCTCTGAAACGTAGAGTCATAATTTCCTACTTGCCTATGATCAACATTATCGCTTACTATTGCTATCGATATTGGTACACGATTTAATTATAGTCCTTAATTAAGGGAACTAGTCAAATAACAGGAAATTTGTCTTATTGTCAAACACCTTCATGAAAGATTTTGACTTGCTTTTTCTATAACTAAACCTATAAATATGTTTAAAGATTTCCCTATCGTACAAGTGAAACATAATAAAGAAGCACAGTTATCGAAATTAATGTTGTGACTTATGTCCCATTGAATATTACCATACGTATACACAGCGAATCATACAATTACAGTCACTCACACATGTATGTATACTAGGAATAAAAACATATAGAAACCTATGAGACAGTGTAGCATATAATGAACTTTAAGTAACGGGTCATTATGGAACATAATTGTTCATATGACGACAAAAGTTCACAAAAGATGCAAAAACCGATGGCTTTAGCATATTCATAATCTTTGACTTAAATCATTTCAAGAAATGCTAATCCAAAGCTAAATGCATGTTAAGGTTCATGTGTCATGTATGTAAGCCACGAAAGCTGAAATTCTTAATTAATTTAGTTTCTGTCATTCTCAATTGTTTGTTGATCTAGGCTTATTTGATCATTGACTGGATTATATTGTTGACCATTCTACAGGCTCCTTGGCATTTGTTGCTGAATATTCTCGTTGGCTGGAAGAGCAAAGCAAGCATATAAGTGAGCTCAGGACAGCAGTTACCTCACATCAAAGTGATACTGAGCTTAAGAAAATAGTTGAAAAGGCTTCCTCACATTTCAACGACATTTTTAGGCTTAAAAGAACTGCAGCAAAGGCTGATGTTTTCCATATCATTTACGGGATGTGGACATCACCGGCAGAACGCTGTTTTTTGTGGATTGGTGGCTTTCGTTCCTCTGAACTACTCAAGGCAAGCATTCCACCCTCGTGCTACCATCACAAATACTGGATTCACTTCTACACATTCTTCTTGGCATATTCATGCACTTAGAAGTGCGAGGAACAGTGAGCTACATTTTGCTAACTGTGTGAAAAACTTTACAGCAACAAGTTGCTTATATATCTCCTCACGTTAAAATTGTGGAGATAAGGGTTAAAACTTCAGACTTAAAAATGGAGGTGGCAATTTTGACCCACTTACGTATCCATGTATATATCATTTTAATCTCAAATCATATTATCATTCAAATAATACATACATATCCATGTATACCTTTTTTTAGTGGGCTGTTTATTTATAATCTTTGTTGGTTCTTAATTCTACTCATGTATGAGCGTGGATATTTTATATACTTTATGAGTTCACCCTTTTTTTTTATCACTTTTTATTTTATTTTTTTTGCATTTCCATGCAGCACATGTATAATTTATATGCTTTAATATCTGCCTTCTACTTTCTCTCTAGTATTCCTCCCTTTAAAAAGATGAATGTTGATGCAGCTTCTTGTGAGCCACTTGGAGCCATTAACAGAACAGCAGTTGGCAAGCATCGATCATTTACAGCAAACTTCACTGCAAGCAGAAGAAGCTCTGTCACAAGGAATGGATGCATTGCAGCACTCTTTGGCGGAGACATTGGCCAGTGATGCACCTGTGGTCCCAGCTGGATCATCGGGTATGGCTAACTACATGGGTCAAATGGCAATGGCCATGGGGAAGTTGGGCTCACTTGAAAATTTTCTTCGCCAGGTAAATCCTCTTTTTTTTAGCTATATTCCTATAATAAAGCTCAATTTAAAAGAGTCTTTAGAACTCTAGATCTGCTCGATAGTGATTCATTAAATATCCAATAATTGGTATCTGATAGTAAGCTAATTAAGTGGTATGAAAGTTAATGTAGATACAACAAGCAAAAAAGACATTTTGGGAAGAAAGGAAAGACATTTTGTGAAATGTAGAGTATTAGTTTCTTAAATTAGGTTAAAGAAAGGATAACTAATTTATTTAGTTTAGCTTTAGATGATATGTTGTTTCGCAGTAGGAAACTAATATTCCAAAACTGATATTTTGATCTATGCATAATCCCGTAACTGTATAAGTAGCGAAACAAAAATTTCAAACACCCCCTTTTCTGTCAGAAGGATGTGTCTTCTCTTTTTTTTTTTGAAAAAGAGACCTCAAAAGAGACTTGCTTACCATCAGAATTTGGAAATTTATTACAATTTCATTCTTTCAAAGTTCTAATTTTCATGCGAAGTATTAACAAGATACTTATGTTATTCTGTTATTTATTTTATGGGCAAATGACAAAAAAATGCATCGAACTTGACACTTTTTATGATTGTGTGTAGCCAACTATTTTTTTTCTTATTGTGTGTACTGAACTTTCAAAATTCGCTTATTGTGTGTATTTTGTGACCATTTTACCCTTAATTTTTTCAAATTTCGAAGGGTAAAATGGTCATTTTACTTGGCAGAATAGTCACAAGATACACATAATGATCGCAATTTGAAAGTTCAGTACATACAATAAGAAAAAAAATAGTTGGCTACACACAATCATATAAAGTGTCAAGTTCGATGCATTTTTTTGTCATTTGCCCTTTATTTTATTAACAAGCTACTTATTCTAATTTTATTCTCTTTGGTAATTCTGTTACTACAACTTTGGATATCGTAACAACCCATTTTAGAAATTCGGGACACACACTGAATGTTCTGTACTACTGTTAGATTTAATAATATTGGCGTGCTAAATTTATTCACATAATGTACCTCACCATTGACTTAATGTCTATGGCAAATGCAGGCTGATCACTTGCGAGAAAAGACCTTACAGCAAATGCATTTAATACTTACAACCCGCCAATCAGCACGTGCTCTGCTTGCGATCAATGACTACTTCTCTCGGCTTCGGGCACTTAGTACTCTTTGGCTTGCTCGCCCACAAGAGTAAGATATATGCGTCTTTCCGTAGCATGGTTGGAGCTAGAAAAAAGTTGATGTATAAGTATTCAGAATGTAATTTGATGTACAGTAGATGTTGTAACTTTAATTTGCAGTGTGGATGTTAAAATAGGTGCAGCAATATTCTCTTAGTATTGATCAAGTAGGAGTAGCTAGAAAATAAAGTGGATTGTTTTGTGATTATAAAGAAACATACTTGATGTTGATCTTTACAAACATAGGATTGTGAGTTCATGTATTTTGAAAGAGATCAGTAATCAGTTTGCTTTATGAATGATAAGAAGTCATTCCTATGTTTTGGGTGTTCAGTACCACATGTTGCAATGTTTGGCATACATTAATTCAAGGGTGTTCGCATAACAAACTAGCAATTGTAGTAACTTACTACGATTACTAGTTTGTAGAGGTGGAAATGAGCCGAGCTCGAGCTCGTTTTAAGCCTCACATTCTGAGCTCAAGCTCGGTTCGTGAAAATTTTCATAAGCTCGAGCTCGACTGACTTATATAAAATGTTGAAGGAAATAAAGCTTAAATGTAATTCGGTTCATTAATCACATTATGCTCAAGTTCGTTTATTTTTTTTAAGCTCGTTTATACATAGTTATTTGTATTGACACTATTTATAAGCCTATTTTTCAACTCTTGTTTTCTAGGAATCAAACTCGTCCTAATGTAATAAATTACTAGTTAATATCTCTCATATCACTTGAATGTCTATATTATGTAATACGTATGTGATATTCCATTTTTTGTCTAGTGGTAACAACATCAAAACTGGCTAAGCTTCAACATGCAGCACAAAACCTGACCAATGGCAGCACTTTTACTATTTACATGACTCAATCTTGTTATCGTCTCAGCAATCACTCCCGTCTATCATTTTCTCTGCTTTCACCCCTATTGGGTGAGCCTATTATCTTTACATTTCCTTTATACCTTCATCTTCTATAAACCAAGTTGGCCTTGCGTTTCTTCTTCTTTGTGTATATCGATTTCATCTTTGCTTCTTTTCTACACTTGAGCTACACACTGGGCCTGCCTGCTTTGACCTTACACTAACAACATATGATAATGATCCAAATTTTGGGTAGCAGTGTAGCAAAATGTAGAAAAGAACTAATATCCAATATATAAACATCCACACGGACGAAGCGAAAATCTAGCCTACTTGAAAGAGGCATACTCTAGACGGTTAGAAGGATGAACGTGTGTTCATTATCCAATAATAATATCTCCTTAGAGGGGAAAATAATTATCTTTCCTCACTTTCTCATGATGCCAATAAGAAAATATTCTGAACCCTTTGCTACAGGATTTTCTTTGTTTTTTATAAGTTATTATTTGTGTTTGTATTGTATATGTAAAATCAGTGTTCGGTATTCATACTTGTTGGGATTTATTAACCTACTTAGCCAAGTAACGTAAACGAGTACGCAGCGAAATTTGATTTAGTAATTGCAATTAGGTAAACACGTATTTAATAAACAATAACGAATAAAAGGTAAATAAAAAACTAACATTTGGCGACAACTGCACGCAAGTAAACGAACAAAGAAACCAAAGAAACCCAAGTATCTAAAATAGATACCTCTACGAGTATGACACACAAACACTTAAACCAAGTACGTTCGATTAGAGCTAGTCGAGAACGTTTAAAGAATCAACCCCTTGAAATCACTTGAATACCACGAACAAGAAAACCCAAAGAACACGTCTTCTAACTTTCTGCCCGAGAATAAGCTTCTGTCCGAGAAGCTTTATGAACACCCGACATCGGACAAGTAATGTCCGAGATCCACCCTTCTTTGTCCGAGAAACAGTCAACGAGCAAAAACCAAAACCAAACTTCCTGCTACTGTTCGTACACCAGGAACTAGCAATAACTATAACTTTTAAACCTTTCTTGGATCTATATCGAAGCAAGTATAGTGAATCAAACCAAACAAACCCTAATCATTCTAAGTGGAAAACGATTAGGTATAATAGGGTTTAGGTGAATCGGTTTTGTAGATTTAGGGATAGTGTAAATCGCATGAATGGTTGTGAGGGTGTGTTTGTTTATATAGTGTCTTGATCGACTACAAGCTTGGGCTCTAGCTTGAGCTCCAAGCAATCAATCCAAACACCCCTTTCAACCCGATCGTGTACAAGGCCCAAGGCAACACTTAACCAACCCAAGTCTAGGAATAAAACTGTCCATGGGTCGTGTTTTATGGACCGGGTTTTCATGCATGCATAAAACGGGTATAACGTATTCAAATGATAAACGTTCGACACGTACTCTCGTGTTTAACGTGTGTGCCCCCATAGGCTCACACACTTCTAGTCGTTTACGTGTGGTTTTAACTCCCACAAACCAATAGCTCCCACTTGGGAGTTAGAGTGTCGATTGGCACACAAAACTAACGACGGAAACGCCTAGCAACGCTTTCATTCGCTTTTTAACTAAAAGTGTCTGAGATAATAGTTTCAAAAATTTCTTAGTAGCATGGTCATTTAATGTCTTGCTTTAATCATCCTTTGTTATAGATATCGTTAAACCATGGATATAGATCCGAACTCATTCCATATAGTTTAACCATTTAGAATCTCGTTATAGATTTTAATTCAGATATACCAAATGTAATCAATAATCATCTTGCATTACCCTTTGGGTTTGGCCAAACAATTGTCTGATTAAATCTGGAGAGGCGCCATGGTATCATTCTACACACATCAAGTGGAGTAACAAATCCTTTATTGACTACAAGTGTTGTGGATGCTGCTTCACATCACTCTGAAATATAGCCTTTATAACTACTTTATTCAGATAGTGTTTTGCGTATGCTTACAAAAAATGATATCCACACATAACAGAATTTGCTTGTATCTCAAGTCTAAGGACGAAATTAACAAACCATTTTCAATATTTTACTTATGACAAGGATCCAAAAATAAATGTTTGAAAGTTGGGGTATCCAATATGCATCTCTAGTGAATACATGTGAGTTTGGTGGGAACAATCCAAATTCTTGTTAGAATATAACCAACACTCACATTTGCCTTACGTAACAATATTCCCATATTGTTAACCGAAAAAATGGACATATTTAGAATGATAAATCATTTCATGGATTAAACATGCAAATATGAAATAACAGATTATATGAATAAAATAACAAATACCTCTTATCTTTATTTATCAGAAAGTAATAGTAGTCTTACAATTCCAAATTATCCAAATACTAATTAACACACAGATTTACATGAGACTACAAGTAGGTATTAAATCTATACCTCTAGCCAATTTAGAATGCTTAGGATACGCTAAAGCTTTCGTAAATGGATCAGCTAGGTTGTCATCTGTGTGAACCTTTGATATCTTCATGTCACCCATTTCAATGGTCTCTCGAAGATAATGAACTTTAGCGCGATAATGTCTAGCACCTTTTGTGATTACGCTTTCATTAGCTATAGTAATGGCTCCAGTATTATCACAATACATAGTTATGGGTTCTTCAATTGTGGGAACAATGTTCAACCCAAATGTTAATACAAATAAGCCATAAAAACGTTTATTTATATTTTACGATCTTCTAATGTTTTGTCGATAACCAACGTAAAATCATTTTAACGAAAAAAATAAAATAAGTAAATAGTTTGAGTCAATAGTTTACTAACACGCTTACATTTTTCATATAAAACACTAAACAAGTAATAGTGCTTTTATGTTTTAGTAATGCATATGTATAACAACTAGTGTTTACATATTGGGTAGATATATACATAATTAATATGTATTGTAATGGGTAATACAATAGGTAGAAGTTTAAAGTATTTGACCCATTGACTAAATACATTGAATGTAGTTAGATAAAACCCAAAGTCCATGACCCATAACCATGGAGCATAACCCATAACCCATTGCATGACATCATGCATAAGTCATAAATGGACATTATCCATGACCCATGGAGCTAACCCATGACCCATGGACTAGATGCATTGCATCTAGTAGATACATTGTATCTACTTGGATACCCATGGTCCAAAGTCTAGGACCCATGACCCATGACCCATGACCCATGACCCAAAACCCATAGGCAAAGAGGAGCGCCCCACGGTTCCTCCATTTTACACTAGACGGATCCCTCAAGTAAGGGATTCGTGGGATCCGTGGGACAGTAGCACATTTTCCTTTATAAATAGTAAGCCATTTCTTAATTGTAACTTACCCCTTTCACATATATTTTCTCTTTGAGTTGTAAACTCTTTAACCACAGATCCAAGTGATCTTTGTATGTAGTTTTGTTTTTGTGTGATTCTCTAGGTTCCTCTTAAAGGCGAGATCACCACCTCTTTGAAGTCGAGCTAACTCAAGTCCATGAGTTGCCATGCTTTGTCATCATAAAGACTACCGAGGTTCTCTTGTTGATAGTTCTTTCTTTCTCCATAAAAGTGTTGTGTCAAAGGCATTAATGAATGATGCCGAAAGAGTCAAGACGAAGGCATTAGTGAAAGGTGCTTAACGTCCGTGTCAAAGGCATTAGTGAAGGATGCCAAAGGAGTCAAGATGAAGGCATTAGTGAAAGGTGCCAAACGTCCGTGTCAAGGGCATTAGTGAAGGGTGCCTAGAAGTCAAGTCAAGTGGCATTAGTGAAAGATGCCAAGGGTGTACAATCGATAAGGTGTATCGATGTACAAATAGAGATAGGGTGTATCCAAGGATATTGATATCCTTGATGATGTTGTAATAAGGAGTGGGTCTCCTTTGGGATAGGTGTTGTGTAGTGTTGGGTAGTAGTTCCTCTTTTATAATGGAACTCGGTATCTAGCCTTGTACCGGATAAAGTATAGGCGACGTTATGATAGGTGTGGTTCTACCTTGTGGAAGAACCCGGTGTCTAGCCTTGTACCGGAAAAAGAGTAGGCGACGTTGTGAAAACTTCTCCGCCATAAGGAGTTGGTGTCGTGTAGTGATTACGAACTCTCGAGTAGGTGACTCGGAGAGTGGAGTAGGGCAAGGAAGGTGTCCTTGTAGCCGAACCACTATAAATACTCGCGTTGTGGTTTTGTGCTTCTTACTCTTTATCTTAGCTTTTAGTTATCTATATGCTTGTCTATCAACATCCAACACACACATTCATATAGATTGACATAAGTCGATCTAAAATAGTTTAAAGCCAAGTTTTAATCGGTAAAACTATTCAACCCCCTTCTAGTTTTCCACGATTGGCATCAGAGCTTCGTTACCAAGTTTCTTAAAGTATGTTGTACTTTAAAAACTTGATACGATCTGTGTTTAATTGAAATCTACAAAGAAGGTATTTTATAAAAATAAAACAACATGTCTTAAAAACACTTTTGTAGGATGTTGATTAGATGACAATAATTTTTCTTTTTATTTATCTTACTAAATTGCACTAACATTCGTTGTCATTTTGCTTAGTTAAAATTAATACTTATCAAGCCATAGGAATTGCTTGGTAACAAGATTACCTTCCCTAAGAAGGTATCTTAATCACGAAGGAACCAGAGTTGTCTATTGACATTTTTCTTGTCATAAGAAAGACAATCATAAGTGCATTAGATGTATGACTTCCTACTTACCTCTAAATAACATTAGATTAAGAATAAGTATGCTTACATAGGAACGTATATGATTATTTGGTTCATACTCATATATTACGCGTAGCTTCGTTAGGAAACTCTTCTTGCATACGTGTTACTCTTCCGTCTATAGTCTAGGTTTATAAACTTGTGTCTTATTTTACTTAATCCAAAAATTAAATCTTTCTAATAATAAAACAAAACACAAATCTCAAAAATTCTTCCTTCCCCATAGATATCCCTTCCGATCGTCACACTCCACCAAACCCTCATTTTTCAAATCTTCCACTTTCAAAAATGACCTCTCATTCAAACTTCATCTTTCTTCTTATCTCATCTCATCTCAAATCAAAACCAAGGAAGAATTTCATCATCATGGTTTACATCGCCTTCGTACTCATCTTCTTGACACTCATCGCTCTCGTGTTCCCCATGATCAAGTTTTCGTACGGAGACATGTATTTTGTCTTGTTAATCTACATTGGTGTTTTATACCCAATCCTTTGTATCATTCTTAGCATTGAAATGAAATACTACTAATGTTTTAGTTTATCTAGTTTATTTTTCATAATATGTTTGTCATTTCTTCTATTCTTTTTCTTTCGTACTTTCAGTTTTGAGATACCTTAGAAACCTACAATGCATGCTTAACTAAGTAAATATTGACTAAAATACATATCTTTTTATAAACCTATAAGATGCAAAAAAAAATTTTCGTCAAAATCCTTTTTCTGTCACTACAGACCGACGGATCCCTATAGTTCAACTAGACGGATCTCTCTTGGAAGGGAACCGTGAGAACCGTGATTCTAGAAAACAGATTCTCATGAAACATAAAAACAGTTTTCATCTTAAAAAGAAATATCCCACTAGAATGATAAATACTAAGTGAGTTAACTGTAATTGTTAATAGAAAGCTAGTAAAAACATTAAGTGATCATCCTTTTTACTTTAACGAGTCTCATCATATTCTTCTCACTTCCATAGGTCTCGTCATGTCTCATGAGTATGAGTTCGACTTTTCACTCACTTATGTCTACATCCCTAACATCTCTCTTGAGCCCAACACACCTGACAATCCTGTCTGTGGGTTCAATAATCTCGAAACTCGTCACTTCCATGAAGGACGTATTGTCGACACTCCTCTACAATACGAAGAAGACATCAATACCTCTTTCCGAACCATAGGACTAGAATGCCTTCTCGGAATCAACGAGAAAATCTGTCCAAGGTTTGTATTGGAATTCTTCCGTCAAGTTGAACTCGTTCGTAACGAGGATCGATCTTTATCTCTTTGGTTTTGGATCAAAAACCAAAAGTTTGTTTTAACCCTTGGCCAATTTGCTCACATTCTCTAAATTCCAAATCATGGACAATGTGCCTTAACTGAAGATTGGTCTCTTAATTCTCTCTTCAACTATCATGAAGAAAATCGTCCATATTGTTCACACATACCTTCCCCCCATGGCTCATCTTGATTCTGAGAAAATCCAAATTTCTTAATCTCATCATCAAAACGCTTATTCCATTGCCTCGATGCTTGCTTAAGTCCATAAATGGAACGCTTGAGCTTGCATACAAGGTTAGGATATTTAGGATCAACAAAACCCTCAGGTTGCTCCATATAGACCTCTTCGTAAAGATGTCCATTGAGGAAGGCGGTTTTGACATGCATTTCCATTTCTCAAATTCATAGAACACCGCTATGGCTATGAGAATCCTTATCGCTCTAATGTCTGCTACAGGAGAAGATGTTTCTTCATAATCAATCTCGTAGGTTTGAGTGAAGCCCTTTGCTATGAGACGAGCTTTAAAGGTTTATACCTTACCATCCATGTCGGTTTTCTTCTTGAAAATCCACTTGCTACCAACTGTCTTGCAGTTAGGAGGAAGCTTAACTAAAACCCAGACATCATTGAAAATCCACTTGCTACCAACTGTCTTGCACTTCGTATGGTGTCTTATCAACCTTCTTAGTTGGAACCATATTGAGAATGCATGCAGTAGACTCAAGGGCATAATCCCAAAAGGACTTTGAAAGAGTAGTTTGTTTCATCATGGAGCAAACCATGTCAAGCAGGGTACGATTTCTCCTCTCAGATACACCATTATGCTGTGGAGTATAAGGAGGAGTTCGATGGGCAATAATCCCATACTCCTTTAGATGATCCAAAAACTCTTGACTCATATATTCACCTCCACGATCAGAACGTAGTGATTTTATGGTCTTCCCGAGTTGGTTTTCTACTTCCTTTTGAAACACCTTAAATGTTTCAAACACTTCATGTTTATGTTTCAACAAGTAAACATAACCATACCGACTATAGTCGTCAGTGAAAGTCACGAAGTAATTTGCTCCTTGTCTTGACATAATTCTAAATGGGCCACATACATCTGAGTGTATTAGTCCAAGTAGATCTTTTGCCCTATCCACTTGATGTTTATAGGATTTTTTTGCCATCTTACCAGACATACATGAAACACACTTTTCAACTGACTTAATTTCAGATGAGTTGAGAAGTCCATTGTGTTGCAACTTCTCCATGCGTTTTTTGCTAATGTGTCCAAGACGACCATGCCACAAGAGAGCAGAGTCCAAGTTAGACTTGGCTCTTTTATTGCTAATAGCAAACATAGAACTTTCATTTATTTTTGAACAAGATATATCAATTTCATAAATACCATTACGAGGAATAATAGTAAAATAAACAACGTTATTCTTAGAAACTAAAATTGCATTATTTGATTCAAAACGGTTAATAAAACCATCGTCATACAAACGGGAAACTGAAATAATCCCTCTAGTAATAGAGGGAGCATCATGACAATCATTTAAGACAATAACTAATCCGCTAGGGAGAAATAAATGAAAAACACCAATAGCTTCAACTCCTGCCCGTTGACCATTGCCCACGTACAAACTTAAAGCTCCTGGCTTCAGCTTCCTACTTCCCCTGAGACCCTGAGTAGTATTACAGATGTGAGTACCACAACCCGTGTCATATACTAAGGATGTATTAGGAAAAGAATAGAGTTCCATAGTGAAAATACCTAAATAACTAGCTGCAAGATACTGTTTCTTCTTTTTCATCAACTCGGCGAGATACTGGGGACAATTCCTTCTTCAATGACCCATCTCACCACATTGGTGACATGTAGCGTCCTTCGCTGGATTATCTTTCTTGGGTGGTGAAGGAATCTTAGGTTTGGAAGCATTGTATGGCTTATACTTAGTAGCATAACCAAACTTGCTTTTTCCATTTCCATGATTCCCCTTAGCAGCCTTAAACGATTTATTTTTCTTTTGGTTTTTCTGGACCTTCCCCGCACGTATGTTATAGAGTGCAGGTGCAACATCTTTCTTTGGAAACGTCTGCTCATGTTGCTTAAGCATAACATGTAATTCATTTACAGTCTTCCCCATGATGTGTATATTAAAGTTCTGCACAAACGAAATGTACTCTTTAGAGAGACCGATTAGGATCAAACTAACTCCATAGTTCAGAGTAACTGAGTGACCAAGACGTTCCAAATTGTCAATGTAGCTCTTCATCGTTAGAACATATGAGCTAACTGATTGACCCTCTTCCTGCTTGCAAAAGTGAAATTTACGTGCAGTTTGTAGAAGTTCTTTTTCTGCCTGTTGGGAGAACATAGACTTCAACTCCTGAAGCATGTCATAAGCACCAAGATGAGTTAGATTTTGTTGGATCTCTAACTCCATGGTCATGAGCATGAAGGCAGCTATATCCTTTGAGCCTTTGACACAAGCAGTGTTAGCTGCGAGCCCCAGGAGGGATAGGGTGGCCAGGAGTTGCAACAGGTGCAGCAGGTATAGGATGCTCCAAATAAGTTTCCTTATCTTCAGCTGATAGTATAACGCGAAGCTGGCGATACCAATCAATGAGGTTAGGTCCAGTGAGTTTTTGTTTCTCAAAGAAACTCCTGAGTACCGAAGTGTTTCCGACTGAAGTAGTCATCTACAATTTTGATAAGTTCAAATAATTAGTATTTTTGTAATTACATTCTTAAAAGAATTAACTACCCAATTAATTACTAATAAGACTAAAATCCATCTTGCACTCCCACTTATTTACCAGAGGCCTGACCAGTGAGTAACTAAGTAGGACAAAAGGTAAGCGACGAGCGTTAATTGCATAATGCAACTCTTAGACTTTATGACACTGTTTAAGGCATTAGTATCAAGTAATAATGTCAAAAGCATGTTTAGTTCTCATCTTATGCCTCGGGTTCAAGGTTTGACCAAGCCAACTCGAAATAAGTCGACCAAGTATGAACTTGCAAAAATAACCAAATGTCTGACCTAAGTGAAATAATTACCATGGGTTGGAAAGGACCTGAGGTCTGACCAGAGAAGTCAATATCCAAATGCACGTGTTCATAGTTGGATGGCATAGACTTAAAATTAACAAATAGGGTATGCACATAAATGTGGTAAAAGTCATGTACAAAAAAACATGCAAAACAACTTTGTAACACTTATCTTAATTTTTTTTGGTAATGACAATGTAGTGATTATCATGGTTCACGGTAGCTCCAATCAAACTCGCAGGGAGGCGGAGGACCATGTCAGCACTAGGCAATAACCGGAAATCCCTTTAGGTGTGATTGTGCGCACCTCCTTAAACCCCCTTTATAGTTTGTTCTAGTGGGTGAGCCGTACATCCCAAGTGTCCGTAGCGTCTAGTTTTTATATTCATGATAACTTGTTTCAATATTTTAGGTCACTTTATTTTACAAAAACAATTTTTCACGAATCAAACAACAGGTCACAATGAGCATGATATTTAGGCGTGTAAATAAAGACCAATATTAATGTTATGGTTACGATATGTATTATTCCATATTGCATACAATTAGGTGTAAAAAACAAGTAACAATAATGCACATAAGGAATCACAAACATATAAACATAAACATCAATATATAAACACATTTTATTCCGAGTTCTCTCGTGAGTCTTCCCTAAAAGAACAATAAGACCGTTGCAATACCTAGATCGCCCCATACATCACAAAAAGCAATTGAGTGGGTCTTGTGGTCGGAAAACACATAAAAAGCATGGCAAGCTTAATTTACAATTAATTACGCTATTTTATGTATTTAATAAACAATATGTAATTCTAATTATCAATATAATTCTAATTAACAATTAATTCTAATTAACCTTCAATTCTAATTAACAAATTTAATTCCAATTAACAAATTAATTCTAATTAACGATTTAATTTAATTTTTTTGTGTGTCTAGGTATTTTTTTATTAGTAATTGACAAGTATTGCATATTCTTGTCAAAACAAAAATAAAACGAATAACTAATTACATTTCATGCAACCTTTTAAACATGTTTATTAAAGAAACGTGTAACCCATAATCGCAAAAAACGAGTTGACTCGTGATGCCACTGTTGTGATTTATTAAATTAGTTAGCCAAGTAACGCAAACGAGTACGCAGCGGAATTGGATCTAGTAATTGAAATTGGGTAAACACGTATTTAATAAACAATAACGAATAAAAGGTAAATAGAAAACTAACCTTTCGCGACAACTGCACGCAAGTAAATGAACAAAGAAACCAAAGAAACCCAAGTATCTAAAATAGATACCTCTACGAGTATCACACACAAACACTTAAACCAAGTACGTTCGATTAGAGCTAGTCTAGAACGTTTAAACAATCAACCCCTTGAAATCACTTGAATACTACTGATTTATCATTTTCAGTACATAGATATTTTCCGAAGAAATACAAAGGAATGTATTTCCCGGGTCGTTCTCCCAGCGAGGGATGAATGGAGTTTAACAACTCATGTCGCGTGATTCGGGATTCGAATGGGTAAAAAGGGATATTTTGAAGTTTTCTAATTTACGGGGCAAGGAAAAGTAAAGGAAAGCAATAAGAACAACTAAATCTATGATGCAAATAAGTAAATACGACTAAATATGCAAATTTAAACTAAAAATGCGAAAAACGTAATTAATAAAAAGCGAATTAAATGTAACTACTCTAATTTTAACCCATGAAAATGAACTATTATTTTTCTACAACTAAGAATGATATTTAAAACTATTTTAAATTTAAAACTAATTTTCTTTGGTTTTTCTCGATTTATTTTGATTTAAAAATTAATTTTGAATATTTAAAATGGACTTAAAATGCTAAAAATTAGGAAAACATTCAAGAAAATTACAAAACTATTTAAAAAAAATATTAATTAACTAAAAAGAATTTTCAAAACTGGAGTTACATTTTTTTTGACTCTTTCTCTATTTATTATGAATTTAAAACTTTTTAAAACTAATTAAAATGCTAGAAAATACTATTTAAGTTATGAAAATTGTGGAAAAATACTTTTTATGACATTTTTATTTTTCTAAAACTAAGAAAATTGAAATTGCATTTTTTTGACCTTTTTCTAATTTATTTGCATTAAATGCTAATTAAAAAGCCTTAAAAATGAATTTAAATGCAGAAAAATAGCAAAAGAGCATGGAAAAATATGAAAACTTCCAGAAAACTCTAAAATAATACTAAGAATCAAGGAAAAATAACAGAAACTATTTTGGAGAACAAGAACTATGATTTGGGCATGCAACTGATGAAATAAGCAAATGAAAAATAAGCAATAAGCCACCTATAAGCACCAGAAGTTATGTGACAATCCGTCAATTTTACGGCTATTATTCATATCAGAATACGCGAGTTATTTATTTTCTGACCATTATAACTCTTAAACGAGTAGTTATCTAGTGTTTTCCCAAGTCTTGGCACCACACGCGTACCGACACCATAATAAAATTGACGTAAAATTTACTTTCAAATTTCAAAGTAATAATAATACCATAATAATTCGCTCGTCAAGACGTTTCCAAAAATATAAAATTTATAAAATACGGATACCCGAAAAATATTCTACATAATAAAACGTTACATTTACGGAACAATTTATACAGTACGGGGTACATATAATACACTAAATAATAATAATAATAATAAAAATACACCTAAATATTCTAAACCAACATCACGCCCCTCCCCTACCCTCCTATATTCAGAACTTGTCTTTCTTCCTTCTTCTTCTGGAAAAGAATCTCACGCCATCTTCACCTCCAATACACAACATTCCATTTTAATGATAAAATCCCTACCCCATCATCCATCTTTATCCATCCTAGACATCACATGATAAACATAGAGCGGCTGTGGAAGAGATGGTAGCCAAGAAGGGTCCTTCCTAATTTCAAGAGCCATGAAAGTAGAGGCAAAGAGTTCCAATTATCCATCTATAAGTAGAATCATTTTTTTTCAGTTTTTACTCACTTTCTCACACAAGCACTAAAAATTAGGGTTTGGTCAATCATAGGGCTTTTCAAAATTGATTGAGGGGTTTTGATAAGGGAAGTATAAGGAAGGTTTTGCAAGGGTTTAATTTTATCAATTTGGTTCGAGCCTCTTCCAATTGGAGTTTTGTGTCCGGTGTTCATACCCACTCGACCCACGTTGGGTATATTGTCGCGTGTCGGTGCCATCCAATAATTCTAATTGACTGCTGCTTTAGACTGCTTATTGCCAAGGTGAGTATTCACAGCCCCTTTTTACTGTTTTACTTATTTGGGGTGAAATGCATGAGCTTAAAAATTTAAATTATATTTTGTTCTAAATTATGAATTTAATTGGACTATTTGATATATTTTTGAACCCTTAGACTTATGACTTGTTTAAACCTGATGGACCGTACGTCCTTGACTTAAAGTCTCCCATGTTCGGAGCAGTGCCGAGTCTCCCATGTTCGGAGCAGTCTTAATTGATAGTATATAATAGTTATTATGATGTACTGTTCGTACATTCGCATTGTTAGTCCCCGATTGGTTTGCCGTTCGCACTCCAATTATACGTACCGTTCGTACGGCTTCCTTGTGTGGAGCAATAGGTAGTATGGATAGCGCTATTAGAGGTCGGCCAACCTCTCGTTCCCCTGTCTACGGAACGCATATTATTTATTTTAGGGGCTTTGCCGCATACTTTATTATATACGAGGCGTTATTGTGACTATATGTGCATTATTCACTTGGCTTAAAATATGGAAATGTATGTGAATTCATATGTTACAAGTATTGTATGGGCGGGATTTGTAACATAGTGAGTTGACAGGACATTTGCCAATCAAACCTTCAAAAATCGGTATTTTATTTTACATAAAACCTGTGTACTCACCAACTATTTTCATAGTTGACCCGTTTTCTCATGCATTTCAGGTGATCGTTGTCTAGCTTATATTATGAAGATTTTAAATAAAGGAGTCGTCACAAGTTATCCGAGTCGTCCTGTAGTAAAATGTTATCTTTTGGAAGTCAAACTTTATGTTTCAATTGCCAAGGTTGGCTAGAACCTTGTTGTAATGTTACAATATTTCCTTAAATTTAAATTATGGTATTGTACTATATCTCTTTGCGATGCATATTGATTATGTTACACCTCGCGTTTCCGCCTCCGGCGGGGTGTGACAGATTGGTATCAGAGCCGAGGTTATAGTGAATGCCGGTTTTTATAAAATAAAAATCGCAACTATAACCAAAATAAAATTTTCTTAAAACATGGAAACATCATACGAGTCGACTAGCACCAGCATTGCATCGTTACTCCTAAATTATGCATAGCCTGTACACCTATGCATAATTCAGGAGGAATCATATGATGATGGGATTAGTAGCATCGGATTATGTTTGGTCGAGTCTTAAAGAGTCTGATCACCTGGAACTGCATTAGTCGCGTGAGTATGCATACCATGTTTATATGTCCACTATACCTTATATACATTTTATGTATGCATTCTTCTTTCTATATATTATGACCCGTTAGGCTAAGCACATTCTTGTTTCCCGTCACATTACACTCACTACCTGTCGCCGTCCCACACATCATCCGCCATTGTCTCACTCAACCAAATGCCTTGGCCTATTGTAGAATCATGACTACAAGGAACACCCGTTCAGGAAGCATCAACAATGAAGCCCCAAGAGACAGTGCTGCTGGATTGGCGGATCTCCTCACTCAGATTGTCGCACACATTGATGCAGGACGAGCCAACGAGGGAGCTGGTACCTCGACCAATGGCCACGGATGCAGCTATAAGACCTTCATGTCATGCAGGCCAAAGGAATTTCAGGGCACTGAGGGTGCCATTGGCCTGCTATCATGGTTTGAGAATGTAGAGTCGAAACTTAGCATCACTAAATGTACTGAAGGAGATAAGGTTGAGTTCTCTGCGGGTCTACTTCAGGGTCGGGCACTGACCTGGTGGAACAACCAGCTGCAGACCAGAGGGAGAGAAGCTGCAAATGGATTATCTTGGGAAGAATTCAAGAAGCTACTAACTGAGGAGTATTGCAGGAAGGATGAAGTGCAGAAACTGGAAGCGGAATTCTGGAACCATTTGATGGTAGGAGTAGAAGTCGACAAGTACACAATTCGCTTTCATGAGCTAACCAGGATGGTTCCCCACATGGTCTCTACTGTGGAGCAGCTGATTGATCGCTACATTTGGGGTTTGATCCCTGAGATCAGGAGAGATGTCACCTCATCCAAGCCAACTACTCTGCAAGCTGCTGTGGGAATGGCATACCGCTTGACTAATGACGTGATCAGGTCTGGAGAACTAGCAAAAACAAACGACAATGGGCGAAAGCGACATGAGGATCACCAGGGAAGCCCAGACCAGGACCAACAAGACAAGAGGCAACGAGTGACCAGAAACTATGGAGCGACGACTCAGGAGCGCAGAGGATATGCAGGTCCACATCCTAAGTGTACTCGATGCAACCTCCATCACATAGGAAACTGCCCTAAGTGTAACGTGTGCCAGAAGACGGGCCACATTAGTCGGAATTGCTCAGACAGAAATGGAAACCAAGGACAAAGGCTAACATGCTACGAGTGTGGAAGTCCGGATCACCTCCGGAACACATGTCCTAAGTTGAATAGGGCACAAAAGTCGGAGCACGGTAGCATGACTCTCGCTTTAGCACTTGATGAAGATAACCCAAACCGTGGAGGCAATGTCAGCCCAGCTCGGGGTCGAGCATACTTCTTGGGCACTAAGGAAGCTCGCTAAGACACAAGCACCGTGACAGGTACATTCTTTTGATCACCCACTCTATTTCAGTACCTTCTAGTTCTAGTTCATGGCATTGATTAGTGTAGAACCTTGCATCATGAGCCTTAGTTTAATTGTTGCCTTCTCACTAACCTGAGCACCCCACTATTAATATTGATTGGTTTAAATGATTTCGAACTCGAGCCAAGCTTTCAAAAGGTCTCTTACATACATGAGAAGCCATCTCTCTCCGACAACTTGTTTCCTAGCTTGATCTAGTGACAGTTCTTGTTTGATGAGTTGCGAAAATCAAGTTAGAATCAAGTTGTTACTCAACCTATACAACTTAAACAAATGACCGGTCAGGTCAACAAGTTGTGAAAATTCACCAACTAAGAGTCTTTTGAGAGCAAAGCTCGAGAATGAGAAAGTTTGAACCATGAAAATGTACGCCTGTAGTGTAGACGGACTGAATCTCGAGGACGAGATTCTTTTTAAGGCTGGCAGACTGTGACAATCCGTCAATTTTCCGGCTATTATTCATATCAGAATACGCGAGTTATTTATTTTCTGACCATTATAACTCTTAAACGAGTAGTTATCTAGTGTTTTCCCAAGTCTTGGCACCACACGCGTACAGACACCATAATAAAATTGACGTAAAATTTACTTTCAAATTTCAAATTAATAATAATACCATAATAATTCGCTCGTCAAGACGTTTCCAAAAATATAAAATTTATAAAATACGGATACCCGAAAAATATTCTACATAATAAAACGTTATCATTTACGGAACAATTTATACAGTACGGGGTACATATAATACACTAAATAATAATAATAATAATAAAAATACACCTAAATATTCTAAACCAACATCACGCCCCTCCCCTACCCTCCTATATTCAGAACTTGTCTTTCTTCCTTCTTCTTCTGGAAAAGAATCTCACGCCATCTTCACCTCCAATACACAACATTCCATTTTAATGATAAAAGCCCTACCCCATCATCCATCTTTATCCATCCTAGACATCACATGATAAACATAGAGCGGCTGTGGAAGAGATGGTAGCCAAGAAGGGTCCTTCCTAATTTCAAGAGCCATGAAAGTAGAGGCAAAGAGTTCCAATTATCCATCTATAAGTAGAATCATTTTTTTTCAGTTTTTACTCACTTTCTCACACAAGCACTAAAAATTAGGGTTTGGTCAATCATAGGGCTTTTCAAAATTGATTGAGGGGTTTTGATAAGGGAAGTATAAGGAAGGTTTTGCAAGGGTTTAATTTTATCAATTTGGTTCGAGCCTCTTCCAATTGGAGTTTTGTGTCCGGTGTTCATACCCACTCGACCCACGTTGGGTATATTGTCGCGTGTCGGTGCCATCCAATAATTCTAATTGACTGCTGCTTTAGACTGCTTATTGCCAAGGTGAGTATTCACAGCCCCTTTTTACTGTTTTACTTATTTGGGGTAAAATGCATGAGCTTAAAAATTTAAATTATATTTTGTTCTAAATTATGAATTTAATTGGACTATTTGATATATTTTTGAACCCTTAGACTTATGACTTGTTTAAACCTGATGGACCGTACGTCCTTGACTTAAAGTCTCCCATGTTCGGAGCAGTGCCGAGTCTCCCATGTTCGGAGCAGTCTTAATTGATAGTATATAATAGTTGTTATGATGTACTGTTCGTACATTCGCATTGTTAGTCCCCGATTGGTTTGCCGTTCGCACTCCAATTATATGTACCGTTCGTACGGCTTCCTTGTGTGGAGCAATAGGTAGTATGGATAGCGCTATTAGAGGTCGGCCAACCTCTCGTTCCCCTGTCTACGGAACGCATATTATTTATTTTAGGGGCTTTGCCGCATACTTTATTATATACGAGGCGTTATTGTGACTATATGTGCATTATTCACTTGACTTAAAATATGGAAATGTATGTGAATTCATATGTTACAAGTCTTGTATGGGCGGGATTTGTAACATAGTGAGTTGACAGGACATTTGCCAATCAAACCTTCAAAAATCGGTATTTTATTTTACATAAAACCTGTGTACTCACCAACTATTTTCATAGTTGACCCGTTTTCTCATGCATTTCAGGTGATCGTTGTCTAGCTTATATTATGAAGATTTTAAATAAAGGAGTCGTCACAAGTTATCCGAGTCGTCCTGTAGTAAAATGTTATCTTTTGGAAGTCAAACTTTATGTTTCAATTGCCAAGGTTGGCTAGAACCTTGTTGTAATGTTACAATATTTCCTTAAATTTAAATTATGGTATTGTACTATATCTCTTTGCGATGCATATTGATTATGTTACACCTCGCGTTTCCGCCTCCGGCGGGGTGTGACAAGTTACCACAAGCTAAATTAAGCTAAATCTACCTAAAACTAACCTAAAGCAACTGAGTTTGATCAGATAAGTACTGGATTTAAGCTATTAAGCACAAAAATCAGTTTCACAAAAGCTAAACCAAACAGCCCTATACTACCAACTTTAAGCCTAAATCTAAGTGGTAAAGAAAATTCTTAAAATTAATCTAAAAATACTTTGTTAAAGGCAACCAACCAGAGAACAAATGTCCAAATATTTAGCTCAAAAGGACTTAATATGAGAATATTAAAAATCAAAAACAAAAGGGGCCTGGGGGATACTAGTGTGCTGATGCAGCTTAATGGGGAAATTGCAATCCAAAATAAGCTAAGGGAATCAGCTTCTAAGGCTAAACTAAGGGAGGAAATAGCTAATCTACACTACGGGCTACTAATAGAAGCTAAAAATCATAATACTAATCCTACTAAATATGCAGATAATAAGCTCAAACTTAAGCTATTTGGATAGAACAAGGCAACTGCAGCAGAAAATTAGGCTAAACTAAAGACTTAAAGCTAAGGATTAAGCTACAAAATCAAAGATCTAAAACATAAAACTGAACACAGATGAACTTGGCTACCAAAACATCAAATAAAAACAAACTGAACCACATACGCACCTGATTTGAACAATGAAATGTTCTGCTGAATATCAATGATTGGGACAGAAAAATGTACTTAGACAGAATTGATATTGACCTCGAAAACACAATTTTGCACTGAACAACTTGAAACCTTGACTGAAATAGATTTAAAACAGGATCCTAAACTTGCTATATCAAATTCAACTGGAAAATTTAGCTTAGACTCCACAATCAAGTATCATCCAAACACCCCTTCAAACAACTAAATTGCAAAATTAACATGAAGACTTTATGAAAACTGATTAAATATGGATTTAAATGGACAAGAAACCATTAAAACTTACTAATTGAAAACCTGAAATCACAAATTAACATGAAACTCTTTTGACTTCCAATCTTTGACTAATATTGACTTTTTTAAGAAAATGAATTCAAGACCAATTTACTTCAGAACTAACCTCTCATAAGCCCACTTAAGCTTATGTGAACTTAATGAGTAACAAACAAGGCTTTTAAACAGATTTGAAAAGAGCTTGCACATAAATTCGAATTGACAAGAAATTAGATGAAAACTAAATTTGCATTAATAAAGTGGAATTACAGAATTTAAAGGTGAAATTACAATTACTAAACTACTGAAAACATGAAAGAATGACATAAATTAAATTGATCAAAACTCTTCTAAAGCATGAAGAATTGGACGATTTGTGACTCTGAAGAAGTGGGTTTTTACAGCTGAGCTTGTTCTTGGGAAGCTTCTAGGACTTTTATTTCTGTCCATTGATCACCCATCTGTGCCATCTAATAATCTCACATCCCTTGGATCAAATTGGTGATGTGTCTCCTTCAATGAGGTGCTGCTCTTTGTCCACTCCTTATGACATTCCCATCTGACACTGTAACATCTCGATTTTTATAGAAAATAATAGCGGATTTATCTAAATTCCTATTGGTTACATCTAGTATTTTAGTGGAATAAATATAGAAGCCCCACCTTGACGGTATTAATAATATAGCAAGTGGGGACTTGATATGTAAATAAAATATGACCTAGTTTGCAAGACAATCTACTACAAGGGACTGATTATGCCATAACTATCAAACATGCTTGGGCTTATCCATTGGTTTTATTAAAGTCGGTTAAGGAGATAAAAATCTCCCTCCTATTACATGACATAGAACAAAAAAAAAAGATCAGGAGGTTATCCTCCCTCCTTATCATTCGACAAAAAAAGAGAAGAAAGATCAAGAGCATGGTTTCTTCAAGGTGAAGAATTCTTAAAACTCCTAAGTTTACTTCATCAAGAATCAATCAAGGATTAACAAGAATTGAATGGGTTATTAAGGCTTGATTGGTTATGATAAATTAAGGAGCTTCAAGTAATTTCATGTTCTTACCTAATTCAAGGTGTTCGAGGCATATTCAGAATCATCCATCTTGCATTATAAGGCCCATGTGAGTAACGGATTTTCAGTTAACATGTTTTGTAGATTAAGCGTGTTTAGTATATAATACCTTGCTATATCTCCAGTATGATGCAAGTTATGTATCAGTTTGACCCATTGGGTCATATAAAGTATCATGTTGACCACTTTGGTCATATAAAGTATCAAGTTGACCTGTTGGGTCATATTAGTATCATGTTAACCCGTGTGGTCATATTTAGCATCAAGTTAACCTGTTGGGTCATATTAGTATCATGTTGACCCGTGTGGTCATATTCCGTATCATGTTGACCCGTTGGTCATATTTAGTATCATGTTGACCCGTGTGGTCATATTAAGCATCAAGTTGACCCGTTGGTTTATATTAAGTATCATGATGACATGTTTGGTCATATTAAGTATCAAGTGACCCGTTGGGTCATATTAAGTACCATGTTGACCTCTTTGGTCATATAAAGTATGTAGTTGACCCGTTGAGTTATATTAAGTATCATGTTGATATGTTTGGTCATATTACGTATCAAGTTGAACCGTTGGTCATATTACGTATCAAGTTGACTTGTTTGGTCATATTAAGCATCAAGTTGACCCGTTTGGTCGTACTAACTATCATGTTGACCTGTTTGGTCATATTAAGTATCATATTGACCAGTTTTGTCATATTAAGTATCATGTTGACATGTTTGGTCATATTCATTATCATGTTGACATGTTTGGTCATATTCATAGTCATGCTGACCTGTTTAGCAATATTCAATATTAAGTAGACCCGATTGTTTTTACTAAGTAATATGTCGTGGTCAACCTCAATAATATTTACAGCGTAGACTCAGTTATATGTTATAGTTGGTCTCAACATTATGTTTATAGTAGTTCTACTTTATATTATAGTTTAGCTTTATATTATAGTTCAGCTGTAGTATCAAGTTATAACTCAGCCTTGGTTTGTGTTATAGTACAATTTTAGTATTATATCTTAGTTTGACCTCGTAACCATACTATTGCTTAGTTTCTATATTTAGCTTAGTCTCAGTTCCAACCCAGCTTAGTATCATGTTATAGTCAAGCGTAAGTATTTAGTTTAACCTTAAATTATATATGAATGTTATATGTGTTTAGTAATGTGTGCAAAATGCTTTATGCACTTCTGGCATGCAATGCGTTTATATATATGTATGTCAAATTCTATTAGGTATATGTGTTGTTCCCCGTTCACTATCGTTTGAAACAGTTTAAGTATGTAAAACAAGTTAATAGTGAACTATGACTGAAATTAACATAAGTAAAACACACAAAGTAATTTTCAACATCATATTCTTATTAGAAATAAATCAACAAAGAATACGTTACCCAAGTACTTGCGGAATAGTACATGGGATTGAAATTGTAACACCCCAACCCGACAAGGGTAAAGATATCTCAAATACGGTTTCATATCAGAACCTTAAGTACTATACAATAGCAGAAGCCTTTACAAAACTTACAAAAGATAATATAAATAACTTAATATTCAAAATAAATCTAAGATTCCTATTTCAAATCTTGCTCTTGTCTCTACTCTCAACCCAGACCAGCTATCCCATAAGCTCATCTTGAATGCTTAAATACCTGCCGCAGGAAAAGAAAAATGCGGCTGAGCTTACAAAGCCCAGTGAACAGATATAACAGAAACGGAAACTAAACAAAACAAATATACGAATAACGAAATCACAACGGAATGAGAATACTGAATCATTGAGGATTCTGCGGAAGCACAAATATACAGAAAATCCAGAAAACACATAACAGTTAACACCTCGTAGCACATTAATGACACAAACGCAAACACATCAGAATAACCAGACACTTAACATATCAAGAAAATAGATTACATATAAACCAAATGAAAAGTCTAAGGGCTAATGGAACAATTTCTAGAAAATAAACATGGCATTCATACAAATCAATTAATCTACATTTAACACACTTAATTCAATATTTCAGCAGCGAAAATAGCAGTCAAATCATGGCAGCCTTACATATACAGACAGAAAACACGGTAGACATACTATAACTAAATAGACAAAGTCATAACATAGCCATTAGCAATTATCAGAACAGATATCATAAGCTAAACCAGTTCTCAGATCAAATCTTAACATCAACAGAGTTTTAACATGGCAGGTCACATATGCAGACAGATAACTAACCGATAGACAAAGTTTATAAAATTAACTGAACCATCATACATACTAACTTTCAAATACCCAGATGTACACTAGCACATTCATCTCACAGATCAACGCATTCACGTAACGATAAGCTAACATAATATCAGATATACAAATCCTGTTTAAACATATTAATACTATCCTAGCATGGCAACTAGAAATCACTTGAACATATACGTCATAAGCACATTCACCAACATATCATATCAGGATACATAATATAACACTCGAAAATACCAAATCATAACATAATGCTTAACACAGAAGTAACAAATAAGGGTTTAGTTAACTACCACGAGCCCAGAACATATCATATCAGAAACATCATAATTATATAGAAATAATCTCAGAAATGGTTTTAGAGTAGCTAGCTCCCAAAATTTTGTGAAGAGCGTATTGCACACGACATCATTCACCAGACAAATCATATCGGATAACAGATCAGATCTAGGATGCATCCATACGCCCCAGCAGACGGATAATGGCCATACTATCAATAAACATATAACAAAAAGGGACGTGGCAGAACATCACTCTACTGCCCTAGAGTCATATCAGAGGTGCATCACTGATACGGACGTGGAACCCCCATGACTAGTTAATATTTGGCTCAGGTATCAACTAACTTAGGTCAAATAGATTGTCATAAATGACACAGATCATAATCAACACAAGGTCACAGATAACATATCAGATAGTTCATATCATAAGGTTCATATTTAGATATTCAGAAGTCAGAAGTTCATATCATAATCACAAATCATACATTCATATTTAGAAGTTCATAATTACACTTAATGAGGTTCAACAAATATGCATATCAGAGTCTTCATAACACCAGTTCAAAACAGATATTGCATGGTTCAATAAAAACAGAAGTGCAGATAAGCAACAGATCAAACAAACAGAAGGGTTCATAGCAATGGCATAGGAAATCCTAATAAGCATGAGAGAAATGACAAAGAAAGGAAAACATGAGGAACCTTTACTGAAAAGGTCAGAATATCTGTACCTTAAAGCAAATGAGAGGAAAGCAAACGAATGAGTGAATCACGAAGATGTAACGTTGCGTCTCCTTCAACGAATCTACACGGATTATGATTTATTTAATACTCATTAGCATCATTAAGTTATAACGGATTTATCTCGTTCACACTCTTAATGTCGTAAGTATAATCTTATTCTTAGTGACGGACGGAATTACAACGTTTTAGAGTCTTAATCATTAATTAGCCAAACTTAGGGGTTGTAAATGACAAATGGTAAACTCAAGGGTTTAATACGACAAATATCTTAATTGAGGGCTTATATGATCGTCGTTCAAAGTATAGGGTTTACAAATGTCAATAACGGATTTTAGGACTCTCTTTCAAAATAGTTTACACAACTTCTTTACCTTACGTAATTAACCAAGATTCACATGTAACATTGTTCGAATACAACTTAATGAGACCATGCATGCAATACTTTAATTCATGAATCTTGACTCCTTGCATAAAATCTTAACTCACGTATGTTTACCAACACACTTAATACTAGCTAGTTATACGTTAAATCAACGGTTATTAATGACCTCAAACTTACTATTTTCACATGAAATAACGAATTAGCCCACTTAGCTTCTTAACCCTAATCGTCTCCCATTAATGTTCTAGGGTTTTTCCCAATCTTTTATTATCATATTAATACGCCTTTAATTGACATGTTACGTCTTTTAATGACTTTCACCTTGACCTAGAACGTAATGAAGACAACCTTTCTTTTTATGTTTCACCATGCACGCACTCACACATGCAAACACTTATTTATACTCAAATCGAGTCACACAACTCAATAACTCTCGTTTATTTACTCAACACCTTCATGTCTTAACCATAAGTTACTTATATACATGTTATACGTCAACTTTTATTCCCATGCACGTTTATGATTTCATGTGCCCACAAAAGTTACTTATTATCCGGACTAGATACACATCTACGCACACCTGCACACTAGTTTTGACTAGATATGACCACGTACTACGTTTACATATCGACCAGCTTACTTGACTTATAAAACACACGCATGGTACACGGTTCACAAACCATTTAAGGTTCGGTTCACACCTCACTCTAGGGTTTAGGTTTTACATGACCTTTTCTTGTTTAACACACGTTTACAAACTCCACATGGTTCGGTTCATACCTAGGGTTTCGGCTAATATACTTTACTCAACCCTAGCTCATCTACGTATCTTACATATTTACGTTTGCATGTTTACCTTGGCCGATTCATGATCTATGTGGTCCGGTCTCTTTTATCTCGACATACTTAATAACTGGTTCAAACAATACGTATTACATAACATATTCTCTAATATTTATAAAGTTCAATTCATATTGTTGGTTTTCGGTTTCATATGGTTCGGCCAAAAGAAAAGAACACCACTCGGCTAAACAAAACACGATATAATACATAATAACATTAGGCGTATCAAAGTAAGACGAAAAGATTTCGTTTATACCTTAGCTCGTTGGAATAAAGGTCTCGACACCAAGGGAGAAAAAAAACTCTCGGCCGAATGGAACAAGGAAAGAAAAGAGGAAAACAAAACTAGGGTTCCAAAATTTGTATTAGTGTGTGGTTTATATAGGGTACCGATCGGATCCTTAAGGGATTGAGGGTGGGCTTCGGCTCAACAAGGAAATAAAGAGAAAGAAAAGAAAACAGCCCGTTGGGCTCTCGGCTTGGTCCTATCCGAAGGCAAACATCACACGGCCCAAAGGTAACGAGCGGCCCATTGCGTGACTTATATTCTTGTCGTACCAATGTCGTTAATTTATATGCACGTTAGGTTTTTATACTTATTTATAAGTTAGGTATTTAATTTCGTTAAATGAACGTTATTATATTTTTCGTATTTTAAAATTTTGATTGTGAGGGTAAAATAGTCTTATTATGCGTTTATATTTTTAGGGTTTTACAACTCTACCCTTCTAAAAAGAAAATTTCGTCCTCGAAATTGAACAAGACGGAATAGGACAGCAAACATAGGCGGATTTCAAAGCTTCAAGGAATATAGCGAACGCTAAACTTATCTCGGAACAAATGGATTTCTTATCAGAATCTTCAAACTCATACTTTCCGAAAATCGAACCAAAACTCAAATTCTTATAACAGGTAATCATATACTTATTAACGAATTGACAGAAAACAGATGAGATGCAGAAAGTCAAACAACACGCTCTAACTTATTCAGGTATCTAATAATGAAAAATAACGCATGCATAGACAGAACGAATCCTAACGGTCTCACTAGTCGCAGAAGTTCATGGAGACGTACAGGCTTAGGGCAGACATAGCAATCTATAGGTTCACACAGATCATAACGATTTCGGATTCCAAGCGTACAAAACTTATACGTAACAGATATCGACGAAAATCTCACAATTAGGTACCGAATTTCAAACGAACATGAGAAGTGCCAAATAACAGATACCAGTCAAAATCCATTCACGTATCATCCACAGGCATTTCCCCAGACGTCATATGACTTCAATAAGTTCAAATTATATGATCTCGGTATTATCACGTTGATCAGGCGTCATAATACTTGCATCACATAACAAGTTCTTATTGTCATCATATTCTGTCCCGGGTCATGGCAAACCACATAACTAATATCATAACAAAACATATCACATACGGATAACATACAGATAGCAAGTAACATACTATAACAAACCAGATCCACATGAGTATACCATCGTGATGGTCATACTTCATTTCAAGCTGTGATTAAGCGACATCATTAAGAAAACACATAGTAGACAAAACTTATGAGGACTAACGGAAACTTAACGAATCTATCAGAAAGAAACAATAAACAAGAACTATACTTTCAAAATTTTGTTTTATTCCCACTAATCAAACAAAATTTGCAAAATCGCCATAAGATGAACTTCCAAAACAAAACTTAATAATCCCAGATTCAATCATCTAAATGCAAACAAAAGGACCTAAACTCAAAATCCAATGTGATGAGTGTCTAAATACTCATCATTTTTGTACTATCTAGACTGCAAAAACATCTGAAAACACTCAAAAATGCATCAAAATGATGAAAATATCACAAATCAGTGTTTTATATGTTTTAAATGCAAAAAGATCAAAATCAGATGAAAAACGTATCAAGTTTGCAAAATTGGCAGTTTTAGTCCCCCAAGTTTCAAAAGTTGTCAAAAACAGTCCCTGGTAAATCAAAATAAAGAAAAATGTCATTTAAGGTCCATGGGATTCAAAAGTTGTTAAAACAAACCCTTCAAAGTTTAAAATTTGCAAAATTACAACTTTGGTCCCTCAAGTTTGAAAAATGTCATAAATGGTCCCTGGAAAATTGGAAAGTGTCAAGTTTGGTCCTTGCACTATTGAAACTTGTCACTTATGGTCCTTGGAGCAACTTTGTTGAATTGGCAGCCTAGGTCCTTGAGTTTTCAGAATTTACACCTTAGGTCCTTGTCATATTAAATCCTTTAAACCCTTTGGACCCTATCAAATCCCTTGGACCTTGAACCCTCCACTTGACCCTTGGACCCCTTATTTTGGACCCCTGCTTATTAACACCCCAGTCAACCCAACAAGTCAAACAAACACCCACTTGGCGCCCTTTTTTCTTCTTCCCTGCCATAAGCCCCTGTTACACACAACCACTCCACCCCCTCCTCACCTATCCATCTCCTTTGTCCCCCCCACCAACACCTCAATCCAAATATCATTAAATGCATTCCTTTCCCCTTTACTCAACCTCCATCTGCCATATATCCATTTCCCGCCAAAACTGAATCAAAGGCCAAGATTGCCTAAACTGATCCAATGGTCATGGAGAGTGTTGGGAAACAATCAGAAAAGAGAGAGAAGATGTCTTGAGTATAAAAGGAAGCATGGGAAGGAAGAGAAGGAGGGTAGTTAGTTTTGAGTTTTCTTTGTATGTCGTTTTCTTTAAATTATCTTAGTTAGTATGCAAAAATGTAATTTTAAGCTTTAAATGTGTTAAGTTCAAGTCTTTGTATCATTGTAATTTACTTTTAAGTCTCAATCTCAAGTTTTTATATAAGTTCTAAATTTCAAGTTTACTGTTGCACATTTCAGTTTAAATTTCTTATGTACAAGCTTTCAGAAGCTTATTTTTAAGCTCAAACTAGTTCATTAAAGCTTTTAATAGCTTTTAGTGAGCTTGTAATTCAGTTTCAAACAAAAATGTTCCATGGTCAATGAAAGTCAACAGAGAGCTCAAATTGCAATGGAATTGGATATTGTTGTTGCAGATCCTTGATTTGGGTTGGATTAGTTGTATTTAGTGTAGTATTGGGTTTGGTTTAGCCTGCATACAGCTGGACCTCTTGTGAGTTCAAATCTCATTTCCATTTTCTCTTTCTGTATTGCATATTTTGCTTGAATATGTATCTATGGTCACTATTGGTTTTTGTGTGTTTATTAAGGTGTATTTAGGATACTTAAGCTTAGTTGGATCAATGGCATAAGCCAGTTTAGCAGTTAAGATAGTTTTACTTGCTTAACAATAGATATAGGTGTGTTTGGATTTTGTAGCATAACTGTGCTTGAGGATTGTTTATAGGTTAGGACTTACTGGTTTATGTTTGCTTAGCTTATATTGATCCATTTCTGTCTTAATTCTGCACTTGCAATCTCTCAAAGTCAAAATCCTATTTAATCTGTCTTTGATGCTCATCTGTTGGATTTTTGGAGAAGTAAAATCTTGTTTTGTGCTTAGAAATCTTAGAGCTATCTTATTTCAGTCTCATTACACCTTGTTACATCAATATAAGTCTTTAAATTCAGCTGCAAAGTTCACTTTAGTCAAACTTAGTTCATAACTTAAAAAGTCAAATTTTCATTTGGTCATTTTTGAATAAACTTTGGAATTTCACTGTGTGTTTATTAGTAGGATTCAGCTTATAAGCTCTTAGGGTATTAAAGTCTAGTTGCTATACAAAAATACAAAAATATTAGTTTACTTATTATCAGCTTATATAGTGCTTATTTTATAGCTTGTTGTGAGTACCTTGTCTGAAAAGCTCCCCTGTACACAGATTTGGTACCTTGTTTCACAAGCTCTTATAGAGCTTATTAGTGATCATTAGCTTGTCAAATTTAGCTTTTTAAGTAGCTTACCTAGCTGTCTCAATATTCCAAAGCTTGTTTTTCAATTTGTAGCTTATTTAATAAGTCTGCAAGTGCTTTTTAATTTTGTCCATTTTATCTAGTTTACCAATCAGTCAGTGGTTACCAGTTTTTCAAAAGCTTCTAACAAGCTTATTAATGGAAGCCAAACTTAATAGATTAGTTTTTTAGAGAGTTTAGCTGGTTGACTAGTTAGTTCCAGTGCTTATTTACATTTCCTAACTCATTTTAGTGCTTAAAATTAAGCTAGAAGTTGCCTAGAAAACTAATAGGTGTACTGTGTACCAATTAATCTTAGTGCTTATTTGAATTTGTAGTGCTTATTTCCAATTATTGTGCTTATTCAGTGTTTATTCTAGCTTATAATCATGAGTTTAGCTTATTCTAGTTTACATTTGCTTATTGAGTAGCTTTATAGCCATTTTAGTTTAGATTTGTGCTTATTTCATAAGTTTGTCCACTGTTGAGAAATTAAGCTGTTTCTGAGCTTATTGGTGTTTTTCATAAAAGCTTGTAGTTATAAAAAGTGTTTAATTTCTTGTGCTTAATAAGTTTGCAAAAGAAAAATTGAAAAAAAATATAGTTAGCAAAAAGGCATAGCTGGGACTCGAACCCACGCCACCCAGCTCACACACACACGCTCTACCAGTTGCCCTTGGGACTTTTTCTGTCATATCTTTATACAATCAATCTCTTATATACACTTTAGTCAGTTTAGCTTATTAGATTAAGTTAGCTTATTTCGAGCTTATTTAGACTAGCTTTTTCAGTTTTTGTATTTTTTATAAAATTGTATTAGTATTAAGTATTTTATAAAAAAGTTTCAGATTTTTCTCATTAGTTTTAGTATTTTTAAACATTTAATTAGTGTAAAATCTTAATTAATTCATAAAAAAAAATATAAAAGTCAAAAAAATATAAATCTTTTTTTCTAAAATTTTCTTTTGTCATATAGTACGTAATAAAATTGTTTTTACATTCGTAGGACTTTTATTTCATAAATTTTACGTTTTGTCTTGCGCTCCAGCGTAATTTTTATATTTAACGCACGTTTTCTTTTTAAGTCACGTTTTTAGATACTTTAAGTTTACGTTTTAAATAAAATAGTTTATTTAAGTTATTTTGTTTTATAAAATCAAAAAAAAAATCATTGTAAAAATAGTGATAGCGTTTATTTAATATATTTTATCTTTTTAATTTTCTTAATTTGCATTTAAGTCGCTGTTATTTATAAACTTTTTTAGTAGTGTAATATTCAATCCAAAACCTTTACTGATCACTATCATTAGTGATCATTCTATCGTCTGATCAAGTGTTTACACACCATTGAGTCTCCGTGGGACTTAACGACCCGGGAATTCATTATATTCTCTGATCTTCATTGCATTTGTGTCTGAGCAGTTTTAAGTTTATTACGGTCGGCCATTCACAAGTGGTCGGCTTGAGTGATTAAGCTTGACTGTTCGGACCAGATCAAATTTTGGCGCCGCTGCCGGGGAGGCTTTAGCGTGTTCTAAACCTTTTTCAGATCCATTCTTGCACATATACCATCTTTTGTAAAAAGTTTTTTGTAAAGTTTTCATATCTCAGAAAGTTCATTAACACTTTTCCTGAAGTGTTAGCAACACCAAAAATATTTTCATTCTTTGTTTTTACAGCATATTTTTCAAAAAAAAAAAAAAAAAAAAAAAAAAAAAAAATCCAAAAATATCCATCTTTACCCTCTCGCATCTTTTGATTCTACATTTCTTTATCCTCAAATCTGTTTAATTCTCCATTCCTTATCCTCTATAACCGTTTAATTCTCCATTCCTTTCCCTCTTATCCGTTTAATTCTTTATGTCATGGTATTTGACATGTTCCTGGTGTGGAGGTCCATTTAACGGTGGAAATTGTCGGCGATGTACCAATGTGGGTTTCGGAGACAAGTTTGTCGGTAATCCCGATCCCATTTCAAATAATGAAACACCCGATTTTTCCTACCTACCTCCACAACCCCAATACGAATCCTACTCATGCGAGTTTTGTGGGAATGATTCTCATTACGGTTTTGATTGTCCACCACGGGTTCCGCTTGTCTATGAGCCGGAACCATGTTACAATCAGAACTTTGGTGAAAGTTATTTTCCCAATTCTCTCTGTTGTGAGAATTGCGGGGGTCCTCATGCGACTTTTGAATGTCAACCGATGAATCAAAATTTTCAAAATTCCAATTCTCCCGGTTTTGACAATTTCCAACCCCCGCAGTATTCCATCATTCATCAATATCCTTCACAGCATCTAAATGATTACGAGGAGTGTAATCTCCCACAAAGTTCTGAAGAAATACGCATTCGAAAGAAACTACAAATGAAAAGAATGGTGTGGAAGCTTCAGCAGATGAACATAAGAATCAGATATGATGACGATGATGATGAGGATTCTATTCAAATGAAGGAATATTATGAGAGCTTGTCAACTGAAATCACACCCGAAGCTCCCATTGACTCTCTCATAATGGGGGACGAGCCTCTTAGCACTATTCCAGAAATGGAATCGTCTAGTGTTGAGAACCTTGTCCCAATCCCAAGTGAGTCCGAGGTTATCTCCGGTAATATGTGTGATGAGCCTCTTAATGATGATTCTTCTCCTCCTCTTGACATTCCATATGATCATGTCGAGATGTTCTCCGATTCTGATAACGATTGTACTTCGTTTGACGATTCTTTATCCTATGGAGACATCGATTATGTCGAGGAGCTACCTTCTGAGCTAGTTAGCTTAGAGGAAGTGAGAGATTCTGATGATCTGGAAATTGAGGACGAGATACTTCGTGAACAATTGTTCAATATAAATCTCCTCGTTTCTAAGATCGAATCATTCTGTGCTAAGTCAGCTTCATCTCCTATCCCCGTTGTGGATAGTGACTCTACATTGGACAAGCCCGAGCTTGAGGCTTTTTCCAATGATTCTCTTCATGAAGAGTTCTCCGGTGAACTCTCTCATGACATATCTCCTCCGGAATATGATCATTTCTATTTTGATCTTGAGGATGATATTGGCTCGGAGGAAGGTGTACTCTATCATAAGAGTTTACTTATTGATGATACTACCTTCACCCTTCCTCCCGATATGTCTACATTTGAGGATGAAGAATGGATCCTAATTGTTATAAACATCTTTCTTCCATTCCTCACTTATGATGTGACTTCCTCTCTTCTTCACTCCTTCGGGAGTGAGGACACTATCTTTGATCCCGGCATTTTCATTTATCATCTATGAGCCGGGTCTTTCTCTCTATATCTCATCGGTGTGGAACTTTCACGTACTTCAATGTTTATCCAAACATCTTGAATGAAAGTCCGATGGAGATTGTATCTTCCACTTGCTTCCCCATGAACAAATTAATGCGGGGTCGAGTCAAGCTAGCGACTCGGAAATCAAAAACAGTAGCACACACCATATGGGTTTTCACCCATATTTCTGTCTTCTTACCCCTTTCTACCACCTAAATGTGGGGGTGATGCCCCACATGTTGTATATAAATATGTATCTAAAAAAAAAAAAAAAAAAAAAAAAAATTAAAAAATCTTTCTAAATAATGGCCGTAGTATTTCCCTTTTACGTTCTTTGTTTCGGCATAACCGCCGGTACTTTGAATATTGAGGGCAATATTCATTTCTAAGTGTGGGGGGGAATTCTCACGAATTTCATATATTATCTACTCAATTCCCCCGTTTTTGGCCAAAATTTTTTTTTTGGAGTAAGTGTTCTACACTTACTCAGCTTGGTTATCAGTCCGCCTTGTCTAATAAACTAAAGGATTGGCTAATCCAGGAGCAAACGGCTCTTGGTAAAGATATATCAAATCCGTTGACGGCTTGCAATTTGCCCAAAATTGTATGGTATTCAGCTCACCATATCCTAAAAAGTGAAGAGTTGGCTAGCCCGCAAGATTATGGCTTGTGGTAAAGGCAGTGGAAAATCCATAATTGGTAATCAGCTCACCAAAGATAATACTGATAATTTATCTAAGAGTTGGCTAGTCCAGAGCAAACGGCTTCTGGTAAAGACACATCAAATCCGTTTACAGCTTATGATTTGCTCAAAATCATTTGGTTATCAGTGTACCAAGGTTCTTACTTGAACTGAAACATTTGGCCACTCCAGAAGTGATGGCTTTTGGTAAAGAGTTTTTAAAATCCATTAAAATTTCAAATCATTGCTAGGGACTAGCAATATCTTAGTGTGGGGGATTGATGAGTGTCTAAATACTCATCATTTTTGTACTATCTAGACTGCAAAAACATCTGAAAACACTCAAAAATGCATCAAAATGATGAAAATATCACAAATCAGTGTTTTATATGTTTTAAATGCAAAAAGATCAAAATCAGATGAAAAACGTATCAAGTTTGCAAAATTGGCAGTTTTAGTCCCCCAAGTTTCAAAAGTTGTCAAAAACAGTCCCTGGTAAATCAAAATAAAGAAAAATGTCATTTAAGGTCCATGGTATTCAAAAGTTGTTAAAACAAACCCTTCAAAGTTTAAAATTTGCAAAATTACAACTTTGGTCCCTCAAGTTTGAAAAATGTCATAAATGGTCCCTGGAAAATTGGAAAGTGTCAAGTTTGGTCCTTGCACTATTGAAACTTGTCACTTATGGTCCTTGGAGCAACTTTGTTGAATTGGCAGCCTAGGTCCTTGAGTTTTCAGAATTTACACCTTAGGTCCTTGTCATATTAAATCCTTTAAACCATTTGGACCCTATCAAATCCCTTGGACCTTGAACCCTCCACTTGACCCTTGGACCCCTTATTTTGGACCCCTGCTTATTAACACCCCAGTCAACCCAACAAGTCAAACAAACACCCACTTGGCGCCCTTTTTTCTTCTTCCCTGCCATAAGCCCCTGCTACACACAACCACTCCACCCCCTCCTCACCTATCCATCTCCTTTGTCCCCCCCACCAACACCTCAATACAAATATCATTAAATGCATTCCTTTCCCCTTTACTCAACCTCCATCTGCCATATATCCATTTCCCGCCAAAACTGAATCAAAGGCCAAGATTGCCTAAACTGATCCAATGGTCATGGAGAGTGTTGGGAAACAATCAGAGAAGAGAGAGAAGATGTCTTGAGTATAAAAGGAAGCATGGGAAGGAAGAGAAGGAGGGTAGTTAGTTTTGAGTTTTCTTTGTATGTCGTTTTCTTTAAATTATCTTAGTTAGTATGCAAAAATGTAATTTTAAGCTTTAAATGTGTTAAGTTCAAGTCTTTGTATCATTGTAATTTACTTTTAAGTCTCAATCTCAAGTTTTTATATAAGTTCTAAATTTCAAGTTTACTGTTGCACATTTCAGTTTAAATTTCTTATGTACAAGCTTTCAGAAGCTTATTTTTAAGCTCAAACTAGTTCATTAAAGCTTTTAATAGCTTTTAGTGAGCTTGTAATTCAGTTTCAAACAAAAATGTTCCATGGTCAATGAAAGTCAACATAGAGCTCAAATTGCAATGGAATTGGATATTGTTGTTGCAGATCCTTGATTTGGGTTGGATTAGTTGTATTTAGTGTAGTATTGGGTTTGGTTTAGCCTGCATACAGCTGGACCTCTTGTGAGTTCAAATCTCATTTCCATTTTCTCTTTCTGTATTGCATATTTTGCTTGAATATGTATCTATGGTGACTATTGGTTTTTGTGTGTTTATTAAGGTGTATTTAGGATACTTAAGCTTAGTTGGATCAATGGCATAAGCCAGTTTAGCAGTTAGGATAGTTTTACTTGCTTAACAATAGATATAGGTGTGTTTGGATTTTGTAGCATAACTGTGCTTGAGGATTGTTTATAGGTTAGGACTTACTGGTTTATGTTTTCTTAGCTTATATTGATCCATTTCTGTCTTAATTCTGCAATTGCAATCTCTCAAAGTCAAAATCCTATTTAATCTGTCTTTGATGCTCATCTGTTGGATTTTTGGAGAAGTAAAATCTTGTTTTGTGCTTAGAAATCTTAGAGCTATCTTATTTCAGTCTCATTACACCTTGTTACATCAATATAAGTCTTTAAATTCAGCTGCAAAGTTCACTTTAGTCAAACTTAGTTCATAACTTAAAAAGTCAAATTTTCATTTGGTCATTTTTGAATAAACTTTGGAATTTCACTGTGTGTTTATTAGTAGGATTCAGCTTATAAGCTCTTAGGGTATTAAAGTCTAGTTGCTATACAAAAATACAAAAATATTAGTTTACTTATTATCAGCTTATATAGTGCTTATTTTATAGCTTGTTGTGAGTACCTTGTCTAAAAAGCTCCCCTGTACACAGATTTGGTACCTTGTTTCACAAGCTCTTATAGAGCTTATTAGTGATCATTAGCTTGTCAAATTTAGCTTTTTAAGTAGCTTACCTAGCTGTCTCAATATTCCAAAGCTTGTTTTTCAATTTGTAGCTTATTTAATAAGTCTGCAAGTGCTTTTTAATTTTGTCCATTTTATCTAGTTTACCAATCAGTCAATGGTTACCAGTTTTTCAAAAGCTTCTAACAAGCTTATTAATGGAAGCCAAACTTAATAGATTAGTTTTTTAGAGAGTTTAGCTGGTTGACTAGTTAGTTCCAGTGCTTATTTACATTTCCTAACTCATTTTAGTGCTTAAAATTAAGCTAGAAGTTGCCTAGAAAACTAATAGGTGTACTCTGTACCAGTTAATCTTAGTGCTTATTTGAATTTGTAGTGCTTATTTCCAATTATTGTGCTTATTCAGTGTTTATTCTAGCTTATAATCATGAGTTTAGCTTATTCTAGTTTACATTTGCTTATTGAGTAGCTTTATAGCCATTTTAGTTTAGATTTGTGCTTATTTCATAAGTTTGTCCACTGTTGAGAAATTAAGCTGTTTCTGAGCTTATTGGTGTTTTTCATAAAAGCTTGTAGTTATAAAAAGTGTTTAATTTCTTGTGCTTAATAAGTTTGCAAAAGAAAAATTGAAAAAAAATATAGTTAGCAAAAAGGCATAGCTGGGACTCGAACCCACGCCACCCAGCTCACACACACACGCTCTACCAGTTGCCCTTGGGACTTTTTCTGTCATATCTTTATACAATCAATCTCTTATATACACTTTAGTCAGTTTAGCTTATTAGATTAAGTTAGCTTATTTCGAGCTTATTTAGACTAGCTTTTTCAGTTTTTGTATTTTTTATAAAATTGTATTAGTATTAAGTATTTTATAAAAAAGTTTCAGATTTTTCTCATTAGTTTTAGTATTTTTAAACATTTAATTAGTGTAAAATCTTAATTAATTCATAAAAAAAAATATAAAAGTCAAAAAAATATAAATCTTTTTTTCTAAAATTTTCTTTTGTCATATAGTACGTAATAAAATTGTTTTTACATTCGTAGGACTTTTATTTCATAAATTTTACGTTTTGTCTTGCGCTCCAGCGTAATTTTTATATTTAACGCACGTTTTCTTTTTAAGTCACGTTTTTAGATACTTTAAGTTTACGTTTTAAATAAAATAGTTTATTTAAGTTATTTTGTTTTATAAAATCACAAAAAAATCATTGTAAAAATAGTGATAGCGTTTATTTAATATATTTTATATTTTTAATTTTCTTAATTTGCATTTAAGTCGCTGTTATTTATAAACTTTTTTAGTAGTGTAATATTCAATCCAAAACCTTTACTGATCACTATCATTAGTGATCATTCTATCGTCTGATCAAGTGTTTACACACCATTGAGTCTCCGTGGGACTTAACGACCCGGGAATTCATTATATTCTCTGATCTTCATTGCATTTGTGTCTGAGCAGTTTTAAGTTTATTACGGTCGGCCATTCACAAGTGGTCGGCTTGAGTGATTAAGCTTGACTGTTTGGACCAGATCACAATGTCAGAAATTTCTCATAAAGAGGCAACTAATCAGGAGTGCACATTTCTATTCTTGTATCGGATTAAACCTACTAGAAGCCGTAGACTCTAGATCCGAGTCCACCTCGTATTCTTCCTCATGTTTTTCTTCTTCCTCTTCTTCCTCACTTATCCATCCGTTCCTATTTCCTTCACGCTGCGGTAATAAGCGACTAGCAAAGTCACCTTTCCGATTCCTCTCTTCTTCTTCCGGCACACGATCTACAAAAGCATACAAATCGCGACTCCTCGCCCAACCTACTCCTCCATCTTCAAGGAACTCGGGACATCTATCATGATACCTAGTGGTGAAACCTTGATTATCAACAACTTTAGTTTCGTACTCCTTTACTACTTTTCCATCTACGTTCTTCAAGGTCAGCTTCTCCTCAATTGTGCATGGCCACATACTAGCCGGAACTCGTATCCTCCTGTTGGTCCGCTTCACTCTACCAAACCTCTTGCAGCCTTTAGCGATAACAACGGTCCACCTCATCCTCTCCTTAGGTTGCCTAGCTGGTCCTTGTTTGCTCCTATCAGATGAACTAGAGCGACGAGGGATAACCATCTAAAAGAATAACCAACTATTAGCAAAGTCTAAGTACGATAGTGGACGCAAAGAAAGTACGCAGAAGGGAAAATCCTAAATCTACCCACTTCTCACAGGTCATAGCCTAAGCTCTAAGGGTCCTAAAACCTAGAGCTCTGATACAATAAATTGTAACACCCCAACCCGACAAGGGTAAAGATATCACAAATACGGTTTCATATCAGAACCTTAAGTACTATACAATAGCAGAAGCCTTTACAAAACTTACAAAAGATAATATAAATAACTTAATATTTAAAATAAATCTAAGATTCCTATTTCAAATCTTGCTCTTGTCTCTACTCTCAACCCAGACCAGCTATCCCATAAGCTCATCTTGAATGCTTAAATACCTGCCGCAGGAAAAGAAAAATGCGGCTGAGCTTACAAAGCCCAGTGAACAGATATAACAGAAACGGAAACTAAACAAAACAAATATACGAATAACGAAATCACAACGGAATGAGAATACTGAATCATTGAGGATTCTGCGGAAGCACAAATATACAGAAAATCCAGAAAACACATAACAGTTAACACCTCGTAGCACATTAATGACACAAACGCAAACACATCAGAATAACCAGACACTTAACATATCAAGAAAATAGATTACATATAAACCAAATGAAAAGTCTAAGGGCTAACGGAACAATTTCTAGAAAATAAACATGGCATTCATACAAATCAATTAATCTACATTTAACACACTTAATTCAATATTTCAGCAGCGGAAATAGCAGTCAAATCATGGCAGCCTCACATATACAGACAGAAAACACGGTAGACATACTATAACTAAATAGACAAAGTCATAACATAGCCATTAGCAATTATCAGAACAGATATCATAAGCTAAACCAGTTCTCAGATCAAATCTTAACATCAACAGAGTTTTAACATGGCAGGTCACATATGCAGACAGATAACTAACCGATAGACAAAGTTTATAAAATTAACTGAACCATCATACATACTAACTTTCAAATACCCAGATGTACACTAGCACATTCATCTCGCAGATCAACGCATTCACGTAACGATAAGCTAACATAATATCAGATATACAAATCATGTTTAAACATATTAATACTATCCTAGCATGGCAACTAGAAATCACTTGAACATATACGTCATAAGCACATTCACCAACATATCATATCAGGATACATAATATAACACTCGAAAATACCAAATCATAACAGAATGCTTAACACAGAAGTAACAAATAAGGGTTTAGTTAACTACCACGAGCCCAGAACATATCATATCAGAAACATCATAATTATATAGAAATAATCTCAGAAATGGTTTTAGAGTAGCTAGCTCCCAAAATTTTGTGAAGAGCGTATTGCACACGACATCATTCACCAGACAAATCATATCGGATAACAGATCAGATATAGGATGCATCCATACGCCCCAGCAGACGGATAATGGCCATACTATCAATAAACATATAACAAAAAGGGACGTGACAGAACATCACTCTACTGCCCTAGAGTCATATCAGAGGTGCATCACTGATACGGACGTGTAACCCCCATGACTAGTTAATATTTGGCTCAGGTATCAACTAACTTAGGTCAAACAGATTGTCATAAATGACACAGATCATAATCAACACAAGGTCACAGATAACATATCAGATAGTTCATATCATAAGGTTCATATTTAGATATTCAGAAGTCAGAAGTTCATATCACAATCATAAATCATACATTCATATTTAGAAGTTCATATTTACACTTAATGAGGTTCAACAAATATGCATATCAGAGTCTTCATAACACCAGTTCAAAACAGATATTGCATGGTTCAATAAAAACAGAAGTGCAGATAAGCAACAGATCAAACAAACAGAAGGGTTCATAGCAATGGCATAGGAAATCCTAATAAGCATGAGAGAAATGACAAAGAAAGGAAAACATGAGGAACCTTTACTGAAAAGGTCAGAATATCTGTACCTTAAAGCAAATGAGAGGAAAGCAAACGAATGAGTGAATCACGAAGATGTAACGTCGCGTTTCCTTCAACGAATCTACACGGATTATGATTTATTTAATACTCATTAGCATCATTAAGTTATAACGGATTTATCTCGTTCACACTCTTAATGTCGTAAGTATAATCTTATTCTTAGTGACGGACGGAATTACAACGTTTTAGAGTCTTAATCATTAATTAGCCAAACTTAGGGGTTGTAAATGACAAATGGTAAACTCAAGGGTTTAATACGACAAATATCTTAATTGAGGGCTTATATGATCGTCGTTCAAAGTATAGGGTTTACAAATGTCAATAACAGATTTTAGGACTCTCTTTCAAAATAGTTTACACAACTTCTTTACCTTACGTAATTAACCAAGATTCACATGTAACATTGTTCGAATACAACTTAATGAGACCATGCATGCAATACTTTAATTCATGAATCTTGACTCCTTGCATAAAATCTTAACTCACGCATGTTTACCAACACACTTAATACTAGCTAGTTATACGTTAAATCAACGGTTATTAATGACCTCAAACTTACTATTTTCACATGAAATAACGAATTAGCCCACTTAGCTTCTTAACCCTAATCGTCTCCCATTAATGTTCTAGGGTTTTTCCCAATCTTTTATTATCATATTAATACGCCTTTAATTGACATGTTACGTCTTTTAATGACTTTCACCTTGACCTAGAACGTAATGAAGACAACCTTTCTTTTTATGTTTCACCATGCACGCACTCACACATGCAAACACTTATTTATACTCAAATCGACTCACACAACTCAATAACTCTCGTTTATTTACTCAACACCTTCATGTCTTAACCATAAGTTACTTATATACATGTTATACGTCAACTTTTATTCCCATGCACGTTTATGATTTCATGTGCCCACAAAAGTTACTTATTATCCGGACTAGATACACATCTACGCACACCTGCACACTAGTTTTGACTAGATATGACCACGTACTACGTTTACATATCGACCAGCTTACTTGACTTATAAAACACACGCATGGTACACGGTTCACAAACCGTTTAAGGTTTGGTTCACACCTCACTCTAGGGTTTAGGTTTTACATGACCTTTTCTTGTTTAACACACGTTTACAAACTTCACATGGTTCGGTTCATACCTAGGGTTTCGGCTAATATACTTTACTCAACCCTAGCTCATCTAGGTATCTTACATATTTACGTTTGCATGTTTACCTTGGCCGATTCATGATCTATGTGGTTCGGTCTCTTTTATCTCGACATACTTAATAACTGGTTCAAACAATACGTATTACATAACATATTCTCTAATATTTATAAAGTTCAATTCATATTGTTGGTTTTCGGTTTCATATGGTTCGGCCAAAAGAAAAGAACACCACTCGGCTAAACAAAACACGATATAATACATAATAACATTAGGCGTATCAAAGTAAGACGAAAAGATTTCGTTTATACCTTAGCTCGTTGGAATAAAGGTCTCGACACCAAGGGAGAAAAAAAAACTCTCGGCCGAATGGAACAAGGAAAGAAAAGAGGAAAACAAAACTAGGGTTCCAAAATTTGTATTAGTGTGTGGTTTATATAGGGTACCGATCGGATCCTTAAGGGATTGAGGGTGGCTTCGGCTCAACAAGGAAATAAAGAGAAAGAAAAGAAAACAGCCCGTTGGGCTCTCGGCTTGGTCCTATCCGAAGGCAAACATCACACGGCCCAAAGGTAACGAGCGGCCCATTGCGTGACTTATATTCTTGTCGTACCAATGTCGTTAATTTATATGCACGTTAGGTTTTTATACTTATTTATAAGTTAGGTATTTAATTTCGTTAAATGAACGTTATTATATTTTTCGTATTTTAAAATTTTGATTGTGAGGGTAAAATAGTCTTATTATGCGTTTATATTTTTAGGGTTTTATAGAAATGACAAAGTTTGGTGACTCCTCTCTAAGCTCAGGCTAAGTCTGAGCACAATTCTTAGAGCTCACTGAGCTATCTCAGAAACTAAGTTGTATTTGGAGGAGTGAAAAGATGGCTTGCGTGTATGTGTGTTTTTACAATTCACAAGCTTAACCTTTTCACTCCATCTCTTATGCTATTTATACATGTATGATATTTGACTCTTTCCTAAGTGACAAACTGACATCATACAGAAGACAAAATACTGATGTATTTTGTCTCTGTTTACAAAGACTATTCTAGGTAAGAGACAAGACTACTTTCCTAAGTTCAGTGATGACACTGAGCCTGTTCTTTTGCCATTCAGGGAAAGTTGACTTTGGTTGATAAGGACTTCGTCTTATCTGATTCAACCTTTTCCCGCCTTGTCCCGCTCTTTCTTCAGTCTTTACATCCTTCAGTCTTCTACTTCAGTTTGTCTTCAGTGTAAGTAGTTGGAGAGGAGTCTTAGGGATTCAGTGAGTTATTTTCATCACTCACTGAATCCACCATCTTCTTCTTGACTCAGTCTTCACCCTTTAAGTTCCGCCTTACTGAGTGGAGAGACTTCTTCTTCGCCTCGTACTGAGTATCCTGAAGATGACTCACTGAGAGACTATGCACTCAGTGACCTGTTAGTGTTTAACGGACTAAACACTTGGGCTATTTTCTATTCAAATCCTAGATTAAGGGGTTTGGGTATTTACTGAACCCAACAGTCTCCCCCTATTTGGATATACAAATAGCCTAAGTGTTTGATCAGTGTAAGTGAGCAAATGGCTTCTTCTTACACTGAATGTACTAATGAATACAATAAGGAACACTGAGTAAAATTAACAAAACATACATCTTTTATTGATTAGATTACATAGTTCCTATCACTAGTACAAGAGATAAAACAAAATGATGTCAGTCCAGATGGATTCCCAATGCTTCAAGCTTGACTTTCTTGGTGATGAGTGTTTCCCTGTCAGGATGGTCTCTTATCTTTGCGTTTAAGTTAGTGCAGAACCTGATATTCGCAGGAGTCTGAATTTGAGAGGCCACTGGAATATAGCTGATCATTGTAGCCACTCCTGCTAGATCGATATCACTCCACCTTTGGAATGCTGGGTTTCCATAGACATCAATGAAAAATAGCCCTCTTTCAGGCTTTTCAATCACAAGACAGTTCACAAATTTCACTCCTTCAGGCAGCTCCCTATTACACTCAAGTCCAGGCACTTTAATCTCAGGTTGGAACTCAACTCTCTTCCTTTTGCCAGTGGATGATTGTGGTTGAGATCCTTGGGGTGCTGTTAAGGCGGGCTGAATTCTCAGTTGGGCTGGACAGTCCCTCAGTCTTTCATATCTTTTACTGAGCATCTTCATCAGGTCCTTAACCACCGCATTCATCTTCTTTTCAATAATTGGACCAAGTTCATCGAGTTCAGTGATCCCAAAGTCAGTGAATTTGAGGGGATCATGAACCTCGAAGTGTCTTTTATCAACCCCTCTGTAAACGTTCATGGCCAGTGGTTTGGTATTGGGGATGATTCTGACATCTGTGATCGTTTCAGGAAGCCTTCGGCTTGTCATTGTCCAGTTGTAATGCTCAATTCTGCTTTGTCTGATGGCTTTAGTTTTCTTCTTCTTTTCTTCCAACTGTTTTCTCATTTCAGCCATCTGAGCAGCCTGAGCTTCCTTGAACTTTTGTCCTGCCTGACCCTTTTCAAGCTTCTTAGCATCTATCCCAATATTTTCAGCTTCCTCAGCAACTACTTGTACCAGTGCTTCTCTGCTATTTCTTTCTTCTTCAGCAAGTTTCTTTTTTGTTTCCTCCTTAGCAAGGTGAGCACTTAGCTGTTGTGGTGTGAGCAGGTACATGGTGTTGCCGATCTTAAAGGGAATCTTCTCAGGCTCAGGAGTTGTCATTTTGCCTTTTCCTTTGTCCTGGCCTGAGGAAGATGAAGTTGCTACCAGGGGTGGTGGTGTTGTTGTTATTGGTGTGATTACTGTCAGTGTTGTTGTTGATGTTGGTGGTGGGATTGATGAGATAGGTATTGCTGAGACTGGTGGTGATGATGAGATTTGAGATGCTGATTCTGATGGTGTTGGCTCCCCCTCAGTGTGAGAAGGAGGTTCTTCAGCAATATTCTCCCCCTCAACTGTTGCCGGAGCGTCAGTGAGGGCAAGAGTTGGAGTTGGTGCTGAGGGGGACGGAGCCGCTTGACCCTTGAAGGCCTGATAAATTTCAGAGATCATAGCCTTGATGTCTGATGTGTCGGTTTGTATACCAGTGACCTTTGCTTCCAAGTTAGCATGAGATAATTCCAAGGCTGTCATCCGAGGCCCAAGATTCCAAGCCATGGAGGATGGTGCCTTAGCCTGATTAGCCACCTGAGCATCAAGAGAACCCAATGTAGATTGTAGAGACTGAACAGAACTCTGTAGGCCCTGAACATTGGCAGACTGAAGCATATCAACCAGGTCAGTGAGACGGGAGGAATTCTTCATATAAACTTCAGTGGCTTCCAGTACTTGAGAATTGAGTGATGGGTCCTCCTTAACAGTCTCTTTGATATCATCAATTGATGAGCCACACTTCTGAAGATACTCTCGAATTTTACCCAGGTTTGTATTCTGTTCGTCAATCTGTTGATACATAAGATCCCTATGTTCGTGAACATTTTCATTGAAGGTGAGCACATCGGATTTAAGATTAGCGTAACTGGCAGCAGCCTCAGTGTGTTGTTCCCACAGTGTTTCAGTGACCACAAAGTATAACCTTCTTGAGGCTTTGGTGATCCACTGAACAAGCTGCCTTTCAGTAAGTGGGAGAACATTATCAAATCTTTCAAATTCATCAGTGGAGGAAGAGGAGTCATCATTTTCATGCTGGAATGGTGATTCAGTTGGTTCCTGTGGATCAGGCTGAGGCTCTTGTTCAGCTTGAACCTCAGCGTCCACTTCTTCCCCAGCTGATAAAACTTCATCATCAGTTTCAGCAAGCTCATCTTCCGAAAAGAGTATTCCAGTAACATCAGCAATGGTTAACAGGGGGTTGGTGATGGGTTCCATATCAGCGGGTGGTATGTTTCCCTCTGAGTCTTTGTCCCCCGTTGACCCCTCGGACACTGGTGGGCGTTTTCCAGTGCCTTTGCTGGAGTCAGGATTGGTTTTGGGTTCCGTATCGGCGGGTTGTTTCTTTCCCTCCGAGTCTTTGTCCCCCAGTGACCCCTGAGACACTGGTGGGTGTTTTCCAGTGCCTTTAGCGGAGTCAGTGATAGTTGTATCCCTATCAGCGGGTTGTATCATTCCCTCTGAGTCTTTGGGATCGATCAGTGTGCCCTCAGACAAAGGCTTGGATTTGCTAATGTCATCACTGGGCGATGTGGAAGGCGCTCCCCTACCAGCGGGTTGTTTGTTTCCCTCTGGATCTTGGGGAGTAGTGGTTGTGACCAAGGGCACTGACTGTGATGTATCAGTGTCCTTCGTTGTCACGGGGGTGGATGTTGCCTGGTCATCAGTGGGTGCCTTTTTAGTCTCGGGCCTTTTGTGCCTTTTAGGTTGTGTTCCTGAAGCCTCAGGGCCCTGGGACTTGGGTTTAGTCTTAGTCCCAGTCTGAGACTTCCCCTTTCTCTTTTTAGGAGCAGGGTTTGGAGACACTGATCCCTCCTGGTTGTTTACAGCAACCATTTGGGCCGTCAATACAATTGGAGTGACAAGGGATTGGTCTTTTTGAAAATTGGATTGGCTCAGGATGCCAGGTAACGCACCAAAATTTTCTTCCTGAGGATAGTTTGAACCCAGTAACACTTGCAAAGAACAAGAGAAAAACCTAGGATACGAAACGTATTTCGTCCTAGTTTTGCTCTGTAGTTTGGTTACGAGATCACTGTAAATGATCTCCCCTATGTCGACAGTGACCCCATTCATTAAGCAGTATGCCATCATCAACTGAATAGAGTTAACTTGTTCAGTGGATGAGTGGTTCCCGCCGAGGACCTGAATCACAAAAGTGAATAGGATCCTCCAAGCCACGGGAAATGAGCTTTTGGTGACTGGGGTCTTGTCCAAAAACGTTGGATCTAAAACGATTTGTTTTAACCCATCCTTCACTGTGGAGGGTTCAGGATGGGCGACATAAACTCCTTTGTTATAATCCAACCCTGTTGAAGTGCAAAACGTTTTATAATCCAGGGTGAATCGTTGTTGCCCCCCGTGAAGACTGAATCTGATGAGATATTCCCTGAGAGGTCTGAGGTTGTTCTCATCAGTAGAGGGTGTCGGGTCATAGGCCTTGGCTGTTGCCCAGAACTCCCTGAGGAGATTTTGGTAAACAATGGAGGGACACTGAACAAAGGCCGTTTTCAGTGGGCAATTAAACAAAAATTTCATAATGTCTTTGTAGGCTGGGACAGATTCAGGGTATTTAAAGTTGCCTATGACATTATTAGTTTTAAATTCAACATTTGTAAGATCCCCTACCCACTGAGAAGCAAACTGGAGAGATTGAGTTCTAGCCATTTCTATTTAAAAGATTTTAGGGTTTTGAAAATATTTTGACTAGAATAATCAAAGTTTTTTTTGATTTCTCAAGTTTGTGATGAAAAACTTTTGTAAATGTTTACAAGAAGGGTTTTCCAAAAGAGGTTTGAAGAGTTTTTTTTAGCACACACAAATATTTATGAGTTTTAGAAATGATTTTGACAGAGTTTTGTTGCAGAAAATAATTTGTGTGTTTTGGAAGAGGGTATTTATAGAGTGATGAGAAGGGTGATTTGTGCACAAATGGGAATATTAAGAGTCGGTTTTTGAAAAACGTTTGAATTTCCACATTTAATGCTACCACTCTATTACCCGCAGTAAAATCCCGTTTTTCAAGGGAACAGTTGCAGTGCACAGTAAAAGTGCACTTTTGCAGAGATAAAATATCAATTTGATATTTTTGTGAGAGGAGGCATTAAATGCCAAGTGGGATGACAGTAAGACAAAGAGACATATATCCCTATATTAAATTAGCGTGGTTACCAACCTAGGACATTTAAGTAACTGATACTTGGATCATTTAGTTACTCATTCAATGCTCTTTGTCAAATGTCAGGGACCCTGAATGAGTCTTACTCATTCAGTGAGAGGTTTATTTTTGGATGTTCAGGGAGGATGAACCATTTCAGAGAACTTACTGAGATTGGTTTTCAGATACCTGACTTTCAATGTCAAGCATTCCCAATTCAGCTTTCAGTCTCCTGAAGGTAGGTTCATCCAAGGGTTTTGTGAAGATATCAGCCAGTTGATATTCAGTAGGGATGAAATGAAGTTCAATGTCTCCTTTCATTATGTGATCCCTGATGATGTGATATCTGATATCAATGTGTTTGGTTCTTTGGTGGAGGACAGGGTTGTTGGAGATTGCAATAACACTGGTGTTATCACAGAAGATGGGCACCATTTTGTAATGGATGTCATAGTCACTGAGTTGACTTTTCATCCATAATACATTGGCACAACATCCTGCTGCAGCTACATATTCAGCTTCAGCTGAGGACATAGCCACTGATTGTTGCTTTTTAGCACTCCAACAAACCAGTTTTCCTCCAAGAAATTAATAGGACCCTGAGGTACTTTTTCTGTCCATGTTGCAGCCAGCATAATCAGAATCAGAGTATCCCTTGAGATCAAACCCTGAGCATTTTGGATAATAGAGTCCAAGGTTTGGGGTTCCCTTCAGGTACCTGAGTATTCTTTTGGCTGCAGTGAGGTGAGATTCTTTGGGATTGGACTGATATCTTGCTATTAAACAGACTGAAAATTGTATGTCTGGTCTAGTAGCAGTTAGATACATCAGTGAGCCAACAATCCCTCTGAAATGGGTTTGATTGAATGATTTGCCAGTGAGATCAGGTCCAAGGTTGTTAGGTGGGACCATTGGAGTTTTCACTGAGGCACAGTCAGATATCTCATATTTCTTCAAGAGATTTCTGGTGTATTTCTCTTGACTGATGGATATTCCTTTATCAGTTTTCCTGATTTGTAGTCCAAGAAAGTATGTGAGTTCCCCCATCATGCTCATTTCAAACTTCTTTGTCATCAGTTTTTCAAACTGTTTGCAAAGTTTGTAGTTTGTTGAGCCAAAGATGATGTCATCAACATACACTTGGACTAGTATCACATCCTGTTGAGTTCTATAGACAAACAGTGTGTTGTCTATCTTTCCTCTGACAAACTTGTTTTGTATCAGGAAGGCTGAGAGAGTTTCATACCGTGCCCTGGGAGCTTGTTTAAGTCCATAAGGGCTTTGTCAAGCTTGCAGACATAGTCAGGGAATTCACTACTCTCAAAGCCTGGAGGTTGCTGAACATACACATCTTCCTTGAGATCACCATTTAAGAATGCACTTTTAACATCCATTTGGTAGACCCTGAAGTTCATGTATGTTGCATATGCAAGGAAGATCCTGATGGCTTCCATTCTTGCAACAAGAGCAAATGTCTCATCATAGTCAATGCCTTCTTGTTGACTGTAACCTTTGGCTACAAGTCTGGCTTTGTTTTTAATGACAGTGCCGTTTTCATCAGTTTTGTTTCTGAAAACCCACTTCATTCCTATGACTACTACATCCTGAGGACATTTGATCAAGGTCATGACCTTGTTTTTATCAAACTATTGCAGTTCTTCTTGCATAGCCTGAACCCAGCTTGGGTGTTTTAGAGCCTCAGTGACACTTTTGGGTTCTATATCTGATAGGTAATCAGCATATAGACATTCATTGGCTGTAGCTGCAGTTAGATTAGCAGCCATGCTTCTAGTGAGCATGCCCTCAGTGGGTTCACCAATGATGTTTACAAGCTCAATGTCCTGAGTTCTTGTCCACTTACTTTGTGGTCTGGGATCTGAGCTTGATGATGTCACTGGGAGTTCAGATGTGAGTTCAGGTTGAGGTTCATGAGTTACAGGTTCCTGATCATTTGGATCAGTGTTTCCTATCCCAGCAGGGACTGACAGATTATCAATGAACTCACTGATAGTTGGTTGGGGTAGGTTGTGAGGTGAGACATAATATGAGATGTCAGCATCAGCTTGATATGAGAAATTGAATTCAGTGTTGTACTCATCAGGAGGATATCTTGATGAGTCATCAATTCCTATTTCATCCACTGAGGTGTTGGTGAACCTGATGCTTTCAGCACTTTCATCAAAGGTGACATGAAAGGTTTCCTCAACTTGTTGTCTCCTTGTGTTAAAAACCCTGAAGGCTTTGGAGATCAGTGAGTAACCTAAGAAGTATCCATCATCAGCTTTTGCATCAAACTTGCCTAGATGATCCTTGTAGTTATGAATGAACACAGGACATCCAAACACATGAAAATAGCTGATGTCAGGAATTCTACCTTTGAAGATCTCATATGGGGTTTTATTATGTCTTTTGACAATGATTGACCTATTTTGAGTGTAACAGGCAGTTTTGACTGCTTCAGTCCAGAAATGCTTGGAGAGGGCTGAGCCATTTAACATGGTTCTAGCAGCCTCAATGAGAGTTCTGTTTTTCCTTTCAGCAACCCCATTTTGTTCAGGGGTATATGGAGATGAGAAATTTTGAGAAATTCCTTTTTCATCACAGAAACTCTCAAGCTCTTGATTTCTGAACTCAGTACCATTGTCAGTTCTGATTTGTTTAACAGTAATGTCATTCTGATTTTCAATCTTCCTGATGAATGACATTATTGTATCAGCTGCCTGACTCTTTTTTGAAAGAAAGTATACCCAAGTGTATCTTGAGAACTCATCAACAATGACAAGTGTATACTTCTCATGCTGGATTGATCTGGGACTGACAGGTCCAAAGAGATCCATGTGCAGGAGGTGAAGGCAGCTTTTGATGGAGAAATTTTGTTTGGTTTTGAATGATGCTCTGTGGTGTTTACCTTTTTCACAGGCAGAGCATGGTTTGTCTTTTGCAAAAACCAGTGATGGTAAGCCAAGGACCTTGTTTTGTTTTGCCAAGTTGTTGAGGTTTTTGAAGTTTAAGTGTGAGAGTCTCTTATGCCATAGCCAATTGATAGTTTCAGTGGCTTTAGCAAAGAGACAAGTTCCATCTTGGGAGAGTGTTGACATGTCTAACACATAAACATCATCTCTCCTTGGAGCTATTGATTCGTGCTAAACCGTCAAGTTATCTCACACAAGCTAGCCACTTGTGATTGGCTAACCGTAAGAAACTTAAAACAGTTCAGACACCAATGAAATGAAGATCAGGAGAGTATAGTGTTTCCCTAGGTCGTTAAGTCCCAACGAGCTGTGCGAGAATAGTCAAACGAATAGTGATCGAGAGGATTTGAACGGAAAAGGATTGTGATTGATTATACTAAAAGAAAAAGTTTATAAATTACAGGGGCTTAAATGCAAATTAAAGAAAATTAAAAAGATAAATTATATTAAATAAACGCTATCACTAAATTTAAACTGATGTTTTTGATTTTTCTTTTATAAAACTTAAATTAAAAACTACGTGACGTACAAAAGAAAATGTGAAACTGAGGCAATATTAATCCTAAAAATATGAAAATGACATTTTTACAAACCTAATGATAAGAGAAAATTTTTAGAAAAAGAAAATTATTTTTATAACTATTTAATTAATTAAAAACTAATTTTACTTATTTAATTATACCCTAAAATACAAGAAAATATGAAATAAAGCTAGAAAAATGAAATTATGACTTAGAAAAATCTAAAATAACTAAATAGAATTTTCAAAACTAATTTTGTATTTTTCTGATTATTTTTCTATTTTCTATGAATTAAAAACTATTTAAAACTAATTAAATTACTAAAAATTACAAATTAAACTATGAAAAATCTGGAAAAATATTTTTTTGACTTTTTATATTTATCTTAACCTAGAAAAAATAAAAACTTATTTTTTTGAAGTTTTTCTGATTTAATTGTATTAAAAGCTAATTAAAAATGCCTAAAAACTGTTTTAAATGAAGAAAAATAGCAAACAGTGATGAAAAATTATGAAAATTTCAGGAAAAGTCTAAATTAATGTACTGAATCTAAGAAAAATATGAAAACAGTGGCTTGTGTGTAAGAAAATGAGACTGCAGTTACAAGTGCTTATAAATAAGCACTTGGAATAAGCCAAAGGTACCAAATGAGCACCAACTGAACACAGAAGCTATAATAAGCTATAACTACTCAAAAGCAACTTATTACAACTGGCTTTAACCTCTGAAATGCAAACTTAAACAGTTTTGATGATTTGAGCTAAAGTGCTAAAACAGATTTTGGCTACTACTTTTTAGCTAGAAAATAAGCACTTAAATAAGCTGGGACTCAAAAACGGAAGTTGGAACCTAAACTAGACCTGGTTAGCTACTTGTAAACCAAAGACCAGAACAAGAGAAGCTCTGAGGAGCTTTTGAAAAGCCCTACACAAAGCTGAGAAAACTCAGTATTCACTGAGTTTGTGAACAGGGCAGATAAGCCCTGTTTGACAAGCCATTTTGAAGCTTGAGAAGTTTTTGTAAAATTTTGCAAAAATCATTTATAGAAACTAGACCAGTTGAACTTCTCAAATCCAAAAGATCAAAGGCATGTGACCAAGGATTAACAAATGAGACCTCAACTAAGATTTGGAAAAACTGGTTTTAACCACTTTTGACTTTTTGACAGTTATGAAAAGGTTTGACTTTAATGAACTTTGAAACCAATTTATGGACTGAGATTGATGTTATATGGTGAAATGAAACTAGTGCAAGCTATCTCTATGTATTTTAAACACAAAACAAGTTTTTGATTTCACAAAATCTCAACAGTTAAGAAATTAAGACAGGTCCTATGTGATTTTGACTTTGAGTGTATGCAAATGTTATATTTTGACAGGAATGATTCAAATGGACTATATTAAGACTGAGTAGACAGATATCAAGCACAAACAAGAGCTCAAGCTCAAATAAACAACTGATCCAAACACCATTTATACTAATTGTTTTGATCTTTAAACTAAGCTACCCCTTGATTTGGCTTAAGCTAACACTGAAGTTTAATCTAGTTATCCTAATTACAACTAACTGAACAGGTACCATTTAATGTCCACAAATTCAAATATAAGCACAATATGCAAACTTAGTTAAAAATGAAAATGAGAATAACACTCACAGGTGTCCAGCTAATATTGCAGCTTAAACCAGAACCAGAACTACACTATCCTAAGCTAATCCAACCCCATCCAAGCTCTGCATCACCCAATAGCCATTTCCATGCCCATTTTGCTTCCTCAGTTGACTTTTGTTGACTTTTTAGCACTTTTGATTGAAACTGTTTCTTAAGCTTACCAAAAGCTATAATGAGCTTAAATAAGCTTGTTTGAACTTAAATGAAGCTTATTGAAGCTTGGTTTTTAGCACATTTATACTGATCTTATAACAGGGGATACAAAACATGAAACTATAATAAAACCTTTGAATTAATACTTGAAAACAATTTATATTGATAAAACAGATTGAGTTTAATACATAGGAACAAAAGATTACAAAATTAGAGACTAGCTAAGACAATTTTTATAAAAACGACATACATGAATTTAAAAAACTAAGTACTGCTTTTATTCTTGCTTCT